>RJWH01001717.1:0-324518 GCA_004363575.1 Solenodon paradoxus | reverse complement strand
CCAAGATGCTGCTTCAGACCAGAATGATCACGGCGCCCCTTTATCCTATCAAAGAGGTTGGAATGTTAGGCTGGCTCAGAAAGACGGGACAGCGGGCAGGGACAGCGGGCATGCCCGGTGGCCAAGCCCGGGAAAAAGGTGGATGACATCAGAATAAGGGATGCGACCCCCACACCTGGATTCACAGGGCCAATCCCCAATCGCGACAAGGGAAGCCCGCGAAATTCCTCTGCTTAAAGAGCCGGTCCCCCTTTGTTCGGGCGCGCGACTTCCCCAGGCCCGTTTTGCGGACTTGGGAGTTTCGCCCGGGAGCGCAAAGTCCAATAAAGCCCTGACTATTCTGCTTTTTGTCTGATTGAGCTTTTCTCCTCGCGAAGCCCAGAAAAACCTTACAGTACCTAATTTAAAGTCATGGACTTTACCTAATTTAAAGTCATGGACTTCCATAGCTTGAAGAGACTTTAGCTCAGTTCAGATTAGCAAAGGCATTGATTTCCTACTCTATGCTGGTCACTTGCTAGTTGCTGATGGTTTGAAGTTGAAGACCCCATCCCTGGGAAAAGACTATAAATGCACAACTTCAATAGAATGCCATTGGTTATGTGAGAGGAGCTCATTTGGGAAGTTTGGAGAGGTCTCCCAGGAAGAAAGAAGCATGTAAGTATCCAATTAGTCCAGTCTCCTTGCAAGTTAAGTGATAGGTCCAATAGGGGCCAAATCAGACACAGAACGTCATTCAGCACCTAACGCTATATTATTCAATGACTTCAACAAGCTGAGGCAAAAGACCTGACACAGGGACAGAGAACACCCTCATTTCTAGACTACCCCTTTTCCGTAATCCGCTCCAACATGAAATAAATCACAAGGCATCAATTGTGAGATCTTATTAGTGAAGGCAGCCCTTTCAGGCAGTCTGACCTGGCAGAAAAGTTGTCAGATTAATGGCATTAGGAAATTTGCAAATCAAATGGTTCATTACATATGATACTGTACTTGCAAATAGGATTATGCTGATTATGCACTATAAATAGAATTTTAAAGAGGCTCTCTCAAGGCAGACTATGCTGCAATCTTACTAGTCAGGCTCCTAAAACTCATGATACTGAACCAATAGACAGATAAAGCCCTGGGGTCAGAGATGAGCTGCCCAGAGCTGCTCTGAAGCGTAAGACTTCTGTCTGTGATTTCGTGTTGTGACATCTTTTCACTGAGACTCTTCCACTGTGAGCAGAACAGTCATGAGGGTTATCTCTTGCCAGAGAAGAGCAGTACCGCAGCCTTGACCACAAACTGGGCCACTGCCAGGGTAGGAGGATAACTGTATTCCCAGGGGAATGGCAGGGGGAGGGAGAGTGAGTTTGAAGGAACATCTGGCAGCTTCCCTCTGAGTGTCTCCTTGTTTAATCTTCTGCCTTCCTGTCGCAAGAAATAAGAAATTCAGCTAATCTTTAAGAGACTAGGCATTATCTTTTTTTCCAAAATGTGGATACCATATGATAAATATGTAAGGAAGGTGGCATTAGGTCACCCAAGTCTAAACTAGCTCTAGAGAAATGCATCCCAGCTTGCTCATATGTTTACTTTATTCCATTCTACTTGAAGGTCAGGTTAGGTAGGGATTCCTATTAATTAGATGATATTTTAATAAAAAAATTTTTATCACTGTTCCCAAGCATTTCTTCCTGCAACATCAATACAGTAAAGTCTAAGCAAGCAGTTGGAAAAGACTATTTTAAATTAGAATCTGAATTAGAATATTCTATTGCTTTTGAACCTAGAATTATTATAAGCACCTCATTAACATATTTTCACATAAAAATTCCTGGCAAAGTTGCTTTAAGAAATAAAGAAGGATCATTTAAGATGTACATATCAAGTGTGAAGAACCAGGGCTGCTTATTTTGTTAAGCAAGCTAAACATGTGCCTAAAATTCTTCATAGTCTATTAATTTGCCTTGAAATGTCTCTTCTTTCTTTTTAAGTCATAAAAGGTAAATGTAACCCTCTGCTCAAATTTTCATGAATTCTATATTGGATTAGTCCTATTTCACCATAACTATTTTCTCCTCTGTTTTATAAATGTGCTCACCCTCCAATCTACTTAAGAGATAAGGAAAATGTATACTATAGCTAATGAAGGTTTACATCATCTTAAGTGTGTCATTCTCATTTGTCACTATTTCCTCAGGAACTCATTCAGGTAGAATGACATCCTTTCATTAAATACCAAAGCTTCATGTGTCACCAGTTTGCTAAATGTGTGTTGGGCAGCTTCCTTAAAGCTGCTCAACATTATGTTAAAGTGTAGCTATCAGAATTAAACCTCATGCCTGCAAATTTCTAAGGCTACCTGTATGTCAAATTGAGGACAAATTAGTTATAACTTTTGTTGTCACCTAGGAGTCTGTACTCAAAAGTTTGGTTACTTACTTGGACTTAAGATGGCTGACTTTGTTCATCTACTCAAAGGACAGAAGACAGTAACTATCTATTCTCTCTAAATGTTCAATCAAGGCTAAGAATGTAAATTACCATGTGAGGGATTGCAGGTAATTATATGGAAGATCATCCCATGGGACAAACATACCGGAATGGTTTAACCAAGGACACTTGGCATCTCCATTACTAGAAAGAGTTTTAAAACCCATTAATCAAGATGGTTTACTTAGAAACCAATCTGGCAACAGGAAGAACAAGAGGGCTTTTTCTATTCTCCCCTTCCTTTTAGAGAATTATAATTAAGGCCTGTTTGTGTTACTATATAAACCTCTAGAACTTGCATTGAATATCCTGTGTTCAAAAACAGTAACAGACCATCCTTATTTGCAGAACTTTGAACCAAACCCATAGATAAATTTTCTTCACTAAATTAGGTTTTAAATAGAAAGTATACTGTGAAAGACTGATCCAGAATTGGGCATATTTAAAACTTTTGAACTAAAATATCAACATCTGAGTTCAACCTAAACTGAACTCATATTTAAATGTGTTTGAAATTCTCCCATGGGGTCATTTATAGGTTATGTATATTATACATGGTGTTTTTAGATGAACACTGTCCTAAGAAATGATACCCAACATGACAGAAGATCAAATCTGCTTTCTAACTACATGAGACAATTATAAACACATCTGAATCCTTGTTAAAGCTGGTTATGGGAGACACACTCAAGATGGCGAACTAGCAAGCTCTTCAAATCACCTCCTTCCCACAGATACAAGAAAATCACATCTAGATATAACTATGGCTGTTGAAAATGTACTGGGGATTGGAGAACTGGCATCTCCACAAGCAAAATTTATTTAAACAAAATAAAACATCAAAAAGGGTAGGAAAAGCTGAGACACCATCATACCAGGATCTATGCCGGGGCACCACCACTCAAGGTCAGGCGGGACAGCAGACAGAGACTCTTCCCAGGGACTGAAGGACTTACTCCATATCAGGTGCCCCTGCATATAAGAACTGCACCCTGGAAGGAAGCACATATATCCTGGTGCTGAAAACAGAGGGTTTTCCTTTGGAGAACAATAGGATTCTGGGGAGCAGACAATAAAGGACAGTGAGTACCCTGAACAGAGAAGCTGCTGGAACCTGCATCACCCCCGCCCACACACAGGCAACTGAGCGCTCTCCTGCTAAACTTGGTTGGTGGAGCTTCCAGCTCTGCTGCATCAGCTCTCTGGGAGGGTTATGAGACTCCAGCTAAGCCTCCCCTGCCTGGGGTGGTTGTTGACTCACCTGCTGCCTGAAGCCTAAAGCCCCCAGGCCCTGGCAGCTGGGCTCCCTGCTCTAAGCCACAGCCTGCACCCTTCTTTGCAAGCTGCCGTGGGAGCCCCACACGTTACAGCACCACAGGGAGAGAGAGCCTTTCAGCCTCATCCATGCAGGGTGCCAATAAAGAGAGAGAGGAAAATAAAAGAATAAGAGAATTTACCCACAAATGATGATTAAAAACAAAAAGCCCAGAGAAAATTCCTAATACAACAGAATTACAACAACTTCCCGAAGAAGACTTTCATGGCAAAAATCTTGATGATTCTCACTAAAATTAGGAAAACAATGAATGAACAAAATAAGATCTAGCATAAAGATAGGATGAGGGCATACCAAACAAAATTCATAGAGCTACAGAGCACAAGAGCAGAAGTCAACAGCAGCAGAGGGGTTCAACAGTGGACTGGAAGAAACTTCCAATAGAAGCAGATCAGTTAGAAGACAGGCAGTGGAAACCACAGAAGCAGACCAGCAAAGAGAAAAAAAAAAAAAAATGAGAAGAAGTCAAGATAGAAAATAAGACCTAGCTATGGGGTAACATAAGAGGAACATTTTCATCATAGAGGTTCCAGAAGAAGAGTTGTCCAGAAGCAGAAACCTTAATAGAAGAAATAACAGCTGAGAATTCATCTAACCTGGAAAAGGAAGCAGTCATCCAGATCCAGGAAGCATAAAGAATTCCAAACAAAGCAGACCCAGAGACATACTTTAATT
Organism: Solenodon paradoxus; assembly: GCA_004363575.1. Classification (NCBI taxonomy): domain Eukaryota; kingdom Metazoa; phylum Chordata; class Mammalia; order Eulipotyphla; family Solenodontidae; genus Solenodon; species Solenodon paradoxus. The sequence goes on along the minus strand of RJWH01001717.1, from coordinate 320,023 downwards.
AACATGGTAAAATTTCAAGATAGAGACTATTAAAAGCAGCTAGAGAAAAAATGAGTCACATACAAGGGAACTGTCATCAGATTGCACATATCTCAGTGGGAACTTTATAGGCTAGAAGGGAAGGGCGTGATATATTCAAATTGGTGAAAGAAAAGAGCTTCAAAACCATCTTCTATTCTGCTAGGTTATCACTTAGCATTGAAGGAGCAATAAAGAGCTTTCCAGAAAAAAAGCAAAAGTTAAAGGAATTCATCATGACTAAACTAGCCTTGCAAGAAATATGAAAGGTATTTTTCTATAAAATGAATGAAATAGCAAGATACCAAAAATATAAAATGTGTGAAGGAGAAGAGTTAAAAACACAGATTGTGAGAATGAGCTTGAGAGTAACTTGCTTTCAATTTAAAATAGGTTATAAGAAAGCAATGAGATATCAGTTCACACATGTCAGAATGGCTATTATCCAAAAGACTAGAAACCGTATGCACTGTTTGTGGAAATGTAAATTGATGTAACCATTTTGGAAAGTAATATAGAGATGCTTCAGAACACTGAAAATGCAAATTTCATTTATTATTTCATTATCCTACTTCTGGGATAATGATTGAACTATACCCCAGATTCACAGAAAAGTTTTCCACAGGTTGGACTTAGCCATTAAATTTCTCCCTTCTCTTCCTCTCCCCCCTTCCCTTCCCTCCTCTCCCTTCCACTCCTCTCCTCTCTCCTCCTCTCCCCTCCCTTTCCCACTCCTTTTCTCTCCTCTCCCCTCCCTTCTCCTCTCCTCTCCTCTTCTCTTCCCCACCTCTTCTCTTCCTCTTCCTTCTCTTCTCTTCTCTTCTCTTCTCTTCTCTTCTCTTCTCTTCTCTTCTCTTCTCTTCTCTTCTCTTCTCTTCTCTTCTCTTCTCTTCTCTTCTCTTCTCTTCTCTCTCCATGTGATCTAAGAAACACAGCCACTGATTTAGATGATGGCTAAAGCACATTGACAGTGGGAAACTGGTGCAAATGTCCATAAATCTCAACTGCTGAGGGCTCTGGGGCAGCCCTGGTCCCTGCATCCTGGGAACAGAGCTTTCTTTTGGTTTCCGGGAAAGATGTAGCTTTCTACAAGCTGATTTTACCTTCATATGCTAAAGTGATGTCTGCTCCTGCTTCTGGTACTCTTGGCTCCCTTACTTCCTCACGGCTCTGTCTCTCCCTACTCCTCCTGGTGGCAGAACCAGAAGAAGAAGCCCTATTCTATTTAAAGAAGAGAAGATCACAGATATATGCACATATATGGTCACATAAAGAAAAGTCATGGGCTGAGAAACCAAGAGGACAGGAGAGGTTTCAGAGCCTGCCTCTGAGCAGCATGAGCCCTGGAGCGGTCTGCACAGTGTGGGACAGTCCTGATGGATTAAAGCTGTGCTTCTCAAATTTTAATGGACACAAGAAAGACCTGGGGATCTTGGTAAAACGCCTTCTGTCTCATTAGACCAAGGGTGGGACCTGAGATTCTGTACTTCGAACAAGTTCTCAGGTGAATCAAAAGGTGGCCATGAACCACATGTAAGTAGCCAAAAAAAAAAGTCAAGCAGGATTGAATTGTGCAGCAGTAGTTAAACAGACAATAGATAACAATAAACAATGAAATAATAATATAGCATAAATAAATGAAATTATTAACCATAAATAGCAATTAAAAACTCTCATGGGCAGATGGTAATGGAACATCACAGGATCTCAAGGTAACAGAATTTCTGGACCCAAAGACTCCATAAGTTCTAGACATAGCATCTGTGGTTTATGGACAGTTGGCCACTCCTTGGTACTGAAAGAGGAAGACATTAGAAGCTGGTTGTGAAGAGGATCTTGATTGGCCCCTGTGCTCCATCAAACAGGCAGATGACACTCAGAGTGCTTGGCACTATGTACTGACCACAGAAACTAGTCTTCTGAGCATATAACCGCTTTATGAAATTAAACTGGGGGTAATACCAAATCTATGTTATGTACTTAACGAGCAACTTACAAAGTGTAGTTTGCACTCTGTTTTCTGCTACAAACCTTCTTGTAAGTAACAGGGGTTCCTCTTACATGAGTCCATCTGGCCACACTCTTGAAAGAGAAGACAGAGCCCACCAATGCTAGTTAGTGGGGCTTCATGGTGGAAAAAACAGTTCACGCCGCGAGAGCGTGGGTCTAGCTCTCCAACTTCTTTCTCCTGGCACAACTGAGGAGGAAGTGGGGATGAGTTAGATTCCTTTCCTATTTAACTTAATCCCTGACCATGGGATGGATTCATGCAGATTGTAAATCCGGGAAGCTTGCTTTTTATTTAAAACACACATTGGAGGTGACAGTGCTTTTAACCATGCAAATATAATGAAGCTCCCAATTTAGCTATGGTTCACTTAGCCTAAAGTAAATGGAAAAACCAGGCAGTGGAGAGCTCTGTGCTTTATTGGGATAATGCCATAGAATGAATTTCCTTTTAAAAGTACACTCCATATTGTCTTTACTTACTGATTTCACAGTTAATCATCAGCTTTAACCCTTTTTGAAAAGTTACAGAAGCTTCTGATTCAAGAGGCTAGACCGACTTCATATGTGTAAACCCTGTCCTTTTATCAGCCTTCAGAGGAAAGTAAATGAATTCATTCATTTATTCATGGATACCATAACAGGACAAGCTTTCGGAGATCAGTATTATAGCAATGGACAAGACAGATGAAGACTATTCTTATAATATTTAAGTATTCTAAGTGGACAGAGATCGACCATAAAAATATGAACACACGTTCACTAAGAATATGGTAAATAATATGATGAAAATAAAACAGGACAATTTGGTAGACAGTGAATCGGAGCCTGGAACATTAAAGCTAAGACCTCACGACAAGAAAGAGCCAGCCCTGCAAAGAGAGGAAGAAACAGCTATGGTAAATCATTTTGATGAAAATGTACCTGATATGTTTAGGGAATAGAAAGTAAACCAATGTGACTGCAGAAGGGAAGATGGGAACTGAGAAGAATCAAAGAGAAGATGTGGGCAAGTCATGCTGAGTCTGATGGGTTCAGAGTAAGGTCAGATTGCAGAGGGCCAGGAGCCATGGAGACCACAGAAAGGGGAGCTGATGGCGTGTGTCATGGCCATGGTAAAGTTTGAATTTTATTTGAAGAAAGCTGGGAAGTCATTAGAGCAATTTAATCAAGGGCTTGGCATAATCTTATTTTTGCTTTTAAAAGAGCATTTTGTGCAAAAGAATTCTATATCATTTATGTAGATAATTTGCCCTCAAGGAGATGGAACATAATCTCACACTCCTAATTGTGGACTGAGCACATTATTGTGTGGCAAAAGTATGGCATGAAAAGCAGAGGAAAGTAACTTCGCAGTGGAGAAACCTGACAAACATGACCTCCGCCAGATGATCAAGGTCAATGTCAACAGTGAGAAGTCATGTGGATAGTGTGTCCCCTTAATATATGTAATGAAAATAGCTCTTTACCTCTGAAATCTTACTCCTCCAAACCCATACATCGCTTAGTCACGAGAAAAAACACCAGATGAATCCAAGCTGAGGGACGTTCAGCAAAATATCCCTCAAAGCCATTAAAAACAAGGAAAGTCGCAGAAATTAGTGCAACCCAGAGCAGCCTAAGGAGACAGGACAACTAAAGGGAGTGTGTTCTTCCAGATGGCTCCTGGAGCAGAAAAAGGAGATTAAGTGTGAGACATGGGACTCTACACTACCTTCATAACTTTTCTGTAAATCTAAAACTATTCTAAGATTTTTTTAAAAGTCTTGTTTTTGTTTGTTTTTGATGAGCACTCTAGCTACTATATGCAAACTAGACACTAGGACACAAAAGTGGAAGCAGGTTTAAAAATTAGAAACTCTAAATAAATACACTCCTTCCTCTCCTTCCTTCCTTCCTTCCTTCCTTCCTTCCTCCCTCCCTCCCCCCTCCCTTCCTTCCTTCCTCCTTCCTCCCTTCTTCTTTCCTCTTTCCTTCCTTCCTTCCTTCCTTCCTTCCTTCCTTCCTCTTTTAGAAAGAAAAGAAAAAGAAATAGCAAATATAAGAAGATAAATAAAGGTTATAAGGTATCAGTCTAAGAGATCTGATGTCAGACAAATAAGAGGCCAAAAACAGAAGAGGAAACAGAGGGCAAGAAATAATCAAATGAAAAAGGTAAGAACATTTTTCAGATCTGAAGCCTCTGGATGTTCCTATTTTTAGGATCCACCAAGTATCTAGCACCATAAGATAAAAAAACATTCACAGCAAACTGTGAAATCTCAGAGTTGAGTTTAAAGAAGAGATCTGAAAAACTTACTGAGAGAAGCATTCACAGGCCATGCACAAAGAAACAATCACACCAGCCTCAGAATTTCTCATCAAGATAGAAGACAAAGGAGAGAGGCCTCCACATTTCTGACACAAGTAATTTTCACCTGTCATTGTAAGATCCAGCCAAACTTCAATCAAACTATCAGTGGGGAGAGAGAATAAAAAATGTTTGAATATATATACATATTTATATGTATGTATATATAAAGTCTTGGAAATGGATGTTTCACAGCACTTGTAGAAGATTCCTTGAAGGTGTGCCCCGCAACAAAAATACAAGAGAGGGAAACCGAGCAGGAGGTCATCACTAAAACTTCAAGTAAGCTCAGTGGAGCAGTAAGAAACAAAGCACAGGGGTAATGATATGTGACTGTGGAATTACAAGAAATTTTGATCCTACAATCTAATATTAAGTCCAAATGACATCAACTAGTACCCCACAGTATCCCTCCCATAAAGGACTAACAGGCCTAAAGTTTTAGGGTCCCCCAACCCAACAGTTTCCTGGGTTCTAGGACCAATTAACTTTACATTGTTGTGGGGGAAGGCTATATCCTTTTGACTCAGGCGCCTGAGATGCTGGTGTGTAGACCACATACAACCCAAGAAACCCAGTTTGAGACCCAGGGCCAGGGTGAAAAACCCCAAAATGAACAAAACAGAGACGTTTCTTCCTCTTCTCCTTTCCTTCCCTCTCTTCTTCCTTCTTTCCTTCAGTGCTGCTTTCTCTTCCTTCCTCTTAAAAAATAATTGTGGTGTGTGAGAAACAAGGGAAGCTCTGAGGTGATGCATAAGTGAGGGAGTTCTCTCACAGCATTGCGTATCCTTAATCTCCTGGCCTCCTTTGAAAGGCGACTACACTAAAGCAAAGAAATCTGGTCCACTTCAGGTTGTCATCTGCCTGGTATTTGACCCTAAACTAGTCTTTGGGGTCTGCTTACCTGACAGGAGTCCAGATATTGTAGTCAACCCAGGGCAGTAATGAAGGCTGGTCTCCAAAAGACAGCAATTTAGCAAACCTGAAGAACGAGGAGTGCTGTTTCTCACAAGAATTGGGTAGTTACTCAAGAGTGTGAAGAAGACACCCTGAAAAACAGAGAAGTTGACAGGGGGATGATTACACTGAATTAAAACTTGATAACATTTTTGGAACACTTGCTAAAGACCAGATACGACTCTAAGCACTTTACTTTCATAACCTGGCTAATCTTCCTAATATTCAGAGATATTCCCATTTTATAGACAGTGAAGCACAGAGAAGATTACAAAGGACTTGTCCAAAGTCCACAGTAGGTGACAAAACCAGCATCAAACCTTGGCCTTCTCGTCTCTCTCATAGTGAACACGGCCTGGGACAGGACACGCCTTTGTCGCTGAGCTGTGAACAATATTTACTTAAATACAACAATGAAATCACTGCTTATTGATTTTCATCTATTAGTATCAACTGTAAACATAATCCCCCAAACCATTATGTTTTCACAACATAGTGTTCTGGCAACATGAAATTAAAGTACAAGGGACCGAGCGGGGAAATGGAGAGGTAGCATGGAGGAGGTGAGGGAAAGGGTGTCGATGTCCTCATCATACAAAATAAGGAGTCAGGAGATAATGTCTATAAATGCAATTGCATGGTTATTTTCTGTATCTCCCAAATCTAATCGTAGTACCTGTCTTGCTGAGACCTTGTCCAGCTGGTTCACTGCTGTAGTCCCAGCCCCTACAAGACAGAGCGCCCAAGAGATAATCGTGGACTGATGAATGAATGACCAAATGAATGAAAGGAACAAAAAAAAAAATCTTGATAATAGTATTTAAATATGCAAAGGTAACTGATTGAGGGCATAAAAATAGTGATAGAATTTTATTGGGAAGGGCAGTATAAGATTACCCTCCATTTATGGGAGGTATGATTATTGCAGTCATCTAAATCTTCGCCCATTACAGCAGAAAGTTGCTAAACAGTATTTATAGTTGATAAATTGGGAAATAGTGATAGTGGCATATTATTAAGAAAAAAATGCAGGTAAATGCAAAAAGAAGTAAAAACTAGGTGTTTATAAATGCTAATAGTGACTGTCTAGGGATAGAGAATGGGGCTGTTGAAAGGTAGAAAATGAGATTATTGACTTTAGTATAAGCCCATTCATCTTCTTTTTGTTTACATGCATATATTATTCTGATTTAAGTAAAATTTAGGAGAAGACATTGACTGTATTCAAAAATTTCTAGTAATGTAGCACATTATTCTTCATCCTGTGTGAGACCAGCATAAAATAAACATGACTAATAACTAATCACAAATATCTTCCTGTTCTCGCATACATTGGAGCCTTATTAGAAAACAGTCTCTGACACCAAATATTTGGATATCAGCTGTCTCTCTGGGAATACAGTGGCTCTCAATGAGATTTGTGGGGGTGGGGGCAGCAATTACTCACATTATTGATAATGAAACTTAAAATGTAATAAAGACAATGAGCAATGTTAAAAATGTTTAGAAACAGATATAACTACACCATTTGGGACTCCTCTGGTATGTTTCCACATTAATTTGACTTTGATCAGTCAGTTCTATGAAACTTGTCAGGTAATTAAAATAGGGTGTAGCCCTCTTCCTGTCCAGTCAACCACGTTCGCCTCTACTCTTGTAACAACTCCATCAATTAATCTCTCTTTCTCTCAGCCTCAATTCTTTTCTGCTGGTTCTTTCTTAGCTTGTAAAACCAGCTCAAGACTCTAAAAAAAAGGAATTTTCATGACTGTTTCCTTGTACCCCCTGTACTACCTTCGCTCTGTCTACTGTCCTCTGACTCTTCTAAGTTCAGCTTGAAAAGTAGTCAGCGTCTTTCATAGGAAGTTGATCATATTCTGGTTAACACTTTGTTGTCTGTGTCAAACACGCTTTCCCATGATTTGCTCCTATGACAGTTGCTAGACCTTCTAGTTGCCAGATGCAGAGGTCAGCCTGAATCCTTTCCTTTTCCGCCCCTCCGGAACATTTCATACCATGATTCCTAGTCTCCTTAATGAAGGTCTCTTCTGTTCATGGCAGTTTTGTAGGTATTGTGCTCTTTATGTTCTCTGACCATCATCATCTCCTCCCTGTATAGTGGTAGCAGTTAATTCTCTGTCTCTCCCTGAACTATTCCCACAAACCAGTCTAGTTACCCTTATCACCACTTTGTTTCCTTTGCATATTTTAGCCCTAGAAAAACTTTGGGGATAGATCTCTTTTCTTATAACTACTTCCACACATAGCCTCCCACTGATAAGTTGGATCTGGCATCAAAAGTATCAAAAGTATCAAATGATTCTGTGGCCACAGTTAACAGGACCAAGGCAGACATCAGATCCAGTATGGGCTTATCAAATTCCTCTTCTGGGATTGGTGCAATAAAAGGCAAAACTTGACACTGGGGCAAGGTTAAAGTATGAGTGAACTGTGAAGTGGAATCCAGGATAGTTCTACAGCTAAGAGCAGGGATTCAAGAAACAAACTGCCATGGTTCTCATCTCAGCTTCATATACCATATGACTTGGGGAAGTTACATTGACTGACTCCCATTTTATTTGAACAGATTTATTTATATTTTTGTTCTAGGATTTTAACAAATACTTATTGATAATGAAGATTATTGTAAATATTTTAGGTGTTACATTTAAATTTTAGTTAACATTTAGAGTTAATTTACATTTTTCCACCTTGGAAATTGAAAGATAGTTTTTAAAGATAAAACAGGCTAAATTCAACTTCCAATAAACGAGATTATTTATCAATGAGGCTAGCAGAATTTGGATCCTCTTCTAAGAAATCAATGTAGATTTTTAACAAGTCATTTTCTTCATTTGTCAAATGGACATATTTCTAGTTTAGGCTGCTCTAAAGATAATTCTGGAGATGGCAAAATTCTACTACTACTACTACTACTACTAATAATAATAGTGGTAGTAATCATAGCCAGCACTTCTTTTAGGTTTATTTTGTTCCAGTCCTGTCGTGAGTGCTTTACTTGAGGTTATTCCCACCATACCTATGAGGTTGGCACTACTATCATCTCCTTCTACAGATGATGAAACTGTGACACAGAGAAGTAACTTTCCTAAGGTGACAAAGTAAGTGATGGAACCAAACCGACTGTTCAGTTCTTGAATTTCTACTCTTAAATTTAAACACAGCCCTACCCTACAATCCACTTTACAATGCAAGAAAAGTTACCTCAAAATTTGGAGCTCATAGTCAAAATGTGCACATGCCTGTGAGCTTATGCTGTGCTAATAAACAGACAATAGAATATTTAGATTCCCAGTACAGTTAATGACTAAGTTGATATAACAATGAAACGTCAAAACAGTCGCTGAAGGGAGAATTCTCCTCTCACATAAAGTTCATATAAATGTGGTGCAAAGCTGGGAAGAATGGCTTGACTCTGCTTGACTCAGCTCAGCTCTGCCACCTTCTCAGTGTGTGGCTTCCACTGCTGAGCTTTAGTGGCCATTGTGGGAGGTGGTGGGAGGCACCATCTCTCCAGGACTTCAATCAGCAGGAATGAAGGGACAAGGTAGAATTCATAGCTAGTTCTCTAGAAGACAAGACTCAGTAATGGTGTACTTCAATTCTGCCCATAGTCTATTGGTCCAAATAGTCACGAGTTCATGTTAGTAACAAGGGAGACTGGGAAATGTAGTCTTTACTGATTTGGCTAGTTATGCGCCACACTTAAAGACTTCAGGAGAGATTTAAGAATCTACCGCAATTCACCTGTTATTTTATTTAATGGTCTAACTATGATAACAGCAAGGGTCACTTTTCTATTTAGTTGTGTTTTTTTGTAAATTAATATTAGGAAAACATTTTGATTTATAAAGAAGGTTAGATGAGTGAAAATGATGTAACCAAGTCTAAGGTTTAGTGTTTTTATCTTTATTGAAGGGCCTTTAGTAGGGACTGCCTTTGGCTGCATCTCTGCAATTCAGTGACGTCTGCATTTCCCTGGCTGCTTTTCTCACTGCCTCCACAATTTTCTGGCCATTCTCTTTCCCAGAGCTGTTCAGCCATCTGGTCCATCTGGGGGGAGAAGCAGCAGGAAGTAACTTCAGAACTTTACAAAAGGTCTTGATGAGAGTTTGAAAAGAAGTGTCCGTTTCTCCTTTTCATTTCTTCAGAGGAGTTATCTTTTTCTCACTTGGTTAATTTCTCATTGGACATTCCTTTATTCCTTAGTTAAATTTTATTTCTATCTTTGGGGCTGCTTGTTTTTTCTCTACTGCCATGTTCATGGTTTCAATCACTCAATCATTTGAAGCCTTTTTTTGTTTGTTTGTTCTGCAATTTCACATCCTTTCCTCCATTCTTCTGTTCAACTGTTCATTCATTACGCATTTTTCTACAGCTTTGGTGCCATGATTAATTTTGTTAATATTCTTTCCATTTCCTCATTTCTTTGTCCATAAAATGAACCTCTCTAATTTGCTATGTAATCTTTTATCTCATCCACTACTTTATTCTCCATCACATTTGTTATATTCTTCATCTCATTGTACCTATTCTCATTCATTCTGTTATTTTTCTTTCCTTTTTTTTTTTTTAAAGGAAAAGTACAAGCCGGAATGAAGGAGAGTAGGCAATCAGGAAGAGAGAGGAGGAAAAAGCTTTTATTTATTTTATTTTGTTGTTCTACCAGCCCAGGATCTTGAACCCTGGACCTTGGGATGTACATGGGACTACTCTCAGGGTGTACTAACTGCTAGGCCACCAGGGCATGCCACCCACCCCACCCCCTGCCATTTTCCTATCCCAGCAATTATGTGTCTTTTGCTGTTTTCTCATTTCATACCTTCTCTTCCCATAGTCTTGACCCTAAATTCCTTCTATAACTACCATTTCACACTCTATTATACATTCTCCTCACTTTTTCATTTACCCCATCTAGAATATAACTGTAAAATAATGTCATAAATTACGGTTTTTTTAAAAAATAAAACTGGATCAGAATGTATTTATCAATCAACTGTGGCATACCCTTCTTCCTCAGCCCCTCTCCTTGCCCTTTGTGTGAACGAATCATGTCACTGCCTTCACAATATGTCACACCCAGCCCACCGTCCCTCCTTCCATGCCTGTGGTCTTACCTTCCATTTCAGCTTAGGTTTTCTCCAAAGCAGACCTCGGAGGCAAGGATTAGGTAGAAATAGTTGTTTTTTGGCTTTATTTGGTAGGAAGGAGAGGCAGGGATAAAAAGGAAACAGTGGAGGGTGCGTTCAGAGAAGCTATGTGAAAGCCATTGCAGAACGGTCCCCTTGGGACAGAAGAAGCTGGGCAGTTACCCGCTAATGCCCACCCCATGCTGGGGACTGTGATTCCCAAGGCACCACCTCTGCAGGACTTTCACCCTGCTCCATGGGCTGCTGACAGGTTCTCAGAGTGACAGGTTGCTCCCCAGCCCTGGTGCCAGTGATGTCAACCCGTCCAGATGTGTTTGCCAGGCCTCCTCCAGAGGACCCAGCAGAGCCCTGGCACCCTCGACCTCATCTGCCCACCAAAACCGCTCCTCAGCAGTGTCCCCCACACTCTTACTGGTAATACCTGCACTTATGTTCATGTAGGGAAAAAAGGAAAAGCCCAGAGGAATATTCACCAAACTGTTAATGGTGATTATTTTGAAAGAAGCAATGTAGGTGGAAATTATAGAGGATTTTAATGTTCTACAGAATACATGTTCTTTTTATTATAATGAACATATATATATATATATATGTATATAAATTCCCTCTTTCATTTTCTGTTGGCAATGTCTTTTATATGTCTCCTCTTTTGTACAATTCCACACCCCCTCATCCATTCTAAATCAAACGTATGTGTTCTTTTCAGCCTTTTATCCAGACCTGGCTTTCTTCCTTTTCATTCTTTGAGGTCATTCTTATTCGTTACTGTGTCTGAGTTTCCTGTCTTCATCATGCAGCTTTGTTTCCCTGTTTTCTGACTTAGTCTTTTCTATGTGGGATCAATTTTCCCCTCCTTTTGTCTGGACTCTGTGACTGTCCCTCTGCCCTCACTTAGAATTCAGGAGTAGAGAGGCAGCCTCAAAGTGGCCTTCCCTGTCTGGGCTCCCTCTCCAATCAAATCCAGTTTTTTCTTCTCCTCCCAGATCTGTACCTGCAGCAGCTCCAGGAAACACAAAGCCAGTTCTGAGCAGGAGGCCCAAGGACAGCTGTTGATCCTGAAAAAGGTTTTAATTTGTCTCTGTCTCATTAGCTTACTGCTGATGCTGGCGACCCCCAGGCTGCTGACCAAGCTCAGTGACTTTCTTTTCAACTTAGCCTGTGGCTTATCAAGTCCAAAGATGAAGCTGACAGCTCAGGCAACCTTTGCATGGATGCCCCTGGACCTCTGTGTCCACTCACCAAGGACTTTTCATTCATCTCTGGGCCTGCAGTAATTAAAGGCAGAAAGGGAGACTGTCCTCACTGGGACCCTCTCTTTGGGAATCGGATGACAGGCAAAATCACATAAATAAAAGCTGACAGTGTAGGAACCGCCCTGCAAGTGTAAGGTGTGCTTTGATGACCAAGCTGGGAGAATTAGCCACCTGCTGCTGCAACCAATAGGATTCCAGAGGCTAAATCATCACAAATTGCTTTTAGAAATGACCCAGACGGCAATTCATAGCTAAGAAAGACACAAAGCTTGAAGAAATATTGTGTGTGTGTGTGTGTGTGTAAATGATTCACATTGCTACATTTGAAAAACTGGCATGGGTTTGTAACTGATCAAGTTGAGAATTTATTCAGGCAGAGGGCAGTAGGTAAATCTCTAGGACAAATATTGGTGCTGTCTTTTGGTCTCGATCTCAATTTTTTGGTGCTTCCTACTGTGTCATGTGAACTTGACTTCACTTATATTTACTATGTCTACTGAGCTTAATGGACTGAGACAGTGAGCCATGGTGACCCAGGAGAGGCTGCTAACCTGGGAGATAAACAGGTAGTTTTACCTGGGCTCCACTTGCCCAGTTTTTAGGTTCAAAGTGATCAGTTCTGCACTGATGTGCTTGTTTGGATTTCAGGAAGGAATTCAGCTCCTGGCAGAGGTTGACTAGGGTGACCCAGTGTTGTTGAGACCTAATTAAGATGACACAGCCTTGAACTTTGTCACTCCCTCCTACTCCTCCAGAGCGTTTGGTAATCTTTGTCCATCACTAGGTGTCCTCCTTCTCCCTTTCTGGGCACCCAATCTCTTGCTGTCCCCTAGGCTACCCACACTGGAAGCATCTCATCAATTCATACATTCAAACAGCATCTTTTGGGTGCCCATTATACAGTATGACCGGGGCTATGAAGACTGGACGTGTATATGTAAAGCTCCCATGTACAGGGCAGAAGAGACAGACCCAAGAAACACGTGGTGACCCTAAACGAGGAGGCAGTCATAGGATTTGGGAGCCCAGAGGACGGTGTTATGGGTTGGACAACCAAGGGTGCTAGAGTTCTAGAAAACACCTAGAGTCTTCTCCTTAGTGGCCCAGCTCCCAGACAATTGTCAAATGTCCTGAAGGAGAGAGATGTGTGCCTTGCTTGCCAGGTTGTCTCACAGTCTGGTGAACACTTGTTATAAAACCTAGCACACAGTAAGTTTTTGTGTTTATTAATGAATATATCAATGTGGTGACTTTTGATGGAGAAGAATGGCTTATTCATTAATTTTGCTTTTTAAAAATTATGTGCTTGAATAGCTAGCTAATTTATTCATAAAAACAATATAACAAAATATTAAGAAGTTTTGCTTTCACCCTAAATCTATCTTACTCTCAATCTCATCATACCTCACCCTTGCCCCCTAGGAGTTACCATTTACGTAAATTTTTGTATGTTACTTCAATGCCTCTTATGCAAATAAAATCATTTTCAAATACACAGTCTTGTTTTTATCCCTTCACAAGTGTTTGTATACTATGAAAGCTGTTCGTTTTGTTATTTTTTTAAATCAAAAATATATCCTGGAGATTTTTCCCTACCAATGCATTGTGGATGGTCCCATCCTTTTTTATAGCTGCATAATACTCCAACATATGGTTATACCCTATGTGAAAGCTCTTTTAAGTACCCACATTTTAAATAAATGTCTCCTTTTACTCATGTCTGCATTACAATTTGCTCCCTAAACATTAATCTTGTGTAATTTATTAAGTCAATATGACCAGTTAATGTAATAAGCTTATTATACCAGCGCACTCAAAAGATGAAAATTTGTTTATATGTACACTTTGTAAAATAAGCCTTTATAGAAAATGCCCTATTTCGGAGGAGTCACCTCCCCAAGGAAGTAAGCAGTGAGGAGCTACCTTGGTGCAGGAACTGTGTGTCCAGATCATTCATATACTTGAAAAGGTTTCCCCTTGCTTCAAGCACAACACGGTTTGGAGCACACTCTGGCTGAGGACAGTCGATCCCCATGGCAATTGTTGTGAGTTCCATAGGCTGCTTATGAGGGATCCATTTGAGGCTACTCTGTATCCCTTCTCAACAGTAAGGCACTGTGCACACAGGTGCTGCCCTGTCTGGTGTGAGAGTGAAGAGTGGGTGGTTTTTGCTTAATTTTACCCTAGTTGCTGCAGACTGTAATAAGAACTCCTGAGACAATTTTGTGTAAAGGAAAGGGGAAGATACCCCCAACTCTCTGAGATTTTTCTCAGGCTGGTGAAGGAAACAAATTAACATCAGACAGACTAACAGGAGGAAAAGACCAAATTTATTTATATATGTATGTTGAATTTTTATGGTAATAAATTCTAAAGTAAGTGAGACAGACTGAGAACTTATATCCTGACCTCAGGAATGAAGTAGGAGTCTGGGGTGTCAACAAGAGAGAAAGGGGTCTCACATGACAAAGAGGAGATGACTTCATGTAGCAAATATTTGCCTCTGTATTTTTGTCCTGTCTTAAGATAGGTTTCTCTGATTAAAAAAAAAAAAGATTGTTTCTTTTTTTCTAGGCAGTTTTTACTCCTTTATGGTAATGGTAGCAGATTTTTCAAGACCCACAGGAACTTCATTGACCTTTAGCTCCGTATACCAAAGTGGCATTTATTGGAAAAAGTCTGCTCTGGACATATCTGGGGAGCCAGAGCCTACATTTGTGTTCTCCCTTAACTAAAAGTACCCTTAAAATTGAACCAGATGATTTGAAAGGTAATAAACTATTCTATTTCCCTAAGCAAATTGCTTCTAGACAAAATGCTGGTGTGTAGCATGTAAGATATGAAACCAAAGAGCAGAAAGCTAACATAGTTATGTTAGTAGTTACTGTTGACTTGTTTTTTGCTTTTAGTATTCCAGGCAGCTCCACTGCTCTTTGTGACAGCTATTTTCAGCCATCTTTTATCCAGGGTTTCTCCTCTCTAACACTTCTTTTCTTTGTTCCTGCAGTTAAGGAGCTCAGGTTTGTAATTCTTCCTGCAGAAGGACGTGGGCTGTGTTTGCGTGAGTGAAAAGATCAGACTTTGCTGGAGGTCCATTTGTTGTGGTTGTCTTAAGGATGGCTGTGGATTGCTGCAAAAACCCCTGGTCTGCAGTCCTTTTCAATATGAGAGAGGGAAAAATGGGCAAATTGGCTCCCTCACCACATTCAGAAGTAGCTGCAAAGAAGATGCTGGCAGGGCAGGAGGACAGTTTGAAGGTTGTAAACTCTAATGAATATCCCCCAAACATGGTAGGTTCTGTGCCTGTTGTCACCGGAGGAGGTGAAGTACTGTATGCAAGAAAGAACAACAATTCTTATTCCAAATGTTGATGATGGAAACCCTCTTAAAAGAGGGACTTTTGTTGTCGTTGATTGCCCATTTAGATATGGAAATTGAGGCCCCAGAGCAAAATAGGAAGGAAAAAAAAAAAAAAAAACGAAGCAAGAATGACATTGATCTGCGAAGAGAAAAGAAAAAGAAGCAAAGCTGACCCAAGAGACCTCATGGCAGAGATTGGGGGCAGGAAAAGACAGCAAAGGCTGGCAAAATGTTCCTGGGAATAGCTGAGGAGTGTCTATGACTGACTCAGACAACATGAGTTGTTGTTTGTACTGTAACTTCCCTGTTGTTCCTTCGCAAACTTCCATAAAGCCTGCTCGCCCCGTGTCAGCGGTTCAGTGGGAGGGACGCGAGAGTCAGTGTGCCACTGAGGTGATGGGGTACAGAACGGAGCCCCGCCTTCATTCCCCGCACGGGAAACACCTCTCTGAGGCTGAGGAAGCAGGAGGTTGGAGACAAGTGAGACAAAGTACTTCATTAAGCCTTTCAGGATTTTCAAAGCTGTCTGGAGGAAATCGGGGTCTCTCACCTGGTAAGAGGCTCAAGTCACTTTTTTAGTTCAATATTACAGAAAAGGGCGACTCCATAATCCTGGAAAAACAAGAAAACCCAGGCTCCTGCCAGCTCAGAAAGAAGCATAACCAGGCTATTTTACGCAGATATTCTAAGGAAAGAATAAGATGCCTGGGATCCAAAGTAAATAAAATGTTTTTCTTAGCATAGACTTATGCGAGAATATAGCAGGTATTGGTAACGGTAAGGGGGGGCAGGGGGACATTTCCCTCAATCCTTTTAGTGTCCCTGGATGGGTCTGAAAATTAAACCAAGAAAGACAGATTAGCAGGAGAAAAGCATAAGCACTGTATTGGATTTTTACGAGTATAGGCCTCTACAAGAGAATGAAGACACAAAGAAGTGATTAGAACAGGAAACTGTAAGGTTTTTCTGGGCTCCGTGAGGAGAAAAAGTCAATTAGACCAAAAAGTCGAATAGCCAGGGCTTTATTGGGGTTTTGCACACCCGGGCGAAATTCCCAAGTCCGCAAAATGGGCCTGGGGAAGTCGCGGGCTGGGAAGTCGCGCTTGAACAAAGGGGAGCGGGCTCTTCAAGCAGAGGAATTTCGCGGGCTTCCTATGTGGCGATTGGGGATTGGCCCTGTGAATCCAGGTGTGGGGGTTGCATCCCTTATTATGATGTCATCCACCTTTTTCCCGGGCTTGGCCGCTGCTCCTTTTGTCCCTGGGCCAGCCTAACAGAAACCTTTTAGAGCAAGAAGCAGAACGTTTGTGGGAACTGACAAGACACATGAGTTTAGGCTGGGAGCAGCAAATGGTGATGAACTAACTGGGAAAATGAGAGTTTAGCCAGTCTTGCTTGTACAGATTTTTTGACCCCAAATTCCCTGTCTCTGGTGGTAAAAATGGCCCCTCTTCCTGGTACAGAGTTTCCCTGGGAGTTTTATGACTATTTCTGGGAAGAAGGGTAAGGAGGGTGAGGTCAGAAGGCGTTTCTTGCTTCTGCTGTTTTAAAAAATTATTTCAAGCTTAGGATATTTAATGTGCTAAATGCCATAGTTTGGGTTCACATGCTCTGAACCCCATTACAAAAAAAAAAGAAAAAAAGAAAGGAAGTTTTATGTACATATAGTTACACTTCATTTCTTTTCTTGTTTAGTGTTCCTGTTCATCTCAATTGTTCAGTATCTCTGGGGTTGCAACTGAGTTGGAAGATGAGGATGAGAAGGAAAAGGTGTTTACATGGTCAAGACCCTACTGGCATTTCCCTGCCATCTGCCTTTGGAGAGGCACAGATGATTCCTTTGATCATCCATCCATGTGAGTTGGGCAGTTGTCCTGCATCCCCAACCACAAGGCCCTTCCAGTCCTGAGCCCTTGCTGTGTCCTCATAGGCTCTTAGAGACCATCTGCTGGACTGCCCTATGGGCAGGGCAACCTGTGAATCAGCTAAAGACCCTTCACGGTTTCTGGGCCACCCTTGGGTGCATGTAAAATATCCCACCAGGTCTGCATTCCTACCTTCTGCCTTTGGAGAGACACAGATGTTACTTTTGATATCAGTCCTTGTGAGTTAGGCAGAGTCATCCTGAAGCACAGGGAGCCCAGGAATCCACCTGGGGATTATGCCACCAACCCGCTCTGTCATCAGCTCCTTCAGTCCATCTGGATAATTCATTTCCCCATCCCAATGGGAAGAGACGCAAGGTCCCACATCACCTTTTCAGGTTTCCCAGATGTAAGTATTCCAACTCTATGCATGTACCTCACAGGAAGCCACACTCATCTACGATCAGATATTCTCTCAGACCTGTGCATCCTAAATTCCTGAAACTCAAAGCATCTGCTTTTACAATGTTGGGCACCTATTCTCTGAGCTAAAAGTCCAAGTGACTGTCACTGTTTTGACCATCATCATTGCTCATCAATGGGAATTACTGGGTGTCACCTGGAAGGTTGCTTCTCAGAACACCTCAGCTCAAGGGCACAAAAGTCAGTGCTCCCAAGAGACCATGAACCAAAGATGGGGTTTATAGAAAACATGTGTAATTCAGCCTTTTATTGAGAATGAGAATTTTTTTTAATTGAATCAGAAAGAATCTGACTCTACAGTCCTCCTTTTCTTGAGCTTTGTTTTGTGTATTCATGTGCCTTCTCTCAAGAACTTTTATTCAAATCAGAGATTTGTGAACTGAGGTTCATGAACTTTTTGATATTAAATACAAAATTGTAGAGGCACCTTTGTCTGAGGAAAGCATCCATGGCTAATTAAAAAATCAGATTCTCCAAAAAATTTGTGACCCAGTGAAGGTTCAAAACTGTTGCTCTAAAACAAGTATATTCCCCCTCAACTTCTGTGCATCACCTGGACCATGTTCTTCAGTTTAGAATCTGTTCAAATAAAGAGGGTAATTCTGTGCACTGAATCAAAGCCTGAAAAACTCCAATTGTATGCCTGATATGCCTTCTACATCTTCAATTATGATGATCCCTTACAGTTTTGAAGGAAAGTAACATCTGTCACCTCTTGGTCAGAAGGTCTAGACAGAAAGAGCACAGGTGACAGAACAAACCACCTGGTACTGCAGGACATAATGTGTGGCTTTGCCTTTCGGATCCCAAGCTCCCTCTTCCTCCGACTTTTCAGAGTAAACATTTTAGAGCTCTGGTCTGTATATCTGTGGAGAAGACCCGAGTAACCCAAGGTTCTCTCTCCTGCAGGCACCATATGTGCTCAGCAACAGTGGCCATCTGGAGATAGTGTTGTCTTTTTGTTTTGCTTTGTTTAAAAGAAAAGCAAAGGTTCCCAAGTTTACAAGAGAGAAGGATACCTTGTCCAGATATCACAAAAAGCTGTGTTTTTAATTGTGAAACTTGGATGGTGTCAGTCAGACCTGGGTAAGCAGACAGCTACCATCTGTGTTTATGTGGGTGTCTAGGGTACCCTCTGAACTGGGTGGAAAACATCTCACAAAACTTGCATTTCACCCCTTTAACCCAGTGCCTAACTGTGGAATGAACGCAGAGCTGGTATCCATTTCTGCAGTCTCTCAGAGCTTTCCCAGTATTTAAACTTGGACTCAGACAGATTCTTCTGTGTGAATTTTCCTTCTTTCCTGGGAATGTCAACACACACACACACACCTTCAATGGGTTGTAGAAGAGAAAAACCCCTTTTAACTACCAGTAGAAGAGTAAACATTCTCTCTGATAGCTGAGAGAAAGATAACAGTGAAAACCCAGGTTAAAAAATACATATGCATCTCTATATGCATGTACGTGCATACATAGAATACATAAAAAAAGTTCTAGGATAGCAATCCAATGCTTAAAACAGGGAGGGGGTGGTACTGGCATGGAGTGAGGGATATACAAATTCATTCCATGCATTTATGTGTCATTTTGTCATCTTATACCAAGCAAGGGTTCTTGTATCTCTCTAAGGAAAATATTAAATAGGGTATATATTAGTGTCTGAAGGCTGCTGTAACAAAGAACCACAAACTGGGTGACATAAACAACAGAAATGTATCATCTCACAGTTCTAGAGGCTAGAAGAGCAATGCCAAGGACTTAGCAGTACTGGCTCCTACTGATGGTTTTTGAGAGAATCTGCTCTAGGCCCTTCTCCTAGCTTTTAGAGGGTTGTTGGCAATTCTGGTGTTTCTTGGCTTGTAGAAACATCACTCTGATCTCTGCCTTCATTTCACATGATGCTCTCCCTTTGTCTGTATTCAAATTCTCCCTTTCGTAATAACACTAGTTATGTTCACTGCACCTGTTTTCATTTGAACAGATCTTCATTTTCTGAACTGAAAACATGGGCAGGGTAATGCACAAAAGTCAAGGGGAAATAGATTTCAGACCTTGATTTAAAGCAACAGTATTTAACCTTATCTGGGTTACAAATTCTTGGAGATTAAAAAAAAAAAAATGATAGCCATGCATATTTACTGATAAAAAGGTTTCTAGACAATTTTGCATATCATTTAGAGAAGTTCATGAGCCTCAGGCTCCAATCTCTGATTCGAATAAAAGCTCATCAGAGAGAAGGCACTAGAACCCTCTAAGAAGACTTAATAAAGGGGATATTTTAGAAGGAGTCAGATTCTTTCATTCCCTGAGTACTAAGCAAATGAAGCATTCCTGCATCAGAACCAAGGTTGAAAATATTTCATTAACTTTGCTGCCCATGGAAAATAAAGCAGTAGGAGTGAGACACACACACAAGGAGGCTGAGAGGCAGAAAAGAGGACCCTGGAGACAGAAGCCTGAAATGTAAAAGGAATTTAAAAAAGAAAGTAAGAGATGGGAAAGCAGTGGAGGTGGAAGGATGGGAAGGCAGGGTGACCAGAGCAAGTGTGGTAGGAAAGAACCTCAGTCTACTGCAGTAGCCAGGCGCCAAAGTTGTTTTCTGTGATGGTTAATTTTGTATCAATTTGACTAGGTAATAGTATGCAACTGTTTGGTCAAAAATTATTCTAGGTGTTTCATGGAGGTGATTTTTGGATATTAACTTTTTAAATCAATTGATCTTGAGCAAAGCAGATGGCTCTCCATAATGTCTATGGACCTCACCTAATCAGTTGAAGACCTTAATAGAAAAAGACTGACCTCCCGGCAAACACAGAGAGTGTCTTTCAGCAGACTGCCTTAGACCTGAATGGCAACCCTTCCTGGGGTCTCCAGTCTGCCAGCCCACCTTGCAGATTGGGGGCTCGTGGGCAGTCTTCAGGTCAAGGTAGGATTTATTTCCCCTCCCCCAAAAGGTAGGATTTATTTCCCCTCCACCAAAAGGTAGGATTTATTTCCCCTCCTCTTGAATCCAGACTGGCCCTATGATTCATTTGAACAATAAAACATTGCAGAAGACTTCTAGTTTCAGTCTTTCAGAGATTGGAACTTTTAATTCCTTTTCTTGAAACACACTTAGAATGTACCTACTTAGAACACAATTGCCATGTTTGAAAGACCCTATACACATAGAAAGACTATATGCAGGAGAATCTAGGGCATCTGGCTGACAGCCCCAATTTAGGATTTAGCACCATCTTGGCTTTTCCAAAACCAGAAGAGCTCTCAGATAACTTTGCACCAGATGACATCTCATGGAACAGAAAAACAGTCCAACTGAACTCAGTCAACCCACAGCATCATGAGCAATAATAAAACTGATGCCATTTTAAGTCACTAAGTTTAGGGCTGGTCTGTTACACAGCACCAGATAAACTATCTTAGAAGTTGACTTAAGGTAGATATTTTGTCTACTAACAGCTCAGTTTTTCTGGATGGCTTTGTCAATGCCCAGTAAGATCCCATCCTAATGGGTTCTTTCTCCCCAGAAAAAAAGTTGCCCTTATTCTCAAACCTAGAATCCTCCTTCCCTAGGTCTTCAGGCAATTATAACCAATCATGCCGGTACCCCAGCTGGATAAAAACCATACTTGTACTTGTATTACACTTCTACACTTGAACTCACCAGCTGAAAACTACTTCTTTAGTTGTATTTTATAATAGCCAATGATTGGTTTGTTAGGAAAAAAAAAAAAAGACAAGTGACCCTGTGGCCTTTGACATGTAGAACAAAGTTGTAGTGTTGGAGTGGAGCAGAAACTTTTCTAGGGAGTCATTTGAATTAACTCCACTGTTACTTCATGGGAAGGAACCTGGCCTTAATGGCTTCTTTTCAACATTGCATTACACTGCACTGCCCAAGGTCATTATCAATCCCAACCACACTGGAACTAGGCCAAATAGCCCATAAACTTCACTGTATGACCACCACCGAATGGCCTCCATTTCTCAAAAAAGAGGTTTATTATACGGCTATTAGAGGTTTGATGTTAAGCCCTGGCAATGATGTTAAGACCTTCACAATGTAGACCGAACCTAGAAGAATTTAAGAAATTCATAGAATCTCACTGTAATCAGGCCGAAAAATGTCTACACTCAGATATGCAAAAAAAAAAAAAAAAAAAAAAAAGCAGTTTATCCCTTTCTTATATTCTGATAGTCCTTCGGCCTACCTTACTATTAAGTTGGGGTTTGGGTTTTGTTGGACATAGGGAGACTGAAATGCAAAGTCTTAACTTGCCACAACTGCTGGTAACCACAGTCCCTTTTGATTTAAGCCATTTCTTTTATTCTTCTGGATGACTCAAGTTTCCCTTCTTCTTGCTTTTCTTGGGAAAGAACGGGGGTTGTGCAGCCTCATGATCCATGTGGTCACATCCATGTGTGGAGCTTCAGCTCCTCACTGTCCTGCTGGGGCGTGAGGTCTCAGGTTGGGTCTCTGGACTGGTGACCAGTGTACAGGGTCTTCTGACCCCCGTCAGGCCTTGCCCAAGTTGCCACCCAGCTCATCTGTGTAGTGGCCATGCTGGCAGTACTAGGATGAAGTTCTAGAAGCCACCCCTGCCCTCTCCCCACAGTAGCCCACAGTCCACCACCCTTGGTGACCTCAGATTCCCTTACATCTGGGTGTTATTACAATAGACCTCCAGGATGACACATGCACATGTCTGAGCTCCTCTTTTCCCACCTCCCTCTGCCTTGCAACCAGCCACGGCTGGAAGGAGTACGTTCTACTGTCTTTGTCATAACCCGGGTTCGTTTTATGGTGTAGAACAGAAGTTGGCAAACTCTCCATAATGGGCCAGAAAGTAGATGTTTTAGGTTTCATGGACCACGTGGCCTCTGTCATAACTCCTCAACTGCTATTGCAGTATGAGAACAGCCATAGATACTATGTAAGCAAATGAGTATAACTATGTCCAATAAAGCTTTGCAAAAATGGGAGGTGCGCTGAATTTGGTCCGAGTGTCACTGTTCCCTCTCTTGGTATATACAGGATAAAGCTTTAAGCAAATGACTTCTCAGCTTACACGGTCCAGTATGAGAGGATTCTTTTCCTACCACAAATTCCAGTCAAGAAATTCTGGACAGAAACATGAAGAAATCAAAGGAAACAAGAAGTGGTTTGGAAAATGAGATACCTTGGCTGGACAGGCATTCCATTGTTCCTGGCTTTTAGGGGCTTGTCATTTCCTAAGCATAGCTATGTAATTCCATGGGTGGCACACAAGGCAAGATGTGTCTATTCAAACAGCACAGAGATAAAAAGGATTAGTGAATATAAGGCTTTTGTCCTTTCTCTCTGCATTTCAAGAAGGAAAGCTTCTTGCTTTGTGGGTATATCAGCATGGTAACTTGCCCTTGGGTGCAGCATCTATGTAATGGACAGATTTAAAAATCAAGAAAAAATGTTGGAGAAGAGATCAGGCCACACTCCCCAGAATGGCTCTGTGGGTAGCATACTGGAGGCCTGGGGCTGTGAAGGGTGCAGAGAGAGAATGGAGAAACCCTGTGATTATCAGGGGAAGTAAAGTAGAGAGGAGAGAAAGAAGCATATTGTGAGCAAGCCTGTCACCCCTGTGAGTGGGAGACACTGGCCCGTGCGTGTGGGGGAGGAATTTTGTAGTGGGCAATTGGGAATGGGGACTAGAATGATGGAGTAGCAGCTACTGCCTGTGTGGGAAATGGTGGCAGAGCAGAAGAGAGGATTCTAAAGAGGATTCATGGAATGCCATCCCCTCATCCATCTCTTTGGTCTTTAATCATTTGATTATCCTTTGTGCCTTTTGTCAACCAAGGTATTTTCTTTGTCTGTTTTTTCAAAAGTATCCCTTAGAAGAGAGGAATCATAGCCAAGTCTCTGCATAGTTTTGCCTACATCAGTTCTTTTTCATTTTTTCTTTTTTTAAATTTCAGACAGCTAAGTGCTGCTTGGGGAAGGCACATTGGCTTAAAAGATCTCGATTTGTGCTACTTTTGAGTGATTCTGGAAACTACCTGCCGGAATCTAAGAAAAAAGGAAAAATATTCATACAGATTGCATTGTTTATTTCTTGGGTATCATCTCACAATTGCAATTGGTGATCTGTAGAATCCTTTAATAGATATTTAAAAAGCAACTTTTCCTGCCGAAAGGGCACAGGCAGTCTCCCTAACTTCTAGCGGTATGAACTCAGGACTGGGAGCTCCAAGTCTGAGTCAAATTGTGCAGAAGAGGGGCCGTGGTGAACACTGCTGACAACTCTTGGCTAGAAAAAGCCCAGAAGGAGAAAATGGTAGACAGAAAGAACAGGAGCATACAGGTGCTGCACACTCTCCACTACACACCTGAGGGCTTGGGGCCCCTGGGAATCGGGATCCAGTGGCTAAGATGCTAGAAGAACAGCCCAAGGAAAGGACTTGATCCTGATGGTTTGGTGAAAACAAGGGACTAAGCGCAGACAGCAGACTCAAGTTACATAACCCCAGCTCGATGCCCACCTCCACCCAGCAGCCATTATCACTTCCTGATACAGCAAGACACACTATGGAAGTCTGTAAGGGTCAAAAATACAAAATAAAACAAAAATAGAGTGCCCCCTGGTAGAAATTCAAACAAACAAGCAGATCAACAAGATCCCAAATCATAGGGGGGAAAACATAACGTACCCTGAAACCTCAAGAAATGGAATCACAACAAAATGACAGCTCATCAGAAATTAACTTTGAAGATACAGATAAAGAATTCTAGTCTGCAATCATAAAGAAATTCAGAGAACTAAAAGAAAATTCAGATAAACAAAACAAAGAGCTTAAACAAATAATTAAGCACCAACAGGCAGAGGTTGAAGCAATACAGAAAAAACTAACAGGAACACAGGATTTAAAGGAGATAATTCATGAAACTAAGAATAATACAAAAAGCTATGGAACCTGACTAACCCAAATGGAGGAAAGGATTAGTTATATAGGAGATAGTAATGCATACGGGAGCCAAGAAGAAGAAAGAGAACTTAATGCCAAAAAAAAAAAAAAAAAAGAGAAGAAACACTCAGAAAACTATCTGACACCATCAGGAAAGACAACACTAGAATACTGGGTATCCCAGAAGGTGAAGAAAAAAAGAGAGGAACAGAGAACATCTTCAAGGCAATAATGGCTGAAAACTTCCCAAATCTAGAACAAGTGAAGAATATACAGGTCGATGAAGCAAACAGAACACCCAATTACATAAATCCTAAAAAGACTACACCAAGACACATAATTGTGGAACTATCAAAGACTCAAGACAAAGAAAGAATTCTAAATGTAACCAGGGGAAAAAAGCAGAAAGTATAAGAAAGCACTCCTATAAGACTAACCTCAGACTTCTCAGCGGAAACTCTGCAGGCTAGAAGAGAATGGAATGATGTCTTCAAAATACTTCAGAACAAAAAATGCCCACCAAGAATACTATATCCTGCAAAACTCTCTTTCAAATTTGAGGGAAAAATTAAGGTTTTTCCAACAAACAAAAAGCTAAGGGAGTTTGCAACCACAAGTTCTCTTCTACAAGAAATGTTAAAAGAGGCCCTGCCAGCTAACTCAAAGAGGAAAAACTTCACAAAAATTTGACAAAGTAACAGAGAGATCAACATAACCAGTAAACAAAAATCGAAATGGCAGTGGCAAGTTCTCAAATGTCAATAATTATTGTAAATGTAAATGGATTGAACTCACCAATCAAAAGGCACAGAGTTGCTAAATGGATTAAGAAACATAACCCAACTCTATGTTGTCCTCAAGAAACTCATCTTAGGTCGAGAAACAGGCAACAGCTTAAGTGGATGGATGGAAAACAGTTCTCCAAGCTAATGCCGAATCCAAAAGAGCAGGAACAGCTATACTCATAACAGATAAGGTAGTCTTTGGATAGAAGAAAATTAAAAAGGATAAAGATGTACATTATATAATGATAAAGGGATCAATACAACAAAAAGACAGCATTTATTAACATTTATAAACCCAATAAGGGAGCACCCAAATATATTAAGCAAATATTAACAGATCAAAATGGGGATATTCACAATAACACAATAGTAGTAAGGAATTTCAATACTTCTCTTTCAGTAAAAGACAGATCATCCAGACAGAGAATTAACAAAGAAACAAGATCTTTAAATGACAAAATAGAAGAGCTGAACCTAATAGACACATACAGAGTACTTCACCCCAAAACTATAGACTACACATTCTTTTCAAGTGCTTGTGAAACGTTCTCAATGATAGACCATATGCTGGGACATGAAACAAGTCTCAGTATATTTTCAAAGATCGAAATAATTATCTAGCATCTTTTCAGATCACAATGGCATCAAACTAGAGATCAACCAAAAGGAGAAAGAGAGGAAAACTGAAAAAGAGTGGAGATTAAACAACATATTGTTGAGCAACCAATGGGTAAAAAGGATATTAAGGAGGAAATTTTAAAATATCTGGAATCAAATGAAATGAAGAAACCATGTATCTGAATCAATGGGATGCAGCAAAAGCAGCAATAAGAGGGAAATTTATAGTGATACAGTCCTACCTCAGAAAACAGGAAGAGTCACAAATAAAAAAAACCTAAGCCATCACCTTAAGGAACTAGAAAAAGCAGAAAAACAGAAGCCTAAATCCAAAAGAAAGAAAGAATAAAGAGGAGGTCAGAAATCAATGAAATACCGATAAGAAAGTCTATTTAAAAAAATCAATGAATCCAAAAATTGGTTTTTTGAAAGACTAAACAAAACGGACAGGACATTACCAGACTCACAAAAAAGAGGCAAGAGAAAACACAAATAAATAGAATCAAAAATGAAAAAGGAATAATCACAATAGATGCAACAGAAATACAGAGGACTATAAGAGAATATTGCATACAACAATATGACAACAAACAGAATAACCTAGAAGAAATGGACACATTTCTGAAAAGGTACAATATCCCAAAACTAAACACAGAAGAACTAGAAACCATGAACAGATGAATCACAAGCAAGGAAATTGAAGCAGTGATCAAATACCTTCCCCAAAAAAAAGCCCTGGACTGATGGTTTCACCAGCAAATTCTACACAGCATTTAAACAAGTAATTCCAATTCTCCTTAAACCATTCCAAAAAATAGAAGAAGGAAAACTTTAAACACTTTTCATGACACCAGTATTATGATTCCAAAACCAGATAAAGACTGCACTGAAAAAGAAAACTATAGACAAATATCCTTAATGAATACTGACGCAAAAATTCTCAACAAAATACTAGCGAATCAAATTCAATGACATATAAAAAGAATCATATACCATGATCAAATGGGATTTATTCCGGGGATACAGGGATGGTTCAACATACACAAATCAATACATGTGATACACTATATCAATAAAAAAGGACAAAAACCATATAATCACCTCAATAGATACAGAAAAAGCATTTGACAAGATTCAACACACTTTTATGTTAAAAACCCTCTAAAAATAGGCATAGAAGGAACGTACTTCAACATAATTAAGGCTATATATGACAAACCCACAGCCAACATTGTACTCAATGGAGAAAAACTGAAAGTTTTTTCCCTAAGATCAGGGACAAAACAAGGATGTCTGCTTTCACGATTACTATTCAGTATAGTGCTGGAGATCCTGGCCAATGCAATTAGACAAGAAGAAGATATGAAAGGTATCCAAATAGGAAAAGAAGAAGTGAGATTATCACTTTTTGCAGATGACATGACAATATACATAGAAAACCCCAAAGAATCAAGTAAGAAGATGCTATAAATAATAAACAAATATAGTAAAATGGCAGACTACAAAATTAATATTAAAAAATCTGTTGCCTTTCTGTATGCCAACAATGAAAATACAGAAAGAGAACTGAAGGAAAAATTACTATATGTAATTGCACTGAAAAAAATGAAATACCTTGGAATAAACCTCACCAAAGAGGTGAAGGACCTATACTATGAAAACTATAGGACATTGCTAAAAGAAATAGAAGACACAAAGAAATGGAAAGATATTCCATGCTCATGGATTGGAAGAGTCAACATAATCAAAATGGCCATACTGCCCAAGGCAATATATAGATTCAATGCTATCCCCATCAAAATTCCAAAGACATACTTCATGGACATAGAAGACAAAATAATGAAATTTATCTGGAACAACAAACAACACAGGATAGCAAAAACAATCCTCAAGAAAAAAAACCAACAACGGACTTCAAACACTACTACAAAGCAATAATAAAACAGCATGGTACTGGTATAAAAACAGAAAGACAGATCAATGGAACAGAATTGAAAGTCCAGGAATAAATCCACATATATATGGACACCTAATTTTTGACAAAGGAGCCAAAAATTTACAACGGGGAAGGACAGCCTCTTTAATAAATGGTGCTGGGAGAACTGATCAGTCACATGCAAAAGGTTGAAATTAGACCATTACCTAACACCATACACAAAAATTAACTCAAAATGGATTAAAGATCTAGACATAAGATCAGAAACCATTAAACATATAGAAGAGAATGGAGGCAAAACATTATTAGACATAGACCTAAGAGATATCTTTGGCAACTCAACTCCCATTGCAAGGCAAATCAAATCCAAAATAACCAAGTGGGATTACATAAAACTAAAACCTTTCTACTCAGCAAAAGAAACATAAAAACAAAAAGGCATCCAACAGAGTGGGAAAAGATATTTGCCTCTCACACCTCAGATAAGGGGTTAATATCTAAGATATACAAAGAACTCAAAAAATCGAACAACAAAAATACAAGCAATTCAATCAAAAAATGGATCAATGACCTTGACGGACACCTCTCCAAGGAAGAAATACAAATGACCCAGGTTCATGAAAAGATGCTCTACATCTCTTGTCATCAGGGAAATTCAAATCAAAACGATGAGATAACACCTCACGCTGGAAAGAATGGCTATTATAAAAAAATGGAACTAATAAGTACAGGAGAGGATGTGGAGAAAGGAAACCGTTCACTGTTGGTGGGAATATAATGGGGTGCAACCATTTTGAAAAGCAGTATTGAGAGTCCTCAAAGAATTGAGAATGAGAATTCCATATGATCCAGTTATTCCTCCGCTGGGTATTTACCCCAATGACACAAAAACATGTATCTCTGAAAAGATATATGCACCCCCATGTTCATTGCAGGACAATTCACAATAGCTAAAGAGCTGGAAACTGCCTAAATGCCCATCAACAGAGGAGTGGATAAAGAAGATGTGGTAGCTGTACACCATGGAATCCTATGCAGTCATCAAAAAGGGAGACATCATGCAATTTGCAACAACATGGATGGACTTGGAGAGAATTATGCTTAGCAGGATAAGCCAGAAGAAGGACAGACATCGTATAATCGCATTCATATGATGGGTAAAGGGAAAACAAATAAATGTCACAAATTAAACAACACTGAAAATGGGGAGGGGGGGAGAGAGAAAGAGAGAGAAGAGAGAGCACTACTCCAAACAACTATGGACTCAAGAGAGAGAGACAAAAAGTCAAATCAGGGAGTATCAAAGTGATGGGGACAGGATGGGGAAATGGGATGAAGGGAATTACCTGTAAATGAAGGGAGAAAAAAAGAGAGGGAGGGGAGTATTAGTAACTCTATTATGCTGTTGGTAATTGTAAAAATACCACTATGTATACCTCAAAACAAGGCATTGTCAAAATGCAATATCCCTTCAATAATAATAAAAAAGAAAATTTTAAAAAAATAATCTAGATGTGCCCTGCTAGAGCAGCAGTTATGTTAAAAAAAAGCAACTTTACATTTTAATGTTATAGAGATAAAATATAAGCACCACTAAGATGGATAAAGAAAAAGTTACCTTAAAAAATAAATGATCTTCAATAAAACAGAATAAGTGAAAGCTGGAGTAAATTACAAAACAACAACAAAAAGCAACCAGGTAACCTAATATGGCACAAATTGGTATTTGCATCTTGAGGTAACACTTCCAGTGCATTTGATTCCCTTATGCATGGAATCAAAAAGTGCTATTACTCAAACAACTTTGATGGAAGAAATAAAGATGATGTATTTGGGAGCACCATGGGGAATGATCTAAAAAGTGGCTCTATTCATGCTTCCAGTGCTATTTTCTTACTGGAGAAAATAGAGGATTTTTGCGTATTTAGGGCTATTCTTAAGGGCATATAGACACGTGTTTATTTCTTTTCTGCTTCTTTTTTTCAGTTGACACTGCACATACACAGAGCCACATAGGAGTCCAGTTGTATTCAACACTCACAATATAATCTTTAAATCCTACATAAAGAATACAAGCAAAAAACCCTTTTTTGTCTAAATTTCATATGTATTTCAAGAGATGGTGTTTTAAATCTTTGCTATCTTCAAATACTTGTTTTTGCATTTCTCGATGTGTGTAGATCATTTCAGAGAAATCATAAGGTGAAATCTCAGAGTGAATCACATATGAATGTCTTCTTGAGATTGACACAAAGGAGTCTACCACCAATAATTTCTTCAATCCTTATATTGATTTAGTGCAGAGAATTAAGATTAGAGCAATCTAGTTTCCTATTAATCTAGTACTGAACCAGAGTAGAAGTCATAAATTGGCACAGTACAGGTCAGGTCTAACTCATAGATTTTTCTGTATTTGCCTTATACAGTGTTTCAAATTTTCACCAGTTTTCTTTAGATTGGGTTCCTATAACCACCACTACCCCCACCCCCGCCGCCACACTGTTTGCTTTAGTCATTTATATTGACTTGTGCTAAGTCCTTGTGGACATTTTTTTTCCCAATCCTTGATGCGAGTTGATAGAAATTAGTTTCACAAATTGATCATAAAAGCTATCAAAAATCTGGTTATGTGTTAGTTGCCTTATAATTTTAAGATTCATTGCCAGTAGCTTCAGAAGAAAAAGGGGCCTTCGATTGGCTCTCCCTATGGCTTTCTTAATGTTCTGCTTTTAGTTTACCCATAACTTTGGAGCTAAAAATAATTTTGTAGAATCCTAGTTAGCACTAATGGTATTGGATTATTCCCACTGATCAAAGAGCTTTGGTATTAAAGAATAGGAGACACAGGTTCTCAAACTGATGAATGTCCAAACTGTACTCCCTGAGAGAAAGGTTCATTTCAGTTGTGAATAAAGCCTGATTTGAACATATTAAACATGTAGTTCAGGCTTTCTAGGTATCTGTAACATTTTTCATCTTTTAGTATTCACTGTGTATTTCTTTCTCTCATCTCGTAGACAAAAAACTAGAATACAAAGAGAAGATTTATTTTGAAAAGATCATGTCAATCACATTACCATCTAGTTGAAATATGTGTGTTAAAATTCTTTAGTAAGTCTCCTTCATTTTTTTCTAGGAAAAAAAATCTGGGTAGCAATAATATGTGTTAAAAATAAAAGCCAGCTGTTCATCACACATTCACAGCTTCCCCTCTCCCTTCTTTTCAGGGCCTACAGGAAGTCAATTTTCTGTCTTATTTTATTTATTTAATTTTTTTAATCTACTGCAAGGCTATTTTCTGTTTAGTTGGATCTGGTGCCTGGAAGTGAGTATTTTTATGCCTCCACTCCCTGTAAAGGTATTTCTCCATTTAACACATTGTCCATCTCAGCACTTATTTTTTTTACATTTTAGTAGTCTCATTATTTCTTTTATTTAGAATACTATATGAATTTTAGGATATTGAAAGTGTACCTCAGTCTGTTAATATACACTATGCTCATGACCAGAGTTATAGTGCCCTTTACCACCATCCTGTTCCCCTCCTCTCTTCCCTTCCCCCTCCCATCATTCTTGGAGCCACAGTCTTGCATCCTGTAAATTTTACCGAGATTTGTCTGTTTGTTTTCTTTATAGTCCACATGTGAGTGAATCATCCTGCACTACTCATTTCTTCCTGGCTTATTTTGCTTTCCATGATCACCTCCAGTTCCATTCAGGTTGTTGTTGAGGGCACATTACATCTTTTTTAACAGCTGCATAGAATTCCATTGAGCATATATATCTCACAGCTTCTTTATCCAGTCTGTTGTCTGTTGATGGGCATTTAGGTTGTTTCTATGTCTTGGTTATTGTGAATTGTCAGCACTTTTCAGACCAATGGAACTAGACAACACATACATTTTGGAAGACTCATATTGTTTCACCAATTAGTAAAACTACACGTTAAGCAAATAAGCTATCATTTCTACTTGTTTAGAGGAGAAATGTCTAAACTCTTAGGTTAAGTGGTAGGTTACAAAAATAGCCCTACTTCTTTATTTCTCATATCCAGTTTCTTTCCAAAATAATTTTTAAGCTCTTCTCATCCAGAAGTAGATTTTATTTCCTCACTATTGAACCTGGGATGATCATACAACTCTTTGGCCAATGTGGCAGAAGTGGTGATGGTCAGTTCTAGCCTAATCTTCAAGAGGTCTTGTGGGCTTCCATTCTCTCTTGACAATTGGCGATAAAACAAAACTGGGCTAGGTGCTGAAAAAGAAGAAGAAACATGGAGCAGAAGCAAGTCACTCCAGTTGAGAACATTCCAGATAAAAGAGTCCTTAGTAAATCTTGATAAACTTAGATAAAACAGGCATTTTTGTGTTTATGAACAAACAAACCACAACAAAATCCACAGGTTGTGAGACTGTGACTTCCAGGGCAGTGGGAGGGAGCAGGGAAGGAAGGAGTAGGTGACAGTAAAGAGCACTAGAACTCTGATGGTGGCTGTGGTATGACACACACACAGACTGAGGTGTGATTTCAGTTTCCTAAAATGAATATAACAATGTCAACAAGGAAATATTATCAATAAAAGTTTTAGGTTTACATTCCTAATATGACTTTATAATCCTGAAACATCTTTCCTTCCAGTGTTTTCTACAACATGGGGCTGGACAGCCGCATTTTGGGCGTTTTAAAGGATCTCTGTGTGTGGGTGGATGACTTTTGGGGATGAACCGGAAAGTGGTTCTTTAGAATTTCAGTTTATATTTGTTGGCTGAAATATTTAAAAAAAAAAAAAAGTGGGGTTTATTAACCAGGTGTCAACTGAGCTCCCAAAAATCAGAGGAGCCAAAATCGTTGGAAGCTACAAATTCCTCAGTATTGGACTCATCTTTCAATCTTATCACTAACAAAACATAGAATATTCAGCAATGGTTTGCTATGAAACCATCATCTGTTTCCCAGCTCTGCAGTGTCTAACAGTGAGATCAGCTCACTTTGATACTGAACGTGTTAGATAGAGATAATTAATCCTCAGTCTGTGTAAGTAAATCATTGTTTCCCCTCCTTTTCCAGCTTTAATCAGGCTCCCGATGAGCATGCGCACAGGACCACACACAAGCTCTGCTTTGCTGTCAAATCCTGTTATAACAAAAGAAATCTACTTTGGAGATTTAAAAAGGATTTTTTTTTTTTTTTTAAAAAAAAGCAGTGTTCTTCACTGAGTAGTAACAAGGTTCTAACAAATTCCTAGACTTACAGACTAAATGTGACAGATGTAACTAATCTGGTATTGACAAGACTACAAAATACAATAAAATTCTATTTTTAAGATAGTGCAGTTGAGAACCTTTCTTCCATGTAAATTCCTTACTGGAGAAGAATTCTGTTTTTTGAGTATCCCGAAATTGGCACAAAATATTTCACTAATGAATTGGAACATAGACATTTTTCTTTTCTTTCAGTTTTAAAGACAAAAACAAATCTAAAAAAATACCTTAGAGGCCTAAGCAAAGATGACAAGACTAACTTAGTTTTTGAATTCTCAGGCTCTTGAGTACAAGAGCGTAGTAGCTAAGAGAACTGGTGACTCATGGAGGAATATTGAACTAGAATCTTTACGTGTTTGTTTACTTGAAATGGCTGTTTCTTTAGTCTGATTTTTGTCTTTTTGGAATGCTCCTCTAGCAATAATGCTACCTTCTGACACATAGTTCTTTTTTATTTAGCACTAAATTCCTGTGCCACTGTAGTCTTAGACTTTGAATGTGTCCATGTAGGGCATTTCCATTGGTAGATGAAACTTTTATACCACTGAAAAATTTGAACGATGTGAAAACAAATTTTTTCTCTTGTTTCTGTTCGATCATAATATTTTTGTCAGTGCTAGACCATAAAATTCAACTGAAATGAATTACTCAGTTGATTTTGTGTATGCTACTGCTTTTATTTTTCTTATAACCATTCTGAAATTCTTCCATTGTTAAAAGGAAAAAAAATACTCAGGAAGTCATGCTCTTTGAATTAAAAATTTGATAAAGACATGAGAAAAGAAAGGGAAAAAAACTGGAAATGAAGGGGAGGAATTAAAAATTGCTTTGATATAGACATAGCAAAGCTTTTGACCCAGAGACTTCTGCAGGGCTCAGGCCTCCTGGTCACATCTGTTGAACTAGTAGAACAAATTAGCCTCACTAAGACCTATTGGCATGGTTGTTAAGAAGGCTCCTGGGAAAAAGGAAACCCTCCTACACTGTTGGTGGGAATGTAAACTGGTGCAGCCTCTTTGGACAGCAGTATGGAGATTGCTCAAACAAATCAAGATGGATACTAGATGGACCGGGAGAAAGACCAGCATTGCCCTGGCCTGCACATAGGGGACTCAGTAGACACTCCAGCTTGAGGACTCCGGAGATTGACAGCTGTAAAAGGTATCGCCTCTCTTTTGATTTAGTGTCTGGGTGGGCAGTGACAGCCCCTAAGGAAAAAAAAATCCCTGCATAAGCCTGGGTAGTGTGTGCCCATGAAGGGCTACTGAGAATGAAGTCTGGCCTCAAAGCACAAGGAAGCCAGAAAGCCTGGGAGCAATGTTGCCTGTCTCTGCCCCTCTCTGCTCACTGGGAACTACTCTGCTAAAGCCATTCTCCTTGTCTTAAATTCGGTTTGCTAAACTGCTAAAACTGAGGGAAGATAATTGAGGAGAGATGAAATAAGGGGGTGTGAGCCCTCGGACTAGGGGACTGAGTCTAAGTGAAGACAGGCAGCTTCCTGGAGCTGCTCTCCCAGGATGGGACTCTGGAAGAACGAAGCGCTCATTTACACTGCCCTGGGACCACAGCCTTCAGGGCAAGAGCCCCCATGTTTGTCTAGGCTCCGGGTGTGCTCAAAACATCCAGCCAGGCTGTGCAATGAGCACTTTTAACTTAGGAGGGCTTTTGATAGAGACCCACTTTCCAGGAGCCCGCAGGTAGACTGGGCAACAGTTGACCAGACTTAAAAAGATTTACTGCCTGTTTGTTCAAAGTGATGCACTGATTGGAGTTACTTCGAGGTCCTGCATAGTTAATGGGGCCCTCATCATTCTCTCCCAAATTTCTAAACTCTCCCAAAGTTGCCCTCCGCCCTGGTAAGGCTGGCCCCAAGCAGGCCTGTCAGAATGATCTCTGCCTTCAAGTGTTTGCTCAGAATCCTGACTCCTCTGAAATGTCTGCTTTACATGATCGATGAAGACTTTTCAATGTCAGTAGATTGGTCATCAACCAAAGCACCCAAGTGCCAATCTGCATGTCATCAGCAGGATGGATAGAAAAGAGAAGAGTCAGCTGCCTGTAGGACCGGAAGGGTCAATGTCCAGTTTGCCCCAGTGGAAAGAACAGTACCAGTTTGAAGACTTGACTTTATTCTATGGTCTTGATAGAAATAACATTCCTTCACAATGGACTACCATTCAGCTGTAAAAAAGATGAAATCTTGCATTTATCATTAGTGGAACATAAGAAGATTGTGCTTAGGGAACTAAGTCAGATGAAGAAAGACATTATGATTTCATTCATATGCAGGAGATAAAGAAACAATGCAAATGAAAAAACAAAACAAAAGTCAACCTTCAAATTTCTGACGACAGAGTGGTGGTTACCAGAGCATCAAGGGTGGGCTTGGGGGGTTGGCAAACAGGAGAAGGAGTCCATGATGCGGTGATAGATGGAAACTAGACTTTGGGTGGTGATCAGAGTGTAATAAGCCAGACAGACAGAAATCCAAAGTGGTATACCTGAAACTAAAAACCAACAGAAACCAATGTTACTTCAATAATAAAAGGAATTGAATGCTTAAAAAAATAAAAAACAAACATGGATCTACCATTCAATCCAGCAATTCCACTCTTGGACATGTACACAGAGGACACAACATTTCTAATCAGAAAAAATGTCTGCACCCCTATGTTCACAGCAGCACAGTGCACGACAGCCGAGACATGGAAACAACCTACATGCCCAACAACAGATGACTGGACAAAGAAGCTGTGGTGTGTGTGTTTGATGGAATTCTATGCAGCTACTAAAAAAGTGAAACTGTGCCCTTTGCAACAATTTGGATGGAATTGGAAGGGGTCATGTTAAGTAAAATAGGTCAGAAAGAAAAAGAAATATAGGATGGTTTCACTCATATGTGGAATATAATGAAAATGAAACAAACCCCAGCAAAAACTCTCAGGATAGGAGAGGATGACTGCTGGGCGGGGTAGGGTGGGGGGGTGGTATTTGCTCATGTGGGTAAAGCCCATGTGATTGGGTAGTGCTCCCAAGGGTATCAACGGGGCCCCCAAAAATCAGAGATGCAGAAACAGCTCAGCCTCACCATATCTTTGTGATTACATTCTATAGTAGCCTCCATGGCAGCAGACTGCAAATAGAGGCTGGCAGTGAGAAAGCACCCAGCCCTGCTGTGACAGGACCCTGTGCTGGGACCTGTGGATTATCTCAAGGAGGTCAGAGCAAACCCAACTGACAGCAAGAAAATGGAAGCTCAATCCCACAGCACAAGGAACTGAACTCTGCCAGCAACCTGGATGATCTTGAAATGGGTTTTTCCCTGAAAACTTGCAGACAAGAACACAAACCGGCTCACACCTTGATTTCTGGCCTAATGAGACCCTAAACAGAGGACCCAGTAAAGCCACATCAGACCCCCAACTCTTGGACAAGGAGAGAACCAATGCGTGTCATTTTAAGCTGCTACATTTGTGGTACTTTTGTGTGGTAATAGAAAACTAAAGCATCATCTCAGTGGCCTTGTTCGCTGTGGAATGGTCTGCAGATGAATCAAATTACCAGGGCTTTCCTCAGAGATAGGGAATTTGAAGAGCTATCAAAACCTTAAAGGGTTTTAACTGAGATAGATTTGTTTCATTTCAAGTTGAATGATTGCTGGCTTTATTGTGATTTGGCTGCTATTGTGTATCTAGTATCCTCCCCAACAAATTATCCTCCCAGATTTGCTTTTTTTCCTTCCTTTTTCCCCCTCTCCTTGATTTCTTCTCTTTGCAACCAAAAGAACCATAAATAATACAAGTTTAGAATATAGCTCTTGTGGAAACATGTTAAGGTTGCTCAAATGATAGTGAATCTAAAATATGAAAACCATAATGTTTTAGTTCAATACAATATTTATTATTTGTTGTCAGAAACTTCAAAATATTCAATAAGGAAGTTGGTAAAGAAATCAAGGCAAACGGAAAAGAGCATCAAGTAAAACAAGATGAAGCCATATGTAATACCTAGTTTTAAAATGCATTCCTAAAGGCAGGCAACAGATCTGGCCCTGATCTTAGTAGCCAACGTAAAGGAAGAATTTCACTAGTTATATGATTCCTGAGTTGTTTGTCATTTGTTGGATGGAGGTAGTCAATCTTCTCAGGAAAAAAGCCCAGTTATTTCTAGAACTAAAGGATGAGAAAATTTTCTCTCTTGGATCCTTAACAGGGGATTCAATAATGTAGTTATTGAATATAAAGGCTAGTATTTAGTGTAATAATCTAAGCATTTGTCTACATTGTTGTCCTCATATCTCAGAAGAATTCTGTGAAGCTCTTCTGAACAGAGGACACTGAGGTTCAGAGAAGTTCAAGAAGTTGGCCAACTTGTACAGCTACTTCATGGTTGGCCCTGGAACCACCAGTCATTTAAGGGGATCACTTCTGCTTTATGGACAGTAACCCTAGGGTGACACCAGTATACCCTGGTCATTCTTTTTATTTTATTGAAGTAACATTGCATTACAACATACACATTTAAGGGGTGCATCAGCATAAATCAACTGCATATGCTATATCCAGTTCACTGCTGAGAAAGAGTCCAGTTCTATCCTTTGCCTTTTAAATGACCCTTTTAACCCAATTTGCTCATGTTCCTCCCCCTTTCCTACAATCTTTAAAAAAAGATTTCAGCTAACAAAATTATGCTAAGATGTGGAGATGCCAGTTACCTGGCTATGTATTCTATATGTGGAAGAACATTTAATTTTTATGAAGATTACATCAGGTCTCAGTTATCATGTGCCGATTTCAGAAGTGGCGAAACTAGATTGGAACTTAGGTGTCTGATTCTAGAGGCTGCATTTTTAATCACTGAAAGCAATACTGCTTCAAACAAAGTAAGTAGTGTCTTATGTTGGTCCTAAAGCATAACTTTGAGCTTAAGAGGCTCTTATTCTGCCAAAGGAAAGAGTGAGATGTAAAATTTCTTCTTGTAAATGATGAAATAAAATCTGGGTAAAATTTTAAAAATCATTTACTATTAATAATGTTGAGGTAAATGAAAGCTATTTGTGCTTAAGAGGACTAAGAAAGGATATAGATCAAATAGGACCATGGCCTTTTGTACTCATTGATAGAATTGACCTGACTCTACCTGGCTTCCAGGTAGCCCTCAGCATGCCTCCCCACCAGAGTGACGCTTTCATGCCTTCATCTGTGATTCAATCTAGCTCTGGTCTCAGAGCCTAGAATCTCAGCCTTTGCTGCTCATTAGCCCCACCTGGGAGCTTTTGAAAATCCTGAAATCTTTGCCTGCGCCTCTGGTCCAATTTCCTCGGAACCCCGAGGTGTGGGACTCAGGCTCAGTATTTTTTACATTTCTCCAGGTGATTTTACTCCGCAATCTGCAATCCTGGCTCCAGGGATTATGCAGATCTCTACAAGAAAAGCAGAAAGGATGTGCTGCCCAGCGTGGTCACTGGCGGACAGAGGCTGCTGGGAGGGTTTGGCCTGGCCGCAGCCTGTCAAATGGGCCCACCTCCCTGATGACAAGTCCTGCAGGGGGACCTGACTAGACTACCCACGTTTGCAGGTAGATCCTCAGGTGAAAGCGTTGTTTTTTCTAACAGGATCCTTACAACACGGTTGGCTATATGGGGTGATTATAGACGGTGCTTTGTATATTGAAAAGTGATCACTGTGAGGTGACTGCAATCCAGTCGTACTTGATGTGAAGTCATTTAGCTTCTTCTCCCTTCAAGCACAAGCTTTACTGCCAAAGAGCCAGCTATGTTTCTATTCTCTCCACCACAGGCTTTGCTGACTGATGATACCTTTTATTTTGTTCATGAAATGCTCTTAAATGTATTAATATTGCTGAAACACACAGCTGGCTCGTGACACATCGCATTTAGCAGGCTCCGGGCAGAAAGCTGGACTTCTGCCTTTATCTTCAGACCCAGGCTCCGTCGGCTGTTTCAGTTCTGATTCCAGAGACTTTCCTTGTTCCTTGAGCTCTGTTTTAATCATCTGCCTCCTACTCAAATTACGGCTACTTTGGGCCTTCACCTGTCTTGACATTTCTTCCTGAGCCGTAGTTTTACCTGAAACTCATCAGCCTCCACCCATTCCTGCGCACCCTTTTTGCTGTGCTTTGCATCCTGACCACACACTTCAACTGGTGGCCCGTAGCTGCTTGACTGGTCATTATTCACCTTGTCCCAAGTCTTTCTAGCCCCCTTCAGCAGACTCACCTCTGCTGCCTGCCTACTGCACTGTCAGTTCCTCTGCCTGTCAGCTCAGTGCAGTCTGTGGAATCCTCTCATGACCCAGCAGGAGCACTTACCATATGTAAGTAGCCACTCAATTTCACATATTAACATATTTCACCCCCCAAATAGTCTAGTGGAATCTGAAATGCTTTTAGAATATAAATGTAATGTACAGTGCTTATTAATGAACAGATCAGTTACAGAATATTTGTATTTTCTATTATGAAATACATGTTCATTTATTCAATCAATATTTTATCTGAGCATGCCCTGGTGGAGCAGTGGTTAGGTCATTCACCTCCAAAAGAGCAAGCCACATACCCCTGCATTCGAGTCCCGGGTCTGGGGACAAACAACCAGTGTCAACAACTAAATTTAAAAAAATAGTGCTTCTTCCTCCTCTCTCTTCTGGCCTGCCTGCCTACTCACCTTCATTCCTGCCTGCACCTTTCCTCTATTTTTTTTTTCTTTTTTATCTGCCAAATGATTCTAGTTGTGTAAGAATCAGGACAGACTAGATTTCCTGCTCTGTGGGACTTGCAATCAGTTAGAGGAAACAAACTGAACAAACAAATAAAACACTGTTGATGAGGGTAAATGCCAAAAGGTAAATAGAACAGGGTGAGGCAATAGAGAACAATTTTAAATTGTGGATGGTAATCAATGAAGAGGCAGTGTTCCACCTAAGGCATAGATGGCAGAATGGTCTGGGGACAGGGGTGAGCTAGGACAGAGACCCAATCTTGGTGGTAAAAAGAAGGCCATGGAAGTGGGGATGGTGAGGAGAGTGGTGAAATCAGATGTTGACAGGCTCAAATCATATAGAATCTTGATACAGCTACAAGGTAAAGGGCCTAGACTTAAAAATTCTGTGTGATTGACAGACCTCAGGTAGAGGCTTGAAGTGATCTGATTCACATTTTTGAATTGCCAGGCAGAAAAGAGATTTCAGTAAGTTCTCATTTAACTTTCCGGGTGGGTTCTTGGAAACTGTAGTTTTAAGGGAAACAACATATAACAAAAGCATGTCCCTGAATAATGCTGATTTGTTCAAGTCAGTAGGAATTTCTTTTTTTTTTTTTTAATCAACAGTTACAATGAAATGACTTCACTCGAGGGTCACTATATATATCAGGAGCAGGAGTGGAAGCAGGGGACTCTGTTTAGAAGGAAAATGGTTCCAGATACGTTTGGTTTGACTTGGACTGCTTGATTATAATGAAGCTAGAAAAAAGTTGATGTATTTGGAGTATATTTGGGGAGCAGTTTTGTTAGCAGGAGAGAGAGAGGTCTAGGAAAGTGAAGAAGCAAGAACAGTCTGTAGAATGGAAGTTAAATAAACGGTTAATGGTAGCAGTAGTACTTTTCTTAAGCTAGTGAATACTGGGAGAGCAGATTTGGCAGAAGAAACCATGAGATCTGTAAACAAGCTGAAGATGCCTGTTAGGTATCCAGTCACTAAATAATCTGTTGCACTTAATATACTGGGCGTTTTACACAGCAAATAAAAAAGAATAGCATCTCCATATTTTAAAAGATCTAAATAATGTTTGATATAGACTCAAGTGTTCTCAGGATGTCAAATAGGGCCGTCAATACATTCTATTTTATCATTACTGCTATCAACAAACAGGCCTCCAAAAACCACAAAGTGCTTTGACAGTGATTTAGTATTCAGCATGCGTGCATCTAACCCGGCTCCATGTCATTGCAAGTCTGTCAATGGTAAGTGAGCAGAAGGAGCAGGGGAGGCACATGTGTGGAGAACCAAATCCCAGCGCTCTCGCTTTTCACCCTGGCTGCTGACTAATCCACATCGGGAGGGAATTTTTGCTGATGTTCTGCTTTCTTTTTTTCCACCCCTCACCTCCAACATGACCCTGGGAGCGGATTACCCTGCCAGGAGTTCCTGTAGCTCTTCTTTGTGCTTGTCCCAGCTCCAGCCATAGGTCCTGATTAAAACATGGGCTGGTTGGCAGTTATGTCACAGAAGTTTTCAATTTAGCAACTGTGGAAAAGAGCTTTGATTTTTTTTCTGAACTGTTATTATAGAAATCCTGTATTCATAACACATTATTGGTTTTAGAAATTGTTATTACACATAGAAGCATCATTCATGATCTCCTGAGCCCAGAGAGAGAAACCTGACCTGATGTACTTTCTGTAAATGTACATTTTTACTTACATATCTTTTGCTTTAATAAAAGTAGAGGCTTCCTGATATTTTTACTTTAAAAAGCATATGTCATATACTTTTTTTTTCTCACAGCATTGCTTTCCTAAAACATGTTTACTAATAACTATAATCATATGACGGTCCCATAATTTTTTAACCACCTTGCCAACAGACATTAAATTTCTTCTCACATTTTTGCTCATAAAAATGATCCAGAATAATGATGTGATAAACACCTGAGCATCTTTTGTCTCTGCATCTGACTCATTTAAAAAATTTTTTAAATTTATTTTAGGAATTCCTAGAAGTTGAATAACTAGTTCAAATGAGAAACAAGAATTTTGAGGCAAACCTCTTGTTGTCAAAGTTAGAATGACAACAGATGTTTGAAAGAGCCTGTGTCTCCACACCCATTATGTAAGTGGATGTAAGCTTTTCTCAGGGTGCAACCAGTAGAGAAAATGACATTTTGTCTTTTTAATTTGACAGGTTTTTTAAAATTACAGTTTGAGTAGGAATACTTTTAGACACCCTTTAGCCATGGTCATGCATTGGCATATTGATAATTTGCCCATTGTTGTATTAGGAAAATTCATTTTTTATTCCTAAAGATTCTTTACATAGTAATAAATGAAGACCTTGAACAGTGATATAATTATAAATAGTTTCTTAGTCTGTCCCTTATTATTAATTTTTACTTTTGTTTTCTTACCCATGCTTTTTTGAGAACTCTTGCATAAAATTTAATAGCAGATAATTTGGCTCTACTTCTGCCTCTTACTAGCTGTATCCTTTCAAGTTATCTAATTTCTCTAAGTCTCAGTCTCATTTTTAAAATTAATATAATATCAATCTGATAAAATTATAGTAGACTGTAAATAAAATAATAGCAATGATAATTTTAACATCGGGGTTAGTATTATTACCTCTTTTGCATGAATCATCTCATGTAACTCTCCTTACAGCTCCCCCATGGTTCCTGCTGATTTCATGAAAGGAAGGGAGGCCACACATTCCCTGTTGCTGGAGAAAAAAATTCCAGCTCCCTTCTTGTGCCTCTCTAACACCATCCCAGAAGAGGTGGCTTACAGTGTCTCTGTATGGCCTGTCACAGGTGGGAATCTAAGTTCCCCACATAACCTTTCCTGACGGGGGTAAGAGTGAGGCCAGTTTCCCAGTGCTGTTTGGCTGCAGTAGACGGCCGTTGTCTTGTTAGGCTGTCCTTCCCTAGAGTGTTGACTGGAGAGAAAAGGTTCTGGTAGGGAATTTTGAGCCTCTGTTGGCATTTCTAGATCACCTGCTTCTTCAGCTCCAAGTCTGGGATCTGAGGCACCATGAAACCCCCAGGCAGAAACTCATCATTATGTCTTCCCTCAGGTCCCTGGCTGCTCTGCCTTTTCTCCCCACCTTTCAGACTTTTATTTGCTTGATATGTAATATCTGGGAAGAATTTATCTGTGGTATCTTCTCTGAAGCAAAGGCTTTTGAGGGCAGTTTGAGAAATGCTCTTGTTCAACTTCATCACTGTGTTACAATACCTCCACATGTTCCAACAACTTTCTTATAATTGTTAGTGTCAAGTCTTACAGATGATTTATTCTTGGCTAGATTAGAGCAGATATAAGGCTATCCCACATGCCTGTTCATTTTTGCTGGATAACCAACCACCCCAAACTTAGTGGATTGAAATAACAACCATTTATTTTGTTCATAGTGGGTCAGCCATTTGGGCTGGGTTCCTCTAGGCACGTCTGTTCTTGACTGGGCTCCTTCATGTGTCTGTGTTCTGCTCTGAGTCAGCTAAAACCCACCCCTGGACTGAACGCTCAGACCTGGGACTCTAGCCAGACAGCAGGGCTAACTCAGGGCTGCTATGCACAGTCTGACATCCTGCGGGCTCATGAGGCTTATTCACACGGGGCATTAGGGGCCTAGGAGAGAGTATGCATGGCCTCTTGACATCTAGACATGCCTCTAGAACTGTCACATCTACTTCATTCTTATGGCCAAAGGAAGGCACAGAGCCAGCCAGATTCAAAGCGTAGGGGATAGAGGCTCCATGTGTTCATGACCGAGGCTATAAAGTCATTTTATAAAGAATGTAGATACAAATTTTCATTCTGCTACATTCCTATAATAATGGCTTTAAACTTGCATTTTCATTTTCTTCAGTAGGGAGAAAAAAAAACCCAAACTAGCCAGTAATTGCTCATAACCACTGGATAAACTCAAGGGAGAATGTCACACATTTGAGAATCACTGGTGATAGCAAGAAACAATTGATAACCACTCAGGTAATTGACCTAAAATGCAAGTCCGGTCATGTCACTCATGGAATTAGGACTCTTAAATGACTTGCCGATATCTACAAAGAATCTGAAATTCAACACAACACGGAAGGTCACCTGTGAGCTCACCAACCTTCCTCCCACCTCCCACTCTACACTCCAACATACAGATTGCTCACGGCTTCCTTGTAATGCCTGTGTTATTCCAGACTTGGCCCTGCCCTGAATTCTGTTTCTTTGGCCTGCAGCACCATTCCTGCAGCACCAGTCCCACCTCCTCTTCCACCATTCTGTCTAGCTAGTTTGCCCTTGAAGCAAGCTTTTCTGACCATCCACCCTCGAAGTCTGCATTCATTGATCCATCTCACTCAAGGCATGACTTGTGTATTGTGTTAATTGAACAATTGTTGCATTATATTGATATTTCCCATTTATAAGTCTCATTCCTGCTGTGAGTTCCTCTAAGACAGAAAGTCCATTCTCATCCAACATTTAGCTGCAGAACCTTGCACAGTGCAAATAATATAGCAGGTGCTAGTGGTACCAGATCCACATCTCTGGGCCCTTCCCAAGGTACTATGCTCTGGATTTGACTTTTGTTTCTTATCATGAAACTCTTGATCTTGAGATAATTCACTGTGCTTGTTTCTTTAGATAAATAAGAGGAAGTAGAAAGTGCCTTCCATCTAAAGATAATCTAAAAAGAAAATGTAGTGCTTTTCATATTTATGAAGCCTCAGCCAAATAAATCAGTATATAACAATTGTTTATGCGCTGAGGCCTACTTTGGCCTT
This sequence comes from Solenodon paradoxus, assembly GCA_004363575.1. Lineage (NCBI taxonomy): Eukaryota > Metazoa > Chordata > Mammalia > Eulipotyphla > Solenodontidae > Solenodon > Solenodon paradoxus. Next base: position 275,500 of record RJWH01001717.1, on the reverse strand, counting down.
AGTGGTTTAGAATTCGCCTTTGGGATTAGTGAGATCTGAGTTTAAATTTCCTTCTCATTAGATATCTGAATATGGCAAAGAGCTTAGCCTCCCAGCTGCTTTATCTGTGAAATATAACTAATATAACTGAATTTTTTTGTGAGAATTAACTGGTGTGATACTTGCAGACTTCATCAGCACATAAAAAAACTTAAGCTTGTTGTCAGTTTTTTCAGAAAGGGTATGGCTAGCAATTTGTGTATCTGTACACAATCTGAAAACAGTTTTGCAGAGGTCATACAATGAAAAATCAAGGATGTTTGCTGTAAACCTAAAAAAGTACTCTTGAATAGAGGCATAAAGAGGTTAACTAATTACATTTCAGAATGACCAAGATCCAATGATCTTTTTAGCCTGTTTACAAGTTTAAAAGATTGAGGTAAAGGGAGCAATTGATCTCCTGAGGAAGGGCCTAATGGATTCTCTAAAGAGTCTCTTTGTGTCTGTTTTAAAGAACTGTAAGCTTCTCTCTCTCTGCCAAATACTCTCTATACACAAGCTCTGTTGGATTAGCAGAACCCGAGAAAAATATGGTGATTGAAACCAGAACCATCAGGACACTCTGGTATGCCGTGGATTTCAACCCTCTGAAAGCCTCTTATGTAAAACCGATTCCAGCAAAGCTACTCTGGTGGGATGGGAACGCACGGCCACTAGGTTTCTTAAAGTACCCCATCCTCCACCCTGCATGGGGGTCAGGGGATCTGGGAGACCTAAATTCCAACTCTGTGTGATCTTGAATAAATTCCACCTCTCTGTTCTCAATTCCCTGCCCACTGAGATGAAGGCTCTTCTGTTCTAAGACTATGGTATTCAAGTCTTCATTGTGCTTTTCTTAGAGCCCTTGCAGCCTCTCTAAGCTCTGGGAGCTGTAGATTGTCCTCCCCCTTTGCCAGAGTTTGTGCTTCCTGGATCCAAGGAGGAGTCAGAAGTTTCAGAGTAACTAAATGATACTGCATGTTGTGCTGTGGAGGAGATTATAGGTTGTGCTTGTCCAAAATCCACATTGTGGTTTGGGAGAAACTTTAGGAGAAATAAACATTGGGAGCAGCAGATAAGGAGCCAAGAGTAGGATTTCTGTGAAGAATAACATTGGTGACATTAAACAAGCAACATACGCACATAGGTCACAATCAGCACTGATTATATTTAAGTCCACATCTCAGACACGTTTTGCCATAGTGGAAGAACAGTGAACCTCTGTTCTTACGCAGGATTCAAAATCCCAGAAGTTCCCTCATCCCCACCTCATGTACACACAGAAAATTTCAAATTCAGTTGATGTGGTCAGGACCTAGTTGTTTGTATTTCGGGAATTCTGAAGTCAGCCAAGGTTGAGAATCAATGTATTTGGAGAGCTGACATGCCTGTCTGAATCTTCTTGGAGGCCGACATTTTCATAGCTTGTCAAAAGCAAAATAACAAAGTTGAATCCTTATATCATTTACCTGACTAAATCTAGCTTTCAGTGGCTATCACGACTGTTTTGTACTATCTAACCCTGGCTCCACACGCAACAGACAAAGCTCATATTTATACAGTTTACAAAACAGTTCAATAAGTCCTGCAACCTGGCTTGCAGAAGAGAATTTGCTGTATCACGTTCCCATTTGACTTCTCTGGTGCTGAGTCAGTGAGCTGTCTGAAATAGTTCAGGGTTTTTGGACTGTCAAAGCTTCAGACTTAGTGAGTCCCAGGTCTTGGCTCCTAATCTTCAAGAATGTGACTGTTTAAAAATAAAAACAAACACACACGCACACACACACACACACACACACACACACACAAGTATGGGGAGCTTCCTGCTGACGCGTTGCCCTTGGCACTGGGAAGCTTGTTTACTTGCTCTCTGAACGGACTGGCAACCCCAGTCCACACTGTGCTTCCAGCAGCTGCTCCCAAAAGATTAACGCAAGCAGGCAGAAGAACCTCAGTTCATTCCTAACCTGCAAGTTAATATACTAGCTTAACCCCGTTTGACTGGGACTGAAAATTTTCTCAAACCGAAGTCCATCTGCTGTCACTGAGAGACTATTCCTCTCTAAATCTTACCTTCGTTGTGTCAGATTGAGTCCATCACCCATTTGCTCACCTTCTTCAACCAGCTCTTATTTACAAGTGATACTCTTCAAAAGACTGCAGACTGGACTTGGAAAACAACTCCTCCTTTTTTCCTTGCCACTAAGACAAAGAAAATTAAACGTCAGAAATGAAGAATTTCAGTGAAAGGAATCTACTAATTGGATCCTGTCTGGGCAGGGTTTTCCATAAGACTCCAAAGTCTAACTTCTCTAAAACACATAATATTCCCCAATTTTGAAAGAGATTGCTCAGTAAATTATTTATAAAGATATAAATTTATTCATTCTCATTGCCTCAATAATTCCATTCTTGGTGCCTTATAATCTCTTCCTCTTCTGTGCTAGAAAGAAGGGAAAGAATGAGAAGAGGGAGGGAGTGAAGAAGGGAATCTATGTAAATGCACTTCAAATAAGAAAGAGATTAGGCAAGTAAATTGTAGTATATCAGTTTGTTGTACTCTAATAAAATTGTGATTATGAACAATATAGAATAACATGAAAATGCTAATGTTTATGTGAAAAAAGAAAAATCAGTACATCGACACTCTCATTGTAAGTGTAGTTATATGTATGTTAAGACAAACTGGCAAAAAATACAGAAAATAAAAGGTTGAGATGCATCTTTAAATAAAGCTTTCATCATGTCACTCCCCCACTCAATTTATTCATTTTCACATTTTCTATGTAGTTCAGCATAGTTTGTTAAAAAAAAGAAGAAATAATCTCTTTGTTTTTTGCAAGTTTAAATGCTTAAAAGGATGATCTAACACTTAAGTGTATTCTAAGACTACAAAGTCATTCCACTCTTTGAAGGCTTGATGCTTCTTGAAGATTTTATAAATAAATAACATTTAATATTTATAACATGAGTAGAATGCATAGATCATGATCCCTTTTGATAAATAAAGGCTTAGAGGTGCTAGGGCACAAATGGTTTGACCAAGGCTATATCGTTTATCAGTGACAGCAAGAGTAGATGGCAGAACACCATAAATCCCTGAATGCTAAAACTAAATCCAACTCACTATCTATACTATATTTTTCAAAGCGCCCCATTCAGTCCCACATTCTCATTGAGAACTTGATGAGCATGGGCTTTTTAAATGTTATGATTATTACGGTAGCAGAGACTGTTACCAGTGTTCCTGACTCCTTCTCCTTTGTCCAGGTCATCATACAGCTATAGCCATGAGTCTTTAAATAGCGCTGTCACCATGTCCCGCCCCACTCACAAGTCGATAATGACTACAAGTTACTAGTTCACATACTGCACCGGGCAGGGCTGGAGGACTCTTTGAAATTTAGCTGTGGGTACAGTTTGTTTACATGTATATTTGATGAAGAGTGAACACACATCTAAAACTTATATAAGGTTGTACTGCAATGTTAGCTTCAATTTTTTTAAAGTGAGCTTGGACACTAGATTCTGACTTTCAGAGACATCATAACTCGACTCCCTTCCACTTTGGATAAAAGTTTGATTTAGAACTACCTGACGTGTGTCTCCTGCCTTTCTCATCCAGCTCAGTGGCCTAATAATCCCATGTGGTTGATAATTCCCTTACAAAACTGTGTTTTTTTCACCTTCATATTCCTCTGAAAAGAGATTTTTTTTTTTCTTAATCTAGAATCTTTGGATTCCTCCATATAATTAAATTCTGATACTTAATGTTGGTGCCTGGAATTTTGTCAGTATTTAGGATCCCACAGGCATCAAGTAAATTTAATTGCTATGGGCAGATGTGAAAATAGAAGAGGCAATAACAGAGCAATTTTGCTATGCGAGGGGTCCAGAAGGCCAAAAATCACTGGGCACTGTATAAGCAAGGGTCTTCGGTTAGTTGGGATGGAGCACTGCAGCGGGGGAGTTGAGTCATCAGAGGGCACACCTGTTTCAATCTGCTGAAAGTTTTCATGGTATCATTGATCTTTTAGTAACGTGAACATCAATTTAGCTACTACAAAACATCATCCATCAAAATAAATTAACCAATTTATACTGAATATTACTGGTTTTGTGGTTTCGTTATTTAATTTGTATATTTGCTTTGTTCATAAGTACTTTAGTATTTTTGGTTATTGTTCTAGTTACTATGCCTGAAAAACAAATCACTCCCAATCTTACTGACTTAAAGTAACAATTTATTTTTATCTCAGAATTCTAGTGATTGGGCTCAACGAGGCAGTTCTTACCCAGGGTTCTCACTTACCTGCAGTCAGATGGTGACTGGGGCTGGAATTATGTGAAGGCTCACTCACATATCTGATGCCAGGTCCAAGAGGACTGGGCCATTTTGGGTTCCCTGTGCATGTATCTCTATGTTTTCTCCTCACATGGCCCCAAGGCAGGGTAGCTTGACTTCATATGAGGCACAAAGGGCTCTAAATGGGTTGGATGGCTGGATGGATGGTTATGCAGCCTTACTTCCATCACATTCACTTCATCAGAAGCAAGGCATTGAGGCCACTTAACATTCAAGGACAAGAAAATTAGGCTCTACTTTTCTGATATATATGTCCAGGAATTTGCACATATGCTTTAACCCCCCCAGTTACATAGGTCCTTCTTTCTAACATCTGCTTATGCAAATTCTGTCATCATTTGCAACTGGGTTAACTGTCCCCAACTCCCTGAAGACAGCTAACCTCCTCTAGACCTCAGAAATTTCTCCTGGAATAAATATTCCATAGCCTATGTGCCATAGAGGTAAACCTTTCTTTGTATTCTGCCTCATATTGTTTTGTTTCTGATAATGGTAACAAAATTTATAACGGGTATTAAATCTATATCTATATCTGATCTAAATTAATATCATTCTACCAGTTCTATAATGATGTCTTATTAGGCCCATTTTAAAGCTGAGTTCATTGTCCAAGGTCGCTTCAGTTGACATAGAGTCTGATGCCGGAATCCCTTCTCTGAAGCACTGTATTATGTGTTGTTTCATGTAGCTCCAGTCATATGTATGGGACATTACTGGGAAAGAGAAAAGGTAAAAAGCAGAAAGGTAAAGGGTAAAGGAAACAAAAGAGATAAATGAAGACAGTAATGTCAGAGGACTGACCCCAATGTCTTCTTCCAGTGTGTCCTAGCCCTGTGGTTCACTGCTCCATCCTCAACATTCCTAATCAGTCTCTCCACCTTTGAACTAGCTATCATAAAACGTGCCTGCATTCTCAGTGACATTTGGAGGACAAAGGCACTTTGCAAATGTAAATGTCAAATATGCGTAGTAACCACTCAGATATTAAAGGTGAGTGGAGAAGCTGAACTCTCCGGCTAAAGCACCTAACACTGATTTTATCCTCAGGTTCAGGCAGACCATAAACCCAACACCCATTCCAGTGCACACACCGTATGGCCTATCACTCATCACATTTGGTACCATCAATTTTGTGTCCGCATTTAAAAATCATTTTAGAAGAGGATCTCTGGAAATGAGACAGATTTTCAATGTTATCTTCAGCAAGTGAATTCCCATAATAACTAGGACCATTTCTGGAGGTTTACAACTACTAAAATAAGGTCAGGTAAATAAATTTCATGTAAATCAATCACTACCAGAATGCTTTACATTCACTGGGGTGCTACAATGTAACCTACTGAGCAGAATTCAGTAGTCAAGCAGGGCTTGGAAAGTGTCTGCCAATTAGGTGAAGCCTCACAACTTTTCCACTTGGAGTGTGAGGCCAATCCATTAGTGGGATTGCACAAGGATGAAAATGTATTTAAGTGTCTAGTTCTGTCTCCAGTTATATTTATGACAGGCAAACCAGGTTGCCCTGCCAGATATCTGAGAGCTGGTCAGTTTTTGACTGCTAGGGAGCTCCATTTAATAGCTATTTTTTAACAAAATTGCTAAGACAGAGAAGGGTAAAGTAAAACTAACAACGTGATGATTAAGAAGGCAGCTTTGGGCATCTCTCTGTGCGACTGACTAGGCACTTGGCCCAGAATAACTAGCAGGACTTTTCTAAATCTGATTCTCTTCATCTGTAAATGAAAGAGAGTGACAGAATTGTTTTGAAAATGACGTGAGAATGTCTACAAAAGTGCTTAGAATAGTCATAAGCACACTAAATGCACAATAAATGATTAATGCATTGATCTGAAAATTAACAGGTGTTTTCCTTCTATCCTGTCTCTGTAACAATGTGTTTACTTAAGCTGTGTGAGTTGCAAACACTTTTAAGACTGATGTAAAACTCTAGTCAATTACTCTAGACAAGTTCACACATGTGTACACACTCAAAATGTTGCAATTCTACATTTTCAAGGGCTCTATGGAGTTTAAATATTTCTGTTGCTATCTATTGCACCTTTCTGTTATTTTAAAGTTTTGTTGCTCTCTCTCTGCTTTATAATTAATTAATTTGTCTTCCTTAATGGCAGCTTCTGGAAGCACAAAAGTCAGTTCTAAAACTATCACTGTTTATATATAAGATCTGAGAAAATTAAGTGAGGTGATCAGTCAAAAAATTGGTAGACAACAGAAGAAATGAAGAATTCCATCAAAAAAATGAGCCAAAGATCATCCCACCAAAGAAGATACAGAGATGGCATGCTGTACATCGCATGTCACCAGGAGGAAACGAAACAACAAGGAGATACCACTAAGTGCTTATTAGAATACCACAAATCTCATCATATTGATGACACCAAATGCTACAGAAGATGTGGAGCACTAGGAACTCTATGCATTGCTGATGGGAATGCAAAACAATCCAGCTATTTTGGAAAACAATTTGGCAGTTTCTTTTAAAACTAAACACGTTGTTATCATATGATCCAGCAATCACACTCATTGGTATTTACCCAAAGGTGTTGAAAACTTCTGTCTGCACATAAACCTGCTTGTGGATATTTATAGCAGCTTTATTCATAATTGCCCAAACCTGGAAGCAGCCAAGATGTCCTTATAGACAAAGGAATATTATTCACAGCTAAAAGGAAATGAGCTATTAAGCCATGAAAAGATACAAAGGGAATTTAAATGCATATCACTAAGTGAAAGAAGCCATTCTGAAAAAGCTACATAATGTCTGGTTCAAAATATATGACATCTGGGAAAGACAAAACTATGGAGATAGTAAAAATTATTGGTGGCTGCTAGTGGTTGGGGGAAGGGAGGGACGAATAAGTGAACCACAAGAATTTTAGGACAGTAAAACTACTCTGTATAATACTATAGTGGTGGATACATATCATTATACGTTTATCCAAATCAATAGAATGAATGTACAGCAGCAAGAATCAAACCTAACATAAATTATGACTTTGGGGGTGATAATGATTTTTCAGTGTAGGTTCATCAGTTATAACCAATGTACGAATATAGAGGGACATGCTGATAATGGGGAGGCTATGCATGTGTAGGTGTAGAGAGTATATGGGAAAATCTCTGTACCTGCCATTCAATTTTGCTGTGACCCTAAAAATTCTTTAAAATGTAAAGCTTATCAAAAATCACTGGTCCCATGATCATAGACTTTTGGTGGTGGTCATGATCTCGTAATTATAGATGCAGATGAAAATTATAATATGGTACACTGAAAACTATGTTGTAAACCAAAGTCACCTCAATGAAACTTCGTTTTTTAAAAATTACAGGTGAGTTTAATCCTATCAGCTGTTTTCTAAAAAGTGATTCTACGTTCATAACAGAATTCAGAAGACATTCACCCTTAGGTACTGTATTTGAAATGTAGTTTTATCTGGTAGAAAGTATAGTTCCAACTTCAGGGCACAACTCAGAACCTGCAGAGCCTATGAAATGATAGCACGTTCTTTTCTCTTCAATAAACTCAATCTTCTTCCTGCATTTTCCATCTTCAACTAATTGGGTCAATCATTAATTCAGTTACTCATTCAGCAAATGTATGAGATCCTGGCAGGATATAAAAGGACAAATCAGACCTTAGCCCCAGGAACTTAAACTCTAGAGAAGAAAGATAACTAAACAAATAAAGAGTCCTGGAGACCAGAATGAAAATGTTTAACAGATGTTGGATAGTGGGGTGAATGGTCTGATTTTTTCCTACATGTTCATTCTGTCCTCTTGAAGGAGTAAACCTACATCATGTATGTTGAGTCTGATCATGCAGCCTGCTTTAGCCAGTGTAAACGTGAGTGGGTATGATGTATGTTACACATCTACAAGAGTTTTAAATGGAGCCATGCACTTCAACAAGGCCACCTTCATGCATTTCTGATATCTGCCACAAGGAGATCATGCCCCAAGGAACAGCTCCTCCCCACTCGGGATCCTGAATGAAGAGTCTTGTGGTGCAAACCTCAAATCAACCTACAGCCTAGCACAGAGCAGCTGCCCACCTCTCAGCACCCATAGAGATCAGCAAGTGATGAATGTCACTCTGACTTGCAGTTGGAGTTACTGCAAAGCCTGATGAATAATGATGGGCTTAAAGGAGAAAGCATGCTCATTTCTACCCAGGTATCTGAGACGAGTATGATCAAAAAAGTCTGAAAAGTGAAGGATGCTTGTAAGGCTGTTGTTGTACAGACCATACAGGTTCTGAGGCAAGGTACAGAGATGGAGCTATCTGGATTAGTAATGAAGGACCTAGTAGAGCAGACTCAAAGATTTGTACCATATTCTGTAAGATGGCACCCTTGTTAAGTATTTTAAGCAATGGAGCAAGAGATGCCAGATTTGCAAATTTCAAAAAATTACAGCGTGGTTGCATAGAGGATATATGGAGATCTAGTAACAAATATATTAGTTAGGTAATTAAAAGTATCTAGGTGAGATGCTTGAAACTTTGTAGCAGGTCTGTCACATTGTGGAATGGAGCAACCCGAGCTACTGGCAGGGAGGGAGGGAGGGAATGGTGTGAGACCTGATAGAGAGATACAATTTCAAGATTTCAAGGACAAGCGCACTTATAAGATAAGGGAAATGAGATAAAGCGGGAAACAAATGGCTTCCAGATTTCTCCCTTGGGTAAAAGGTAATGGCGATACCACTCACCAGGGAAGAAAATGACAAGGAAGAGGAACAGGAAAGATAGATCCTTTAGTCTTGTACATGCTGTATGAGGTTCCTTTGGGACTAGGTGATGTGCTCACACAAAGTCTAATTTGAAATCCCAATGTGAAATAAAGAGGATCCTCCAAGGAACGTGCATGTGGAGGGAACTGACAGGCCTTTGGGATATATTACACTGAGGGCAGTAAGAGGAGCCAGAGGAGAGGGAGATGACACTGTCAGAGAATTTGTGAGGAAAACTAAGAGGCCAGGATCATGAGAAGGAATGGACATGAATGTACACTACTCTTCACTAAAACCCCAGGTGAAAAACATGTCTCCTTGCAAGCTGACATGTATGGAAGACCCCTGGAGAGAAGGGGACTCTTCAGCAGCCCTAGCCACTAAAAGCCACAGTGAGGGTGGCCTGCTGCCATTTGGAAATGAGGTCCACTGACAATCCAAGGTAAGTAATTGGGTGGTCAGCACAGCACAGTGGGAAGAGGGCACACCCACTTCCATGCACAAGAATCCTTGGCGCTACTGTGGCCCTGTTTGCATTTAAAGTGCAATTTGGAAGTGAAGATTGTTATATACCAGGGACTGCCGTCTTGCACAGCACCTGAGAAGCATGAAGCCGGAGCTTGTAGCTCAGTAACTGAGACCCTGGCACGTGGGCTATGTGAAGCCCAAGGTTCCAGATTTGAGACCCAAGGCGGGGGTGAAAAATCAAAATAAACGTTAAATAAATGAAGATGCTGCTTCCTCCTCTCTCTTCCTCTCAAACAAAAAGAGGAGACAGAGATGGAGAAGGAGACGGAGAAAGAGAAAAAAGCAGGAAACTGCTGAGTAAAGACAAGAATTAAGGTGTCACTGATTCTCAGCATGTCAGACTGGCAAAGCCAGCCTGGAGTTAATATCAGTGGGTTCAGTTAATAACTGCAAGATCTTAACTGGATTCCTTCATTCATTTGTGTATCTGTTAATATTTTCTCATTGCTTACTTTGCACTACACATACTAGTAGTTAGAAAAACAACAATGAACAGAATTGACAGGTTTGCCCTCACAGAATGCTTGTAGGAGAAACAGGCAGTGATTCTGCAAATAAACAGGAAAATGTCTAACTGCTAGAGGTGAAAAACCCATTTTTCCTTAATTTAATTGCCTTTGTATCTTTGTCAAAAAATCAATTGAGCATATTTGTGAATCTCTTCCTGGGTTCTCTATTCCACTGATGATGTAGTTATGCATTTATGACCATATAGTCTTGATTAATCTAGCATATAGTTTGAAACTGGGTAAAGTGGTTCCTTCTACTTTATTCTTCTTTCTCAAAATTACTTCAGCTATTTTATATCCTTTAATTTTTCATATACATTTTTAACAGTCTTGTCTACATATACAAAAAAAATGTTACTGAAATTTTGGTAGAAATTAGGTTAAGCCTATATGTTGGTTAGCTGGAGGTAAATTGATGCTATAAGTACTGTATATCTCCATCTATTTTTTAATTTCTTTTATCAGCAGTTTTTAATTTTCATCGTATATGTTTTCTTAAATTTACATCTAAGTATTTCATTTTTTGTTTTGAGTAATAGCAGTAGTATTAGAATTTTAGTTTCAATATCCATAGGTTCATTGATAGTATGTTCAAATACAATCAGTTTTTAGATGTTTACTTTTTATCTTGCAATGCTGCTTAACTCACTTATTCCAGGAAGTTTTCTTGTGGGTTCCTTGGGTTTTTATATAAGCAGACTATTATGTCATCTGCAAACAGTAAGATTCATTTTTTCTCTTTGGTCTGTATGACTTTTATTTCCCTTCTTTACCCTATTACCCACTGGAACCTCAACACTGTTAAACAAGAGTGATGAAGACTGTGGATGTCCTTGCATAGCTCCTGATCAGAGGGAGACGACTCTCAGTCTTTCACCATTAAAGATAATGTTTAGCTATAGATTTTTTGGTTAGTACTCTTTATCATGTTGATGATGTTCTTCTCTACTGCAATTTTTCTGGGAGTTTTTTTTCTTCTTCTTCATTAATGGTGTTGAATTTTGTCAAATCCTTTTTCTGTATTGAAGTACATGATTTTTTTTCTTCAATCAGATAATACATTTCATACCACAAATCTGTTTGTACTCAGTCTTCCTCATCTCGGCTGATGACAACTCCATCCTGTCAGTCACCAGGTCCCTTAAGTCTTTTCTCATATGTACCTTCTCATAGAAGCCTGTTCTAACCACACTGTTTGAAATTGCACCCTTCACTTCTAATCAACCTTACACTGCTTTATTTTTCATTTTCCCAACATACAGTATACATCATCTTCTAATATACTATATAGTTCACTTATTTGTTATGTTTCTACTCTCAGTTAAGGCAAAGATCATTCTTTGCTCACTGATGTGTCCCAGCTTTATTAGCTTTGTTCACTGGTGGATCTTATAGCTGTGCATACCTAGAAGCATCCATGCACATAATATATGCTCTGTATAATCTTGCATATTATTTAAAGACCTCTCCAGATACCATGTGGATGTGGATTCGTGAAGGTGGAAAGAGACGGTATATCGGGAATATTCTCAATTGCAAGTAATAGTAAAATAATATAAGTATTGGTTTAAACAAGTAAGAGTTATTTTTCATTCAGGACCTGATAACTGAAGGTGTGAGTTTTGTATCTAGTACATCAGAGCTAATGCCTCTGATTCTGGTGCCTTTTCTCTCATATTCACAAATGACTGCAGCAGCTCCAGCCAGCAATCCCCATTCTAGGAAGGAGAAGAAGAAAGCAGATGAGATGTTATCAGCAGTTAGGGCATAGTTTAGACAAAGTGGAGATGGAGAAATACAAAGAGATTTGCAATATAATTTTGTTGTGTCGAGTTTATGAAGAGGTAGTAGTTGTGACCTTTTGGATTTGAGTTAATTTTGTTAGTAACCAGTAATGTTTTATTTCATTAAAAAATTAACTTTATTGAAGTAACATTTATTATAATATTATAGAGATTTAAGGTATTGTATCATTTTAAATTCACATCTGTATATAGTACATTAAGTTCACCACTATTACAGTTTTTCCTTCACTATACAATTAATTCTAATGATATGGTGGAGTCATTCACTTAAGTGGTTCAAAATCAGGGAGAAAGAAATGGAGAGAAAAAAATATCAAGATCTCTGATAATGACCTACAAAATTAGAGATGCTTATCCATCATTCAAATATAAATGTAAAGTTGGCAGTTGGATATCTAAGAATAGCAGTAACGGGAGAGTTCTGTTCTAGAGGCTTATATTGAAGTCATGAACACAAGGATGGCATTTAAAGTCATTGTACTACATGAGATTACCAGGTACTGTAGAGAGAGAAAGTCCCATGGATAGAGGAGAAGGAAAAAGGGTTAGCAAAGAGGCTGAGAAAAAGTGAGAAATCCAGAAAATGTTGTCATTGAAATTTGAGAACAGACCATTTTAAGAAGAAAATTACTTAATCTTTTCAAGTCCTAGTTTGTTTGAGTTTTTACTCTTATAAGATGAGGTGAAAAAGAGTAGCTCTCTCCAAGATTGTTATGAGGATATGTAAATTGTTATGACATGTAAATGCCTGGCACATCAAGTCACTGTGATGGGCACATGGTCAATGTCTGTTACCCTCCCTTGAGTAGCCTCCTAAGTCATGCTACCAGACCCATGGGAAGAGAGAACATTCCAGGAAACCTCTTCAATTCCAGCAGTGTAAGTTGACTCAATACTGTAAATAACCACTCGTCTGGGAAAATATTTATGCAGGATGAATAGAACAAATTTGATTTTGTTTTTATCCTGTTACCCATAAAACTCAAGGGCAAGGAGACTGCATGAATTTTAGAAGCAGTAACTGTGCTGCTCATATTTCCAAGTTTGCATTTGTTATGAAAGAATTAATGTTTGATAAATAGATGAATGAACAAATTGTGCAATAGGAGTTGACATCAGGTCTTTTCCAGGTCAGCATTAAGGTATTTGTGAGTGTATGTGTGTGTTCATTATTTTCAGGTGGTTGACATCGTTGGTTCCTTAATAGTGTTAGTAAGTCAGCAGAGCAGACTTCTTATCCAATACCACATGGAGCTGCTGCCCATCCAGCAACGTGAGGGCCCCTCACCTCTATAGGCAGCAAGAGGAATTCAACTTGAAGAAAGCATTCTACCTTGGAGAGTGAATTTAGCAAAAGTGCTCTCCCTTCTAGAGAGTGAATGTAAATGTGCATCCTCTTTATATACTGAGGCCAGGATTAGTGGCTGGATCCTCTTTATGCAGTTATGCTATGGATTTAACTGTGGATGTGTCTGCCTGCCTGTATAGACAGGATGCATTTATATCTTTGGATAAAGGAGTGCAAGCCCACCTCAATCCTAGAAAATGTTTACCCACTTAAGAGTTAAGTGCATGAAAATTAGAGTGGAAAAATCAAGGGACTCTAACTTGAAGTGAGAACAGTAGTGAGATTTATTTTATTTGTAGTAATTCTGAGCTCTCGGAGTTGAACATTTTTTCATCTCTTGATGGCATTTTGGTTTCTTTTTCCCTTTTGTCCTCTTTTTGCAGCTTGCTTTCAAACCACCATGAACAATAGTAATAACCAAATGGAGGCTTTAAATATGACCCATGGAAAACTATTCTGACATCTGGGCTGCCAGTTACCTGAGAGCTGTTCAGCAGCACTTAAATTTACCAACCCCTGCTTCCCTTCACTAGTGAGTGACTTTTGTACAGACTTCAGGGGACATGGTTGAATGGTTACAGGGCCTAATTTAAACTTGTTGCTAAACAGTGGGAAATGTACATGGGGCTGAGGCATCCATCTAGCAGCTGCCTACAGCCATTTTTTCTTAATCACTCTTTTTTGCAACATCCCTGGAAAGCCATCCATCTACCCCACCTAGGGAGCAAGGCCTCCTGCAAGGAGGCATTTCATTGCTCACCAAACATGTATTGGAAACTGTTTTGCAGTTTGAAACTCTTCAATCTGGTGCACCGTTCAGATCTTGGCTGGTGAAGACACGGCCTAATAGATCGCAGCCCCAGAGTTCTGTAGTTACCGATGAAATGAAATGAAGACGCTAGTAAAACCGAAGCCATATTGGTAGCATGTGGATTTCAAGCAACCCTGGTCAAAATTTTGATGTTTGTTAAATGAAAAGGGAAATAAGAGCCTATCCTCCAGTGCCCACTAAAAATGTAATGATTTTCCTGGCAGGCGTTAAAGAAATGACAAATCATATTTCCAAGTTCAATTTTATATGGCCCCTTGAGAAAGAAAAGTGAAAGCAAAAATAGAAAAACTCTGATCAGGAGCATGATTTCTGCTGTGGATTCTCCCTTCCAGCCTAGGTAATATTCACTTTTTTTTCTCCTAGTGCCTGTGGGAGGTATTTTGAGCCCAGGTGAACTGTTGTACAGCCAGGTGCTGGACTTGAAAGTCCAAGCTAAGCACCAGTTATTTGGAGAACAGGCTGGCAGAAGCTAAGATCAGCAATGTTGGGCAGCCTAAGTTGGACCTTAGATTAAAGAGTGTAAGTGATTGAACTACGGACCAGGGCTAGCTCTGGGGATGGATGTGTGTGGGTGGGGGTTGTAATGATATAATAAAGGCTAATTCTCATTAGGCACTGGCTACACATCAGGCATTATTCCAAGTACATTACGCAGGTTATCTTTTTGTTTCATAGAGGTCAGTTACTATTGCCACCCTTGTTTACATATGAAGAAAATCGGAGACTCATAGGTTAAGTCTTCCTCATGTTGTCCCCACACTGAGAAAGTGAGGGAGTCAGAACTCAAGTCCAAAAGATATAAATTCCAGAATGTGGCCTTTTATCATATGGTGATAGAGTAGGCCTCTGTGACTCCGCAACTGAGGTCCAAAGTGGGGACAATGACATCCTCCTCTTCTCTCCTCTTCTTTCTGCTGCATTTCTGCAGGCCCAGCCATTACCCAGGCTCAGATGCTGACAGTGGGAGAGCACAACAAGTGGGGAGACAGGTGGCACAGAACCCTGAGAAGATAAAGAATCCGGGACATGACAGCTGATGGGAAGGAGGAAAACGCCTCATGCCCCCTGTTGGCGCCTCAGAAATATGTTTGCTTTAACTCCAGAGAAAGTTAATCCTCTTCCTACAGTTGTGGAATTGTTTTATCAAGCAGCAAATTAATGAAGTCAGGGTGGGCAATAATCAAAGAGTGGTGGATCAAAACCCACATTATGAAAGAGTATGTTTAAGAGTTTGACTGAAATTAGTATTGGAGCCTGGAGGAAGGAAAAAAGTTATAGCTAATACGGTGCAAATTGTTTACTGTCTTCAAATGTTTGAAAGACTTATTAATGAAGGAGGGAGTTAATTGGTTCTGTGCAGCTTCTAGAGAGGCATTAATTCTAACAGGAAGGACTGTTGGTTGTGAGTAGCCATCCCCAAAGCAGGGACCCATCATCACAGGGCACAGATAAGCAGAAGCTAGACCACTGGTCAAAACTTGGTTGCAAAGTGCAGTCCCCTGGAAAGTTTTTAAAATGCTGATACTTTAGCCCTGTTTTCAGAGGTTCTTCTTTAATTGATTAGAGGTAGGGCCCTGACTGTGAGGCCTTTAAAATGTTCCCCTAGTGATTTTTTTTGTAAGAAGAAAGCAGGCAGGCAGTAGGCAGACAGACAGAAGCAAGAAACATTTTCTTTATTTAGTTGTTCATTTTCAGTTGTTCCCCCCAGCCCGAGCCATGAACCCAGGTCCTCGGGCTATATGTGGACTACATGCCAGGTGTAGGATTAACACCTGAGCCACCGGGGCTCGCCTCCCCTACTGATTCTAAGTGCAGACAGTTTGAGAACCACTGAGTAGATATCCCACCGGGGATGCTGGAGTAGAGCTATTCTGATTTTATGTCGGTACTTGGTCCAGACGATCTTCAACCCCTCTTTCCGGTCTAAGATATTACTTGGCAAAATAAGGCCCTTCACTGTGTGGTTGCTATTTATGAGGGCTAATGAGGGTGTTTGGAATCAATTATTAGTGAAAGATGGCTACTGTTTTTACATGTAGGAAAGTAACACGCTGTAAGCACGAAAGACCACATCTACTATATTAGATTCCTATCTTTAAAAATTATGATCTAAGAAAAAGAAACTAAGGTGATAAGATTAATAGCATGATACATTTAGAATCCTATTAATCCCAAACTGCCCTTCTTCCATGGTCCCCATATCCTAGCACACTGAAACACAAGAGTTTCAATAATAATAGCAGTACACATGAATATACTTGCATCCAAACCCAATCTCATTGTTTCAAGGGAAAAATAACTTGGGATATAGAAGTATTTTCCAGAGAATCAAAAAAAGGAGTGTGGGTCTGACTGCCAGTTAAAAAGCAGAGGAACAGAGCTGTCCTGTGTCAGTCTCCATTCCCTGTCCCTGATATCTTGTGTCATTTTTCTCACTCCAAGATGTAAGTCTTAGATTTGGCAGAAACCGTCAGAATCTCTTCAAACTGCAATCTCAACTTCACGCCAGGCCTGCACGAATCCCACAAAGGGACTGCCATCCTGATGGCCAGGGACTGTTTAAAGACAGAAGAGCAGATCTGGCATCAAGCAGGCGACAAGGCTCAAGGAGCACTGCCTGGTGGAATCACGTTCTCCGTCTGATTTTAGCCTGCGACAATCCTGCAATGTGACTTTGGACAAACTCTGTCCCTTTTGGCATTTCAGTAACCTTAGAAGTTCAGCAAACACAGAAATGCTGATTCAAATCAGAGGGACATTGTTGACGCCAAGAAAGACTCTCAGGCCCTGTGTTAGTTACACGAAAGGAAGTTAAACTGTGTTTTAATGATCCTCGAATGCAATCCACAGACTTTTACCTTGAGACAGCTCTGGGTTCCTGCTACCAGAACAACTGTGATAAGACAGTAGAGCTATTTGGGAAATTCCACAGAAAATCCTGAAGCTTGCATTTTTGATACTTTTGTCTCAGAAACAAACAAGTGGTAAATGGTGCTGTTCCTCTGTGAGTTAATATGTTCTATTGATGAAAAATCTATTTCAAACTGTTAAACTTGTCAAGCAGCTTTTGGCAAGGGCAGAATGCGTTGACTGAGGAACAACTTCCTCGTGTGTGTGGGTAGAATGATTTAAAAACCTTTTTAGAAGGATGCTAGGGAAAGAGAAAGTACATCTGGGTTCTGAATGTCCACTCTTATACAAAAATAAATTTCTACAGCCCCTAAAATGTGGACATGTCAGCTCCTCTGGCAGGTGTGTGCTGACTGACAAGACCAGAAGGCCATTGTTGATGAGCCATCTACCAGCTGTGGATGACAGCAAATGATGGAGGAGCAAGAGGAGGCTGGAGAGGAGAAGACAGCAGGCCCTGGTCCCACTCATGGAAGAAGAGCGATCATGCCTAATGCTGTTATTTGAAAGGAAGAAAATGAGAATAACAGTAGGAGATTATGACGCACAAAAGCATTTGGTTAATGATTGTTCTAGAAAGTTTCACTTTCTGTTTTCCTAAACAACAATTTGGCGCCTGCTTCATGATGTCCGTCTTCTCTAACGCCCCTCACCTGAGCATGGAGATGTCTTTGTGAGTGCCCGTTTCTCACGTTTCTTCATCTACAGGGCTCTAGCACCTGCATCTGTGCCCACCTCGAGTGCTCCGATCCTGGAGCCACATCTGGATCTGGTTCTAACTCCCAAGTACTCCACTACCCCGATGTTGCACTCTGCTCAGTAATTCCCCTGGCTGTATCCTTATTCAACTACCTTCCCTTCTTGTGTTCCCATTGTACCTGCCTGCTGAGACTTCACAAAACCTCAGTGTGTGTCTCCCGAGTTCATGCATTGCTCCCAGGCCCATAAGTTATCAGGATGCTCTTGTTCCTTCTCTGCATACCCTGTATTACATCAAGATAGTTTGCCTAGTCAACCACACGCTTTCCATGCCCCTCCCAACCCTTTCACCACCACTCATGAGCCCTGCTCATCCCCTGGTCTTCTGTATTCATGCTGCCAAATATTGCTTTAAAAAATAACACAAACATATATATCACAGTCACCACAGTTTGTAGCTTCCAGCTTCTGCAGGGTTTGCAGTGTGTCTATAGCTGCATCAGCTTCTTTTAGGTCTGGAAAAGGGAACTTTTCTGGATGCCTGAAACCACTGTCTCCTTCCCCTCTGTGATCTCAAGCCTTGTCCTTCCTTGTCCCCTGCTTTCTTGCCCTTGACTTCACTCACACTGCAGACTCTCCACTATTTGACATTCTCCAGTGCCTCCTAGCACCACCAGAAGTGGCCCTGCTCCTTGTCTCTGCGCACAGGACCCTGGCTTGTCCCATTGTGCCTCTTTTTCTGCTGAAAGGTATCCTGTGTTGCAGTCCTTCTGAAAACTTGCAAGAATTCTGTCAACGAAATATGGTGAATATTCATATTCAATAGGAAGATATTCTAACAAATAATTTGTCAAGGTTTGACTAATGTCTCCTTATATTAATATTGTTTAATATTTAAGTGGTTTTTTTCCAGAAAGGTTTTATCATACCTCTTTGTGCATAGCTGTTTCCTCTGCCTACAGCAGTCCTTCCCATTTGGTGAATTCCTCAACCCTTAAAATCCCACCTAAATTAATGTCACATCTCCAAGCCACCTTTACTTGTCACTTTCTGGGCACCCCTCCGGCCCAGCAGAATCGCTGGCTCTTTTATCCACAGTATCTTGTAAGACTTCCACTGTAAGACTTGCCCACCTGCATTGCAATGTTTTATTCAAGCGCCCTTCTCCCTCTCCGATCTGAGAGTTCCCTGAGTGCAGGGGTAATGACTTCATCATCTTTAGATCCGAAGAACCAGTCCATGCCTGTCACCTAACAGGCTCAATCAGTGATGAATTTTCTTTGTTTAAACCATATGTAACCACCACATGGTTATAAATGGTCAAATGCCAGCAATGTCATGTGTTTCACCCTATTACCGCAAATATTTCTAGCATTCTCGTCATGCTCCTTAAAGCATCATGCAAGCATGTGTAATTAATCCTGAGGAAATTCCTACAGGGTAGTATGAAAAATTATAATAATCATTTATAGAGAGCTCTGTAACTTAAGAGCAGAAATGGAGCTGGCACCAGACTTTCTTTTTCTTATTTTTTATTGAAGTAACATTGCATGGTAACATTTTTATAAGTTTCAGGTGTGCATTATATATCAGCATCTGCATATACTATAACAAGATCACCATTAAAAATCTAATTCTATCCTTCACCATATAATTGACCCATTTTACCTGATTTGCCACCCCCTGCCCTTCTAGTAACCACTAATTTGGTCTTAGAGTTTAATCCCTTAGTTTTGTTTTATTTGGTTTATTAGTGGGGTTTTTTTTGTTTGTTTCTTGATATATCACATATGAGTGAAATCATATGATATTTCAACCAGACGGTCTTAGAATCATACCCCTCATCCTAAGATTTGCAGTGCTATCTATATTCATCGAATTTTAGAGTAAGAAAGAAATTCAAAGGATTCCCTCTCTGGTGACTCCAAGCAGCAAGACACATAAATCATCTTCAGTGGTATTCTGCCTTTTCTATCATGTGTCCAAAGTTAAGATAACATGTTTTTTCACAATGATAATTTAATATTTCCTCTCACACCCTCACCAGGCAGTCCATTTCTAACCTCTCTCTCGCTTGCTGCAGTATGTCAATTTCTTACTTTATGGAGATAAAGCAGCTATGATCTTTCAAGCTTATAATAACCCTTCCACTACTTATAGCCACTTGTTCTTCCCTCAGTTTTATTTTATTCCTGAGAAATAAAAATAACCTTTCTCTTTTAAACTCTATTCATAGGTATTTTACAGTATTTTAATCAAAAGATTTCAGGGTCTTCCCTAGCAACATTGCCCAGTTTCATTAGACCACTTTAAAAATGGAATATCCACTAACAACTTCCTGACCTAAAGTTCAGTGGGGGAAAAAAACTGGGAAACAGGGCTGTGTGATGTTTGCATATTCCTTTTTAACTATTAAGATAAAAGCTAAATATGTTATCCTTGTAAGGGCATCATTTGTATCACATGCAGTATAAAAACGACTTCCCAACCTGGACAAGGTCATATTTCTGTTTACATATTCATTATTGCAATTGTCTCTTTAACCACAGACTTATAATGCCACCCCATACTTAGAGCATGCTTGTGCTTTTATAATCTTGAATAGTAATTGAGCTTTTATCCTCTGTCTTGCATAATGACTGAGTTTGGGTTTATTTATTTCCTATGCTATCTTGATTGGGTCCTGACTATAACCCAGTTTTCTTCTCATTACTTTAAATCCATTCTTCTGAATTCTTAGCAACCATCACCCCATCTCTCCACCCCTCAGAATTAGTGTTACCCTGCAGAAGCTTGTAAATATATGACCCTTAAAGTTTATTTTATTTTCATTTTACAAACTGAAGATCTTGAGGTGGCAGGCATTTATTGAACACTCACTACCTACTTAATCCTGTGCTGCACACTGAAACTTTCAAAGCTCATGGTCATTATGAAGAGGTTATGAGGTTACTCATCCACACAAGTATTTAGGACTCGGAGGTATTCAGTGATCAAAATGACAGGGGAATAATAGTAGCAGTAGCAGTGGTGGCAGAGGCAGTGGCAGTGTTAGTAGGAGTAGGAGTAAAGAATATCATACAAATCATAAGAAGAAAGATGTTAAGATTGGGCTTGAGCTATATGATATGAAAGGTTAGGGTTTAGGTGTTTACAAAGGACAAAGAGGTTTGGAGATGCATCACATAAGCAGAACAGATGCAAATATGGATATTGACAGCCCCTTGTGGCAGGGACGACACACTTGATGCATAGATCTGTATTATCATTAGCTGTATATAAACCTGACACCCTCATTGGTTTGCAACTGCAGTGATGGCAGGGACTGTAATGAATAATCTTTGCATACCCAGTGATCATTTTAAGAGTGCCTGGTCTATAGTACCTATTCCATACATGTGCATTAATTTTTTTTCATTGTTTTGAGTGAAAATACAACTTTCTATAGGGCAGCATGATTGAAATCAGGATATGAAGGCCTCAGAAAGGCACACGGGCCATTTCAGCTTCTGTGGACCTCACAGAAGCCTGGAATAGGAATGACAAGATAATGTGGCATTTGGGGAATTTACCTGGCAACAGGGTTCAGAATGAATTAAATAAGGAGAGAGGAAGTTTGAGGAAAAAAGCGAGTGATTGTCTAACTCAGCCTATTGCTCTCTTTTACACTCCTCTCTCGGTCACACATCTGGAAGGATCTTTGGCATCTCTTTATCTTCAAGTCCCATTCACTCCTCAGCTCATCCCAACCTACCTTCTGTTCCCACCTGAGAAGCTGAACTGCTCCATCTCCCTGCAGTACTTAACCTTGTAACACTTAGCTTTTAAAAATAGATGTTTAAAAATCTTTTTATTAGATTCTACCTTTAAAGCGATTTTAAGTTCACAGCAAAACTGAGCAGAAGGAGCAGAGATTCCCTGTAAACTCCCTGTCCCAGCACATAGTTCTTTTACAATTACATAACTGTTGTAACAAATTTAAGCAATACTTAAAATGCAAAAAAGTAAGTACAACTTAACCCAAATCGCCTCTTCCAGAGATGATCACCATTAACATTTTGGTGAACATTCTTCCAAATATCTCTCTAGTCTATGCCTCCATGCATAAACAGATGGCTATGCGCATAGAGATTTACATAAATTGGAACATAAAATACTCACTTTTCAGTTGCATTGCTTTTACTGAAAAGTTAGTATAAATGTCGGTAAGCATAAATCTATATAATTTTTGATAGACGCATAGTACTCCGATGACTATGTGTTGTTATTATATAACACATTCTCTAGGGGAGAAATGTTAAAGTTTTTTTTCCCAGTTTTTTGCTATTATAAACAATGCTGCAGCAAATATTTTTGACTTTTGCCATTTTGCCTTTATTTCAGCGGTCCTCCTTCTCCTTGAAATTCTCTGTTGTATATGGCCCTTTCTCAGGAGCCATTTTATTGTCCACTGACTCTTACCCGTCCTGACTTTTCCACTTTTATGATGGTCACTTCTCTGCTTTCCCCACTTAAACATTCCTGTGTAGTTGGTCTTTTTCTTTGTGACATTTACCCTCATTCTCCATCCTGTTCTTAACCAATTCCATTTACTCTTGTCCAGAAGCAGAGATTCGGGCTCTCTATTCCTGATGCCTTTTAGATAAGTATTTGCTAGCTGCTGGGCACAGATTTCTCCATTTCAGTTCATATCCTCACTCCACTGTCAAATGCACGCCAACTCCGGTACACTCAGTCACTGAGATACTTCAAGCCTAAGTTTAGGGACCATCTCTTGTTTTTTCATCTCTTTCCTCACCAATCAATAATCAAGTCTGAATTCTATACCTAAAAATGTCATGAAGTGCCTGAAGAAGTTTCTCACGAAGCTACTGAAAGGTTTGCTGCACCAAACAAAGGGAGTGAACCAGATTAAAAAATATATATATATGTATATATATATATATATATTTATATATAGTAACCTAGACACAGTGGCCCCAAGATAGGAGGGAGAAGAAGGGGAATCCCCAGGATGATGGGGTGAGAAGTTCAAGGCTGCAGGTGCTCAGCAAGGCCAGGGAGGAACCCATCCAAGAAGGAGGAGGATGACAGGACTCCTGGAAGAACACCTCCAAGAAGAAAGTGAGACTGAGAACATGTGATGTGCAGGAACACACTGGGAGATGTTATTACAGTTTGTCGAGTGTTTGGGGATGAATTAGTGACTGCTTCAGCAGAAAAAGTGTAAATACCTAAGAAAGGAAATGTAAGCTCTCCAAGCGACACGGCTCAAATCTGAAGAATAATCCCACAATCATATTGTCAACAGTGAATGTTGACTTAATTGAAATTACGAATATAGGGATACAGGAAAGGTGGGATAAAGAAGTGTTCTGTCAACATGGAGGGAAGAGAGCCTGAAAGAACTAATTTCTCATCCTCCATCTAAAGTTGAAAAATCAAGAAATAAAACTTAAAGAAAAACATAAAAGTTGGTGGGCATTGCCTGAGAGAAAAAGGAGGAGGAATGGGAAGAAATGGGATAGGAAACCTCTATTTTTCATAAATTCAGTAGTGTTATGTTCTTTCACTAGACACGTATTATTTTTATTTAAAAAGTAGAAAGAAAATTGAGGCAAAATCTAAATATCCATGAATAGAAAAAAAAATATGTGTAATATTTGCATGTTTATAATAAATATTTTATTTAATACAGTAGAATATATGCCACATTAAAGAAATAAAGTAGATTCATGAGAAAATGCAGGTTTCCAAAATGTACTGAAAAGTGGAAAAAACTAGTGGCAAAGGATACAATGGTTTTATCTGATATTTAGCCTGCCCCAACATTAATAAGCAATTTGAAGAATAAAACAAATTAGAGGAATATTAAACAAACCATTAATAATTAAGGGGTGAATTTCACTTTCCATATTGTGTATTTCAGTAATGTTTGAATTTTGTGTGGTAAAAATATTTTGTTTTGTTTCTGGTTACAAAATTATACTAAATAGGTATTTCCCATATCCACTGTGACCTCTTCATTCCTAATACTCCTGCCTTGAAAGCCCTTAAGTGGCTTATTGGCAGCCCCAGAATAAAGTCCAAGCTTATTAGCATGGCATTTAAGGCTTTCAAGGAGGGATCCTAAAGATGTGTCCAGCCTAGGTCTTGGCCACTCCCTGCCTTGAACTCCATATCATTCTTGCGCTGATTCTGCTCTGTCCTGGGACACCCTATCCTGCATCACCATCCCCTCTCTGACCCATTCTCTATCTCCCTCCACCTCCAGCACAGTGTAGGCATCACCTGCTTCAGGAAGTCTCTCCTTAACCCTGAGCTGGTTGGGGTCCCAACTCTATACCCCCTAAAGCAGCATATGCATGACTTATCAGAGGACTTAGCACATTGTACAGAAATGATTATTTCTTTATGCCAGCTTCCTGTCATTAAATTATGAACTCCAAAAGGTCACAGACCATGTTTTATTCATTTCTACATCCTCTGGGTCTATTGTAGTGCCTAGCATTGAAAAAACACTCAATACATGTTCAAGTTAATTGAATAATTCAGGTACAAGTTGATGAGAATCTGTTATATGTCCACTTGGGTTAAACATCACTGTTTAGCTCAACTTTGATGACCAGGGCATTGTGAAATATGTCTGTGCACTGGAATTGTAGGATGTGGGAGAATAGAAAGAGAGGGGGTACCACTCTCTTCACACCAACTTTGATGTGAACATAGCAGCAATCACATGCCAACCAGTGGAGAGGGTATGTGCAGGTCATCTGTGACTACAAGTGACAATACTCACTGTTTGTTTCTTGTCACTTTCCTGGGTCAAGAACTTTTCTTCATGGTATCTTTGCCACAAGGGCATGTGCTCCAGAAGGCTGTCTTTATTTATCCATTGAGTTGACCTTTTAATCCATGATGAATTCATTCAATGACAATCTGATTCAGCACTAATAAGTCTAACTTCTCATTATGGTTGTGGAGGCAGAACCAAAGTCCTTATTCGAATCCAGGCAGATTCAATCTACAATCATACTTCTTCTCCCTTCACAAGTCTGTAGATTCAATGGGATTTCCATTTAAAGTAACAATCCAGATTGCTTAGACTCTCATGCCTGTCTCGAGAGACTACAAAGTGTGTCCTGCTGTGCTGGGTAGCGTATGGGGTTCTTTGGAGGTAGTCTAGAGTATTCACATGTGGCTTTACTCTTGTTCTGTTCTGACCTGATTCTCTAAGACCACACCTCCCACCAGACTCTCATCTTCAGGCAGACAGGAACCAGAAGCCATGTCACATGGATCCCATTTAGTGTCTCATTTCGGGGCCCCACATCAGGACTGCTACAGCTGCAGGGTCTTAAAGAGGTTTTAATAAAATCACTCACATCGTTTTCCCTGTTTGTCCTCCTCTCCATCAATAAATGGCCCTGGCCTCTTCTTACTTTGAGATGAACTCTTTCCCTAAAGGTCTCTATCTTCAGAATATGCCCAGAATCCAACCACTTCTTGTCATCCTTATTACTCCACCCCTGTGAGTGTCACCATCTTCTCTCACTAGGTCACTAGCATCCTCACTGGTCTCTCTTCCCTCTTTAATCTATTCTCAACACATCAGACCTGTGTGCTTGTTAAAATCTAAGTCAGATCACAGCACTCCTTGTTCAGAACCTCCAGTGGCTCCCATCTCATTCTGCATAAGGTCCAGTTCTTCTCCTGTGATCCCACCAACCTCATCCCATATCCTTCTCTCCATTTATCACTCTTCTACAGTCATATTGGCACTCTTCCTTTGTTACACATTTTCTGGTAGAATCATCTCCCGGAATTTAGTAATTCCACAATTAGATATTTCTAAAGCTATAAATACCAGATATTTTATATTGGGAAATTTTTATCTTCTTGGTAAAAATAGAATATATTCAATCAGCAAGATTACTACTAGATTTAAAATAAATAATTATGAAAACAAATACCTATAACTTGGATAGAAAGAACTGAGATAGAAGCAAAATGTGTGTGTGTGTGTGTGTGTGTGCGTGCGTGTGTGTGTGTGGCTTTGATTTGATTATTTGACCAGCTAAATATTTTATATAATTATAAAACCAATTTTTAATCCCCATAAATAAATAAAAGTAAAATAAAGTAATGGAATTTGATAGTATATCTAATTGGTGGCATGATAACACAAAGAGGAATTTTCCTAAATATTTTTAGACATAGTAATTTTATTATACTCATCCCTAGTGTAAAATAACTATAGTGTAAAACAAAAATAACTGCAGGGGAAAAAAAACTGAATTGTCTTCAGTGTTCTTACTGGTGGTCCCTTTAGTGTTTGTGTTTTGAAACTGCTGTATATCTATTATGGAGTAAAAGAGAGAAATTATACTGGTATCATTGAGAACCATATTTTTGGCATTAAGTAAAAGACAATGCAGATATAAGATTCATGATATTAAGTTAAAAAAAAAACCCATAATCCTGAAATAGAATTGCAAGTGTCAATTTAATGGTAGCTCATGATATATTTTATCTTTAAAATGGAAAATGTATTTCCTAGTTCTATACACTGAACAGACTTAGAAGAAGCAATCAGTCCAAAGGAAATGGTCTCTAAATACCAGATTATGGTCTCTAAATACCATTTCCTAATAAAGGCACCAAGGTTCTTTGGAAGAACTGCTGATTCTAGGCCTGGGGTTGAAAAGTACAAAGTGTACCTGAAACATTTTTTTCATAATACATAGTTCAGAATTTATCAATGTCTACAGAGTCATAGAAAAGGGCCCCAGGGGCCAATTTCAATAAGGAAATTAGTGCAATGCATTCAAATCTAAACTATTTTAAATTAATGAGTTCAAAATTATATTAAAAAAGAAACATCTTATTGGTCATCTTTGGGGAATGCTAGGAAGCCAACCAGTTTTCAATGTGTTGAAAAATTGGTAAAAACTGATAAATAAAGGAAAACAATAAAGCATTTCTTCTTACTTTTTTATATGAACTGTATCTCAGGAAATCTAAATAACTGATAAGCATTACTTTGTATATAATTATTTTAGTTAATAAATGAAGATGGAATAATAGAGTGAAAATGTCTCCATTTAACATCTTCAAATGATTGATAGATCCAGTCAGTGATATCAGAAAAAAGGGACAACCAAGCACAGTGTAAAGACACAATCTCATCTCTAAGTTATTTTTGTTCCCCCAACTAAAAAAAGAAGTCTAAATCTGATCAAATACCTAAATCCAGTTATTAATTTATAAGAGATTCAGGAGACTGAGGACAATGTTAAGTGAACCACAGGGAAGCAGTTGGCAAAATCCAAAATCTGGAAATCTCTATAGAATAATAGATGATAGATAGATAGATAGATAGATAGATAGATAGATAGATAGATAGATAGACAGACAGACAGAGAAGTGGATATAGAGATACAGAGAGGGGGAGTTGTCCTCTAGGGGTTATAGAGTTTCAATTTTGCAAGGCAAAGTTCTGGAGATGGGTTGCGCACAATGTAAATGTACTTAATGCTGCTGAACTGTACACCAAAACTGGTTTGGATGGTTATTTATGTTTTGTGTATTTGTAACCATTAAAAATATTTTTTTAAAAAAGAATGAATTTAGGTTAATAGCTTTCTGGGAGAGCAGGCAGGATGAAAAAGAAGTAATTAAGTAAGACAATTTAAGATTATAAAATAGATGGAGTATTTAAGAAAGAGATAAAAATTGGAAATCTATGGAAAAACAGGTCAGTTTTGGGGGTGAGGGAATACACAAGGCCTGTGGAACCCAGAACACTTTATATTCTGTAAATATCTCTACTGGTGTAGGGGATCAGATTGGATGAACCATGTTCTGGAAATTGTCTCAAGCTCCTGACACTGCAATGCCTGGAGAGCAGTTGGCATAGCTCATTCTCGGGAGTCCTTTGTAGGTTAATATGGACTGATGTCGACTGAGCCAGCATAATACCTTGATTCTTCTCCCAATTTCTTGCTGTCACCCATAAATTTTAGTATTCTTGAGAAATGGAGGACTAAGTAAAATAGGAAAGAAAGGAGTTAAATATTGTCTTTAAAGTTTCTGGCCTAATTTTAGCATCTTAATTTAGAGATGGTGCTTGAGCTTTGAGATTGAAATTTCTCCCCAAGATTGATAAATAAGCTTTTATACATTAATACTTACTTTAAAAAATCAAGCTTGCTGTCAAAAGATAATAAAGTATCAAGGCCAAGAAAAGTGTACTTTATATAATTGGAAAAAGGCATAGTATTATATAACACCCATTAACATCTTTTAAAACTAATGTATAGTAAATTTTTATACAATGTAATTAAAAAGAAAAATAATGCCGATTAAGCATTAGGATTAAAAAGTGTCAGCACTCCTTGCAAAAAAAAAAAAAAAATCATAGTGTACTCTATGTTCAGAACAACTGTCTAAAACTAATGAGCAAATATGCATTCAAAGAGATTTGGTAGCTGAGAAAACTGAAAATGGATTCTGAATTATTTTTATTCTAGGTCACCTCTTCCAGAGCCTTAACAAAGTTAAATAGTGCAACCCAAATAGTAATTTTTGTTGGATAACAAATGTTTTTTAAAACATATCTTCTCTGCTACAGTAGATAATTGTGCTGAAAAGAAGGGGTTGGTTAAGGAACACTGAGAAATGAACAGAAAAATAAAAAACAATAGATACTCTCTAAAGGGGTTATAACTACATCTCTTTAATAGAATATGTTTATAATCATGTTGATCATGCTTAGTCAATATCTTCTTCTCCTGTGGCATTTTACTGTCAGTGCCAGGACTATATATAGCTAAGGACAACACAGACCAGTCAAGATACTACAAGGTCATCTAACAAGGTGTTGGACAAAGACTGGGTCTGGGCAGGGACAGTCTTCATGATCAAAGCAGAGTCAGGAGACAGGAACGTATCCTGTCAATGTGAGTGACAGCCAGACAAAAATCTGGAGCCATTTCAAGTGCCCTTTCAATTCCTCTGGCATCCTGGGTAAACCTCAAACGTTGACCTAATGAACATTATATCATAATTATTAATTGACTTGTCCGTTTTTTTCCTAAAGCTTATGCCTTCTGAAGAATTTTTCCCTTTGTGATTCTAGCCCTCTATATAGTGTCTGGTATGTAGTTTTCATTTAGTAACTGTTTCTCAAATATCTAGTTAAAATATTGAATCTACCTTCTTAGTCTTGATTTTTACTGTGCGTCCAGGGCCTATATTTCCTATTGTATTGAACAGTACTATGTGCCTATCTCAATGGCATTTTAAACAACACATCCAAAATCAAATTCACCATCTTTCCTACCCATCCCACATGGATCTGTTCTTCACTCCATTCTCCCCATCCCTTTCCCTAAGTAAGTCTTGAAGAATCAGGCTGACAGAGTTTAGAGCAGATAACAATCCATCAGGAAAGAAGTATATTTTTCTAGGCTTCATAGTGGGCAAACCGACAATTCAGAAATGAAGGAGACCTCAACAATGATCTCAAAAGTTGCTAAGAAAAGGGAGTTGATATATGTAAAATTTCTCTTCCTGGCTTTTTACTTCTTTTTGGTACCTGTCCTGACCACACCCCTCCATGGTTCTATGGAGATTGATTCTGCCAGTTACAGATTTTCACAGCGCTTGATCGACTGGCCAGTCAGTCTTTCTTTCAGACTGGGGCATACGGAATAGAGACACACAGGCAGGCATTTGAAGCTGAGTCTCTCAGTAACCCAAGCATGTCTCTAAATGTCTAGAGCTGACCTGAGTACTGCTCCTCCCTTAAATCTGCGAGCCTCCCAGCATCCTTTCAATAAACCCCTTTTTCTTCCTTCAGACTTGAAAATCAAAGAATCGAAGATAAAAGGGAAAATCAAATAATACTCAAAAATGTGCCCTGATCTTTTGTTTTCAGTGTCTAAAGGAAAGATAGGTGAGAGGGTTTTATAATGATGGAGGACTAGAGACTCTGAAGGGAAAACACTGGTCTCACAAAGAGTGGAGGATTCAGGGAAACAAAATTCTTCCTGAATTTTTTTCTCCTCTCTCTCTTTCTCACCACCCCCCAACGCCATACACACATACGCGTGCGCACACACACACACACACGCACACGACACATACACGGTCTAAACAAGATAAAAAGAGGAGACAACTAAACAAACTACTGTTACCATCAAAGAGTTTGGAGGAGAGTCCTTATTTTTAAAAGACATTACAGAAATGGAAGAAAAGGATTTGAATCAAAGCAAAACACGCAGATCCTGTAGCAATTAGAGTTCAAATTGTGGGTTCCATTTCTGTGGCTCAACAACTAAGGTGTGGGCCATGTAAAGCCCAAGGAACTGGGTTTGAGACCCAACCCAAGGGATGAAAGGAAAAGAATAATTTCTTTTTTTATTTAAAAACTCAGATCAAGGTAAGATTTGTTAAAAAGGCTGGTGCTTGTAATTATGCTTAAAGAGTAAGGAGGAAAAATGTGAAAGGGAAAAAACTAATTTTTTTTTATCATTTGCCATTATAGACTCTGTACTAGATATTTTACATAGAGTAATCATTTGTTGTTTTTTAAAAAAAAAATTGAGGGGACACAGTTTGGGCCACAAATGGTCAAGTCTGCTGTTTGAGGAAATTAATGTAACCCTAACTGAGGAAATCATCCTCTAAACTGGAGGCGTTGTAGTTTCTTGTATTTATCCTGGCACTTAGAGGCTCAGTAAGTGAATATGAATGGAATTCACTGGCCATATAGCTACATATTTTAAAGTTTCAAGTCAAACTTTGCTCATGCCTAGCTCATTTTTCCATGCAGAGCACCGCACCCATCCCAGAGAATCACCCTTGCAATCGAAGGCTAAAAGAGGCATGCTGTCTCCCAAATGAAGCTCAGATCTGCAGAAGCAGGAGCAAGGTAGAAGCTGGTCCTGGGCCCGTGAACCCAGGGTAGATACAGGATGGGCATGGGCAGGTGCCCTAGTCACCGTCTCCTCAGGGAACCCAACAGATTAATTCTCTAATACCACAGCCTTGCTTTTTCAAAAGAAGTATTTCTAAGTACTCTCCCAAATAGCCTGGTCAACTAGGGAGCCCTGTTATCCAGACACCTACTTTGGGGGCATTTGGAGTAGCCAACGTTAAAAAAGCAGCCTGGCTTTCTCTGGTTCCCAGGCAGAGCTGTGGTTTTCTTCATACCAATATCCACTCTCATGCCACACTCTGAACATGCTGTTGGCCTAGCATCCTCCATCCTCCATTGAGGTTGGGATAGTGTCCCTTCCACACATGTGTGTCCTTCCTCCCAAATTCCTACTTGATCAATAAACTCCAAAGTTTCCAAAAAATTTTTCAGGAAATGTAAAGGGAATAAAAAGTATTTTGGGGGTGTGTCCTGGTGGCCTAGTGATCTAGTATAACTGGGAGCAGCCCCACATACATCCCAAGGTCTTGGGTTCGAGACCCAAGACCAGCAGAAACAATCAATGCGAACAACTAAATAAAAAAAAATAAAGCTCTTCCTCCTCCTCTCTCTTCCTGCCTGCCTGCCTATTCATCTTCATTCCTGCCTGTACCTTTCCTTTAAAAAAAAAAAAGTATTTTTGAATTGATGACGTTTGTGATAGATACTCATCTCTCCAAGTGTAATAGCAATAGTATTTATTCATAAACCTCTTCACGCAAAGCATTCAAGCTAAAATCCATCATATAAATATAATCTGACCAAAGCAGAATGACTGGGGCAATTACCTTCCAGGATCTTGATGCTTTTCTCACTGTGTGGTCTAAGATGCTTTTTAAGCAGTCATATCACATTATTGGTTCATATTAAGTTAAGAATTAATATAAACTCTTAGAGCTCTTTCACAGGAACTCCTGCCAAGTCAATTCTCTCCTATTCTGTAATTGATGTTTTTGAATCTAAATGCAGGATTTTACATGTATTGCTATTACATCTCACCTTATTAGCTTTGAATTTTCTGTGTTATTTGTAGTGTTATGACCCCTGTACTGCTAGCATAGGAAAAATTGGTAAGCTCGTATTCGATTAAGCGGTAAGGAGAACAAACAATAAATATAGAATCAATGAAGGAGGTTTAGAGATAGCTGGTTTCAATTCAGCTCTTTTGAAATGTTATCTCTAACAATTAGTTTTGCAACAAGGGAATGGACTTCGTACGAAGATAGGAGAATTCAAGCCAAAGCCAAATAACCCTCAGTGCAGGAGGTTATAGAAACATTTTTGAATATGTAGTCTTGTGAGGACACTACTAATGTTTTTTGAACACTAGCAGTCCATGATTATGTGATTCCAAGTCCAGAGTTATGGGGGATAATCTTAGCTTCCTCAAGCCCATCTCAGATTTCTTTAGTAAACCTTCCTATGTCCCCAACCTGACATAATCATGCTTCTATAAGACCTCCCCCCATTCCATCCTTTTGTCTATTCTTGTCATATTTTATCTTTTATTATAGTGTTTAACAAAAGGTCTCACTTTACCATTAGATCTTGTATTCAGGAACTATGCTTTGTTTGTCTTTATTATTACCCTGTAGAACTTAATTTTTACCTAGCCAGTATCAAAATGCAAGTAGGAGAAAAATGGGATTGCAGGTCGGCGGTGGGGAATGGAGTGGGGTGGGGTGGGGTTGAGACTTTGACTCCAGGAAGCAGATTTAGAGTTCTAGCTGCATGGGAGAACTTGACCGTGGGTGTTCCTCGCTGGGCACTCCAGGAAGGCAGAGGTGATGCTCACCTGTTGCTGCTGCCCAGGAATCAACACAGTACTTAACACACAGTAGCCACTCAGTATTTTTGGAATGATGAATGAATTGACATTACCTCCAAGAGGAAATTTACTGAACTCTGCTTTCTAGATAGGGCCAGAAGAGGAGAGAAAGGAAGGACACTGGACTGTAAACTCTTTAACAGTCCTTTTGAAAGCACAATAAATTCACCAAAGCTTGAATTGTCCTAATTGTTCCGGAATTAATTTCTACCCTAACTTCAGATTTCCCAACTCATAATAATTCATTGACTGGAGAGCCCCTCATCTCTAACATCTTCCTCCTGTCACCCTTTGAGTCAAACCCCTGTTCTAGAATAGACTCGCCAGATTAGTAAATCAAAAACTAGAGGATGGCCAGTTAAATTTGAATTCTAGTAAGGAACAAATAATTATTTTTAGGTTAAGTATGTACCGTACACGCTATTTGGGACATATTTAAGCTAAGAAAATATCCAACACTATGTAAAATTCTAATTTGGGTGGCCTATATTTTATCTGGTGAGGCTCTTCTGGAGGTACCATCTCGATTTGCTTTCCATACAAATTGTCTTTTTCTAAACTGCCAGTGGGCATATGCCCTCACTCTCATCCTCTTGCACACCATTAAATCCAGACTCCTGATTAATATTGCGGAAGTAATGTCAAAGGTCAAAGCACCATTCATTAGCAGTCACATAGTGTTTGATAGAACTTCTGATCCAATTTAGCTTTTGCTTGCAGGTTAGAGAGGTAACAGAAAGAAACTGAGTTTCTTTCATTTGCACGGCAAGTTATTGTCAGAGTCAGAATTATGATCTAAGATTCTGAATTTGGCGGCTCACTGAATTATATTGCCTCCTTCTCAGTTGAGGACTTTATTCTCTTTCTGAGTCCTTCACCTCTTAGGAGTCTTAGAGTTGCTTGGAAAATCACTGGAGGATTCAACTACAGAGGGGGCCACAGAGAAGCTGTGGCATTGTAAAGAGAAGCATCATTACACATGAGCTTCCCAGAAGGCAGCTTGTATGACCTATGACATCCGAATCCACCTGGAGTTCCCCTTGGCATCAGTAGGCTAACTCCAAAATGTTCCTTTAGACAGCACCCCAGGCAAGAGAACAGACAAAGTGAATTCCTCACTACGAAATTACGAAAGGAGAGAAAATGGAAAGAAAAAAACAACAAACCTCTTAGTTGTTTCCCCCTAAGTCTCTTAAACACTTGGCGTGAAACTCACACCTGGCTTAATTTTTGAAAGTTGTTTTGTGCTAAAAGTTTGGATGTTTGCTGCCTCAACCCTACAGCTCTCTCCCCAGCCCAGCCAGGGTTCAAATCGTCTTTCAGTAAAATTATCTGCTTTTTAAAACTCCTTATATCTTAAAATATATAAAACTCAAGACCCACCTTCTCACCAACGCTGAATACACTCTCTTTGGGCCAGATTCCTTGTAGAGAATGATTCATAAGGCATCACTTATTATTTGAAAACATGTCTGCAGGTGGCTCCTTTTTATCCTTTGCCTAGTTCATCATTCTGAAACACACTGATGTTTCCATTTCAGTATTATTATAAGTTATTACCTTCTTAAGATTCTCGCTGTAATATTCTGCTGAAGTCATTTCATTTCATAGCAAAGCAGAAGAGACATAAACATATGAGAGTAATAGATGTGTGCATATAGAATTAAGCCAGTTTTCCTTCATTGGAAACTTAGCTACAATTGTCTGAACTTCAGTTCTTTATATGAGACCCAGGAAATGGAAAATGTTTAATGATTTTACCAGAAGATCAAACTATAAATGCTGGTCTTCTATGTTGTTAAGTACTTAAGAACAGATTCCAACCATGATGCCAAGCTCCCAAAGTGCATTTTTTAGTGCAAAAATAATTTAATGACATTGGATTAGGCTGATCTGGAAATATCTTCTTCCTTTAGCTACCAAGATGCATTAACTGATAAACTAGATGTTGTGGTCTAATGATGAGAGCAGCACTTTAAAGCCTAGACTAACATCTTTACAGTTTTGCTAGGAAGGCAGCCCAAGTCACATAAGCCTGGCTTCCTAGCTGAGAACTGCTTGGGACACTTTGGGGACAAGGTTCCACCAGGGGTTGTGTCTCGGAGTTCAGGAACTAAAAACCACATCTTGGACTTTATTCTGTTTTGGAAATTGATTAACAATGGAATGAAAAAAATCAAAATATTCTTAATAGAGAGATAGATGGAGCCTTGAATGTAAGCATCTTAGGTTTCTAAAAGTTCTGATAAGAACAGAACCTCAGGCAGAGAATGGCATGATGTTTGTAAATTAACCTGGCTAGATGAAGTATTTCTGTTCAACAGTCCACCGGGGCTGTGCTACAGGGGGAAACTGCATGATAAGATCCAGATTGCTTTCCTGCAGTCTCGAAAAGCACAACAGAGCAAAGATGAGGCTGCCCGAGCTGCCATGATATTCAGAAAATGAGCTCAAAAGGGACCTTCTGGTGACAGCTCCATCAAAGAAGAATGATCAGATACACTTAAAAACGGACATCTCTATTCACACTCTTGTGAGCGTGGCTCTGACCCAACCAGTCCTGTCTCTGCCTAAAGACCAGCACATTTGAAGGAGGACTTTCAAGACAAGAAGCAGGTATGCTTTTGAAAAGCACATCACTGAAGGTGGATTTGACATGCCTGTGAGTGCAATCTGGTTTGCAGAGCACGACTCAGCTGGTCTCGTGCAAGATGAGCACAGAATACAGATGTGGAGCTGAGGTGTGGCTGGGCAGAGCAGGATGCTGACAATACCTCCAGAAAGGAAAGTGTGGGCAGCGTTCTTCACAGCTTTATGTTTACACAGTTCAGCTCAGGGTATACTGGTTGCTTGGTAGTTATACCAAATAATTCTGAGAACTAAAAATCCAGGCAGAACGTAAATTCCCATCTGGGTAAAATGTTTTAGTGTGTAAATTGCTATGAGACAGACACAAGCAGCATTGAATCTAATGACATCATAGGGCTTTCCACACACTCTGCCTCTTTCTCCTTCTAAACACTGGCTCCCGGGAACGCTGGAGAAAGAAACTTCAGCCTGCTGAGGCACTGCAGCCTGGCAGGAAGCTGTCTTCGGCAGGAACAACATCTATGGGCCACACTCTCTGTATTTGTTTGTGTGTGATACGCTAATCGCGCCTTCTGCCTGTGGTCTGTCCTAAGCAAAAGATTCCCCTGGCATCTTCACCAAGATGAATGCTAAAAAACTCCAGGATGAAAATGAATTCTCCCTATTCTGGATTCAGCTCACACCGAGCAAGTTGTGCAATCTCTTGAGACTGCAGCTCTTGCCAACAAAAAAATTAAAACCAATTTGGCTAGATAAGGAGCCACGAACATAACTCTTTTTTCTTAATTTGCCAGGAATTTGATGTTCCCAAAGGGATGAAAATGAGGCATTCAGAACCATTTTAAGGGAAAAGGAATTGAGGGGGAAAGCACATTATTTCATTTCCCTTTTGCTGAAGAATCGCAACACTTAATACAGACGTACAGCAAAAAAGATTCATGGAGAAGCTGTACAAATCGTGCTCTCTGCTACTTTATGTGCACACCCCTAGTGCTGAATTAGCAGAAGCAAATATCTTTGTGAAGCTGACCAAACAGAGAGCCTGTATTAGTCTCAGAAATATTTTGAGTTGCAAAATGATTTGCAGTGTTGCATGCTTTTAATAAAGATCTCGATTTTTAAAGTTTTTAATCAAAAAAGCAAATGAATCTCAAAGGATAGAGTTTGAGTTAGATGGCAATTGTTGGTATTTTGGATGACCTACTACATGCCATCTGAGTTCTAAGTGTTTTGTCTGTATTGGTCTATTCTTAACACCACTTTACGTATTTAGTAACTGAGAAACCGAGAGATTGCCTAAGATCAGACAGCTAGCAATGACCAAACCAGAATTTAAACTCTGCATCCTGGCACCAATGCCTGTGCTTAGTGTTAACCAGAAGATCTTACTATCTCTCAGGGACCCTTCATCTTCTTTCGTTTTGTTTTTATTTTCCATTCTGGCCAATATGATGAATTAAGCGTACAAAGCATAGCCTTTTGAGGTATCCCAAATTTTTGACACCAACCATCCCATTTTGGGGGTTTTGTGTGTGTGTGTGTGTGTGTGTGTGTGTGTGTGTGTGTGTGTGTGTGTGAAATAAAGCAAACGGTGCCACATACTCTTAGTTTTAACATGTCATCTATTAAAGTACTTTTAGATTAGTGATAAAATCAGTCATTTAAATCAATAATACATATGTCTAATCTATTTAACTGAACATTTAAGAGATGGCTTGATTATTTTCTAGACCTCTACTCCCAATATTAATAGTCAGTGAATATTAATAAGGAATAAATACAAAGGCAATGCGTTTCTATTGTAAAATAAAAAATAAATCATAAAATTTTAATAATGTGAATATGAATAATGCCATTGCAAATTTTACTTGCACCATTGCTCTGCCTTTGATTCTGTGACCATAACTCTTATGGCATTATTAACAGATATGCTCTCAACATCATTCTTGTTCTCATGCAATGCAGATATAGATGTAATTTGCATATGCCCTTCATCTGCCCTTGCATTCTTGCTGCTTAAAAATGTATTCATAAGTAAAATTAAAAAATGAACAGAAGTAGCTATGATCACAGGTTGCACAGTCATTTGTAGCCACAACCTACTTATAGCACATCAGTAACTATCAAAAGAAATCATATTAGGATAGAAAAGAGTGAAGCAGTGCCCTGATAGACATGGCCTTGAATCAGCTCCAATTTCTTTTAAATGGAAAAGAAAAATTATTCTAGAACCCTCATATTTTATAATTATTAACTAATTAATTGCTATGTATTTTGTAATTTGTCGCAATATGTTGGTGTGTCCCAACTTTACATTAATTGTTAAGCTAAAAGAATTCTGTCGTGTCTGGTTCAGCTATTCACACAACAAATAGTTACTGAGTGCCTCTCATGTGTTAGTATCTGCTTGTTTCTCGGAGGCATGCTTGTCAGTACCTTAATCTTGTGCCCAATCAGAATATTCTATGTACTGATCAATACCATTTTTATTGAATATTTGGGGCTTTTCTGCCTTCTAACATTCCATTCTTCCTCCTGGCAGCATCCTACCCAAATGAGTGGCTTTCTCCAAGAGTGGTATAAACATAAATACCTTCCATCTTGGTCCAAAGCTACCTCTATGAATTTGGTTTCCCTCCTGAGTAGACTAGAGCTTAATGATTCAAAAATCTCGTTTATAAGTCATCCTGAGGCCAGTGCTCATTGTCAGCTGTCTCTGGTTGTTTGAGATCAGCAAGCCTGAAATCCAAGCTATCTATCTTGTTTGTCGTTGTTGGGGAGTCATTATCCCTGGGGTAAACTGGGAGGGTGGCTATTATTGGAAGAAATCAGCATTCCTAGTGAAAGGCAGACTAAAGACATGATTCAAGGGCTTTTCAATCCTCTCACCCCAAATTAAAAAAAAAAAAAAAAAAAAAAGATTAGGAAATGATCATTGACTTCTGACTCTAAAGTTGATTTTGGCCACAGGGAAGTCAAAGTCAACACGCAGGGGAGAAGTCAAGGTGATAAACCTTGAGAAAAAATTATATAGTTGTTCTGTCATAATTGTATTACAAGCACTCAATTACCATAATTAGAAACCTCTGAAAACGTTCTCTCTCTCTCTCTGAATTAAAAAAAAAAAAAAAAAGATGAATTTGTTCTGCTTTAAAATAACATTCTTAAAGATGAAAGATCCTTGGGAAATCCTAGAACAGGAAATTATCCAACCTCTACAAGGCAATTAGCAATTGATCAAAGTATATTTATTTGCTTTTCATAAAAAAAATTCATTGTTTACATGACTGCGCTGAATTTTTATGAAGCCTATAATAGAAACTCACTGACTCATCGACAGAGCTTGAATTGATTCAGAAAATGCTGTGATGAAAATCTCAGCTTGGTATTTTGGGCCTTTTTACAGAGCAGGGGATTTCAGCAGCTCTTTAAGACAAATCCTGAAAACACAGTCCATCTCTAGAGTTGGGTTTTTTGTTGTTTGTTTTCAGCAATCCTGTATCTAGGTTTTCTTCTGTTGTTAATCATTCGGTGGCAGTGTTTGTTCTACCCTGAAATAACAGACAGCAATGCAGAGCACAACCACAAAATTCATTTAACAAACATAGTGGTACAAATGAATCATGGGACTGCTGGGAGATTGATTTTCCTTGTTACGAAAGCACAAAACAAGATTTGTGTCAAAGCCAGCAGGCTCTTTCCTTTCAGAGGAGATGTGAAATGTGTTCTCTCCCATCCGTGGTGAACCACAAGCGGTTGGAGGAACTGGTTTGGTTTAATTCAGAGTCACCTGAAGTCTTATTTGAAGTTCATGAAGGCAGTCCCATTCAATTCCACAACAATTTACAGAGCTGCCTCTTTCCAGGAGGCGTGCGTGCTAAGGGCCGTGGGACTCACAATCATGCTGTGGTGCCAGCACCCTCTCTCAGAACTCAGAAGTCTGCAGCATCCCCTGCAGCACCATTGCAGAGCCTTCTAATCATCTTCAGGCAGCCTCTGAAATTTACTGG
Organism: Solenodon paradoxus; assembly: GCA_004363575.1. Classification (NCBI taxonomy): domain Eukaryota; kingdom Metazoa; phylum Chordata; class Mammalia; order Eulipotyphla; family Solenodontidae; genus Solenodon; species Solenodon paradoxus. The sequence goes on along the minus strand of RJWH01001717.1, from coordinate 236,327 downwards.
GCACTGAACTACCTTAAACACCAAAGCCAGTCGAAACAGCCTATTTCCTGGAACTTCTGGGACTTACACATCCCAGATCTAAACTGGGAAAGGAGAAGTCAAGAGTTTAACACATCATTCTTTTTGAATTTTGTCATTATAATGAATATTTGGGGTTGTTTATGCAAAATACTTTCCCTCCCTCTCCAATCAGAAAACATTTTTCCCTTTTATTTGTCTGTACCTCCACCATGGTGTCCTTATGCATCTGGACTAATTGACCCCCTTCCAGATGGGGCTTGACTATCTTAAGTCAATCAGAACATTTGATTTGGAACCACAGTGATTGGTTCAAATATTGGCATGTGACATAAAGCTGTTTAATCTAAACAAAATTCAAGAGACTTTCTTAGAAAACTGGGCCAGACATGGCCTCCTTCCCGATGCTGAAGAAGGAAGCATATAGCTCTTGGACACTGCTGGAAGTCAGTTGGCCACTGTGATGGATAATTTTATGTGTCAATGTGGCAAGGCTATGGTACCCAATTTTCTGGTCAAATAGCAGTCTAGCTGTTACTGTGAAGGTATTTTTAAGATATGATTAACATTGAAGTCAATAGACTTGAATTGATTACCCTCTGTTATTGTAGGCTTCCTCCAATCAGTTGAAGGCCTTAAGAGAAGAGATCCCAGGGAAAGTTACCTCTAAAGGAAGGAATTCAGCCTCTGGTCTATTGGCCTGTCCTACAAATTTTGAATTTGCCAGTAGGATATCTCTCTCAATCTATATTTTTGTCTGTCTGTCTATATTTATCTGTCTATCTATCTATCTCTCTCCCAATATCCCTCTCTCTCTCCCAATGGTTGTTTCTGTGAAGAATTACGGCTAGCACAGTTGCCATCAGGGACCAGAGCAGACACACAGAAGATAGTAAAACCATGACAATTATAGGGGACACAGGCAGAGTCTGGATCATACCCAATCGGAAGGCCACATAGCAACTGGATGACTTCAACTGCAAAATAACAAAAAACAACTTTCTTAAACAATGTAGGAACATATGACTTACAATGTAGAAGTTTCAGTATTGAGTAGGCTTTAATAGAGCAGTTCAGTGATATTGTCAGGGACTCAGATTCTCTGCTCCGCTTTCCACTGTGACTCATCTGAAAACAGATACACACAAACGTATTGGCTCACATTGATAACAACTGCCTCTTTCATATCCAGCTAGAGACTGGATTCCATGCTTCTGTCTCTTAAAACAGAGGATGATTCTTCCTTCATACTCCAGAGTGTTGAATAAGCTTGCCCAATCCTGAACTAATAGTTTTCAAGTGGGTAGGAGGAAAGGGGTATTATTATGGTTGGTTTAAATTAACCAAGAACAACTCTCAAAGCCTTGTCACTGACACTATGTGATGAGGAAGTATAGAACCATTGTTAGATAGGCAACAGTAATGTCTACTGCAAAGATGCAATGGTGTCTTTTCAGATATATCAGCTAATAAATTACCTGTTTAAGTCATTTTGAAGTGTATTTATAATGATTTACTACCAAAGTTACCCTAACTGTGATAGCAGCCAGTGAAATCATCCTCAAGGTGTGATGGCCTCTGGGTATCTCAACAAAATCAAATTCCTGGGCCCTCACGATTAAAGACCAGATTCTAACTCACAGTGAGCTCCCTAGACTTTGCAACCCTACATGGCCTTGTTTCTCTAGTCCACATGTCTGTATGACGTGCACCCTCCCACAACTCACCCTTCACCTGAAATTCCCTGGGTCTTCCACTCATCCAGTCTGTTAGTACTCTCTGCCTGTTAGAGTCTATAATAAGTCACGGTGGTCATTCCTTTCTTCCTGATCCCCACCCCCACCGACCTTCTATCACGTCCTGTGCACAAGTCAACTCAAGATTAAAGTCAATCCCTGTTTCTTTTGCTGCTATTACTGGGCTTCCAGAAAAAGAAAAAATAAATCTACCTGTTACCTTATTTAGTACTGCCTGAATTGTTTTCTAATTTAATTCTTACAATAACCTTAAGAGAAAAACATTATAATCCTTAGTTCACAAATGAGGAAACTGTGGTCCAGGAAGGTTGAATAACTTAAGAAAGGATTCAAACCACAACTGATCTCCGAAATCTGCACTCCTTTTGCAGTACTTTGGGAAATCATGCCAGCGTCATCTGCAATTGAATCTTGTTGCCAACTTTGGACTTGACTCTTGCTGGTTTTTTCTAATTTTTCTAATTCATCTTCGATTGACTCCCTGTTACAGCATTCATGGATTCTTCCTAATTACTCCCCATCTTAAAAACTTTGTTTCCTTACTCTGGAATGTGGAAATGACCCCTTTCCCCCCTCAGAGAGAATGTGGAGCTTATCTGACTTAAACTCCTTTATGCATCCATGTCACCTCAACACATATCTTTCCTCCGAACCTTACCTACAATCTTAGAAGTTGAGATCCAACTTCCCTGCAGTGTTTTCTTATTCTTTGGACGCTATCCCTTCCTACTTCCTGCAATGATCCCCTCTTTACCATTTTTAATTCTTGTTCATTTGGCTCTTTCCATTATACCTCCAAATATTCTTTATACCCCCATCATAAAAAAGCAAACAAAGTAATGATTATCCCTCCCCTATCCTTCTCATCAGTTCTCCTCTGCTTTGTGCTGGAAAACCCTCTTGCCCCCACCCATATTTATCTTTCAATATCTTATTTATTTTAAATCTTTCACCCCATCCCGTCATTCACATTCCCACATGCAATGAAGCAATTTTCAAGGAAGTTAGAAATGACATCCTTCTTCCTAAGCTGTAATACAGTGGACCCTTAAATAACACAATTTTGAACTGTGTGGGTCCATTTAGACATGGATTTTTTTCTTCTGTCTCCCTGTTCTGCATTCACAGATTCACCCAACCTTGGATGTGGGTTGGTTGGCACTGCAGACGCAAACCCTTGGAATTGGAGGGAAGATTCTAAAAGACTTGCACATCCTTAGATTTGGGTGTCTGAGGAGGTCCTGAACCAATCCCCCTTGAATACCAAAAGGACAAATAGGGTTGCATTTCAGGGAAGCAAAAGTTATATGTGGTTTTGATCGGTACCAGCAATCCTGACACACATACCCCGCCACATAGTTCAAGGGTCAGCTGTAGTCTATGTTCTAGTATTTCCTCTTCAACCCTCATCAGCATCTAAGACTACATTCTACTCACTCTTTGAAATTTTATATCTGGTTGTTTTTTGTTACTGTATGGTCTCCTGGTTTTCCTTCCATCTCTCTCATTTTCCTTTGGCTATCTCTCATCAGGCCCTTCCCCTCCTTCTTCTCTCCCTCTCTTGAGGATGTTGACCATCTATTGTACTCCCCTATCTCTCCCTCCATGGAAATTACATCCATTGTTAGTTTCATGCCTGTGTTGGTTTCTAAAAATACATCTCCAATCTTATTTTCAATTATTTCCAATCCAGGCCTACCTGACTTCCCCAGCTTATTGACAATTTAGTACATTTAAGCATAATTTATTGTTTCATCTTGCAAAACTACTTCTCCTTCCAACTGTGGCATTTTTTGATAATGTGTGAATGCCCCAGCCAAAACTCTTCTAGTTATCGTTTATATTTTCTGTTTTTCTCTCCTCCTATTTATTAAGTCATGACAGTCTTATTTTTTCCCTTCAAAAGTTTTCAGAAACCTTTTTCGCTATAATGTAAACGAGAGATAGATACATTGCCAATCTTAGTCCAAGCACTTGTCATCTCTTGTCACAATGCTTCTCCCTGCCTCCAATGTCCCTAATCTTATCATTCATTACTTATTGCTGTTTTATGCCTATTCAAGAAGATAATAGAATTCCCCACTTGCCCACCATAGCAAACTCAAAGTCTTGAGGCGGTTGACAGTTGTCTCTAATCAGATCAACCAGTCTCTTGTCTATAGCCGATCTGTCTTTCTGGATCATACACACCGAGCTAGTATACCCTGTAGAAAGGCTGCCAATTCTGCAAATGAGCTGTGTGGAGCTAACCAAACAACTTTATTGCAAATATTAAATAAATTTATTTATTTTTCCATTTAGCAACTTGCATTCTACACGATTCTTTCTGTGTGCCCAGATGCTATAGACAGCAGGAAGAAGTAGAAAAGAGTCCTGATCTGAGCAGTTCCCCAGAGATAAGCATTATCTTTGGCTCTCCCACCATACAAACAATAATTCATTAAAAAATAGTGGTTTGTAAAAACTAATCACACAGAAACAGACATCACTCATTACAAAAGCTATATATGCATGTGTTGTTTTGAAATCCAAATGGAAGTACTTAAAATACTGAGAGACCTGTGTTATTCTGCCTCTAATTCTCACTAAGAGTAACACATCAACAAGATTATGTATTATATATGCATATAGACATACCTAGACATTATTTATATTGCACATACATATTTTTGCCTATGTTTATTTTAATAAAAATAGCATCATATTCTAATACACATACTATCCTGCCAATCTTTCTCAGTCAACAAAACTTCAGTGATAGAACCGATTCTTTTTTAAAGCTGCGTCCTCTATAGCTAATCACGCATCCCTCCCATTTTCCTCTATCGAAAATAATGCCTCAATGATCAATCTTCAATACGTTTTCTGTGGTAAATGTATTACAAGTTGGGTCTCGGAATAAAAATTAAAAAAAAAAAATCCCTAATTTGTAACACTTGCCAATTTCCATGCTATAACTACTCCCACTATTGGCAATTTCAGTCTAGCAACCTGACACCACTGAAGGCCAAGATGGGAAGAGATAAGTACAACCAGCCTGTGCTTGCCCATCCCGTCAGCCCCAGTGTACCACTGCATATTTTATGGTGAATATTCCTTTGAGTGTTTTACAACACAGAAAAGCAAGATATTAAAAGGCAATTATCACTTTGTCAGATATGAGAAACATTAACTAGCTTATTAACTGTAATAAAACTGAACCACGACTTAAATGCATTTCTTTTGGAGTCTAAAGCAGGCCCTTCTTCTGTTACCTTAAATAGATTCTGTTTAAAAGCCAAGGAAATTTTCTTTTTATTTTGCCACCTGAGAAAATCACTTAAGGAAAGTAAACTGGATGTTGGACTAAATCTATTTGAAAGATTCAGCAGAAGTATACATTCAGGCATGCTCGCGTGTGTGTGTGTGTGTACACACACACCCATCCACCCACCCCCTTCTAGGAGCACTTATATGAATGGGGTTGAATTACACACAGGTGCACAAAGGAACCAGCTCACAGGTGAGAATGCAGAGGAATTACCTGGAGGGCTTGTGAAACCACTGGGCCCTTCCACAGGTTCCACTATAATCCCAGTGATTTGCATTTCTATCAAGTTTCTCTGAGATGCTGGTGCAGCTGATCAGGAGACCTCCCTTGAGAGAACCACTGTTCTACAGGAGCTCTGAGCCCAAGGTCCAGAGAATCTTCTCCCATAGTCTGGTATGTATGCATTTATACCACTAGATCTGATTCCTTTAGCTAGAGATTTTTTCCCATTAAACTACAGAAAAATTTAAACATGTAGTGAAGATTTTATCAGTACTGGAAGCAGCTGCGATTAGATTTAATAGGGTAGTGGCTTATGTTCCTGCTTACAGAGAAAAGCATACTGAGAATTGGTTGCTTAAAATAAAGGGCATGGTTTGTTTGCTGTTAGTGCCAATAAAAAGGGGTAAGCTTCCAAGCAGTATAATTAGTTAGAAATTCATGTTTCTCGGTTCACTTACCTGACAATGTCTAGGTGTGAATTATGTCTTTGCCACTTAACTGTGTCCAGGTGAGCCACTTAATATCTATGTGCCTCAGTTTCCTCATCTGTAAAACAATAATGATCATCATCACAGTTGCCTCACAGGGTTATTAATATGCACAAGACCTGACCTATGGGAAGTGCTCAGTGAATATTGACTGTATTATCAATGCAAACTCCAATTCTAAATGCAGAAAGCATATTTAGGCAAATGCATTTGGATAATACTGAGTTAAACAAACTAAACTTCTTTGTTGCCAGACCTCTTGGTACCTTTTATATGCCAGCGTACACCGTAAATCACCTAGAGGATATAATATCTACTGTTTATAAAGCCACATTTTTAGCAAGTAGAATTTTTAGGATAACAATTTTTATAATGAAATAAAATTGTTATTGCAATTATGATAATAAATATTTATTGACTTAAATATATAACTGAAAGAAATTGGCATGTGGCCTCAGTATACCTAAGCCATAGGGCCAGGATTGGAGTGGAGCAAAAATGTTTGTTCTACAGTCTTTTTGAAGTGATTATATTTCCTCCACTCATTCCTCTAGGCTTGTCTGCATTCAATGTTTCAAACAAATATTCACTGAGAGCCTCTAAATAACAGCCACTATAGGTAGTAAGGGATCCAATATGGAATAAAATATAAAAAGTTCCTGTCCTTGTGGAGTTTACCTTCTAGAAGATAGATAATACACAAACTAGTAAATATATACTCTGTGCTAAGTACTGTGAAAAAAATGAAGAACAAAGGGTGAAGAAGAAAGATGCAGTGCGGTAGCTATTTAAGCAACGACCTGGAGGAAATGACAGCTGCAGGGATACCTGAGAGAAAAATCATTCCAGGAAGAGAAAAGTTAGTGAATAAAATATCCTTAAGTGGGAGCATGTATGACTGAAGTTAAGTGAGAGAATGAGGGAAAGAGAAGATGGAGGTGAAACTAGAAGGGAGTAGGAGGCCACCATACCAGGGGAAAATTATAAGTGATTGTCATGTAACAAATCACCCCCAAATTTTGTCTCTTAAAATGACAATATCTACTTAATTCCTCACACAGTTTCTGTGTATGAGAAATTTGGGAGCCTCTCAGCAGGGGAGTCTGACTTGGAGTTCCTCATGAAATTCAATCAGATGTCAGCTGGGACAATGGACATTTGAAGAATTGACAGGGACTGGATGAGCCACTTTCAAAATGGCTCAGTACACAGCTTGTGAGTTTAGTGTTGGCTGTAACCTGGGGCTCTCAGTTCCTCCCCATGCAGTGTCTCTATAGAGCTGCTGGAGGCTCTGCATGGTGGCTGGCTTCCCTCAAAGAAAGCAATCCCAGAGAATGAAGCAGAAGCTGCAAAGCCTTTTATGGCTTAGATTTGCAAGTCACACACTGATTCCTGATTCTGCTAGGGCGGGGGGACCCTTATAAAGGCATGAAAATCAGGATATGAGGATCAAGGGTACACTTTGGAGGCTGTCAAACCATTATAAGGTCTTTTACTCAGATGAGGTGGGGAGTCCTTGGAGGTTTGGGGCAGAAGAACAAGAAGGTCTGACTTGTGTTTCAAAAGGCTTGCTCTGAGTGCTGCGTTGAGGGCAGGCTATGAGGGGATGAGTGGCAAGGGTAGAGGGAGGGAGAACCGTTAGAAGGCAAGCTCAATAATGCAAGTGAGCAATTATGATGGTTTGGACCCAGGTGGTTACTGGTAAAATGAGTGAGATATAATCTCATTCTTCTGGATTTACTTTGAAATCAGAGCTAGCAGAATTCCTGGTGGATTAAGTGTGGGTTGTGAAAAAAAATAATCAAAGATGACCTGAGGCTCTTGAATTGATTGTGCATTCTTGCCCTCTGGTGTTTCCTGGCCCTGAGCCTCTCCCTTGCCAAAGAAACTCAGAGAATTAGGAGGGGAGCTGCCAGGCAATTGATAGACTGTTAGTCAAAGTCTGACTAATCCAGTACCCCAGAATTTTTCATTAAATGATCCAGGTATCATTTCAAATATTATATAAAAGGCAAAATTGTTGCAAATCATTAAGCAACTTTAAGGCACTGAAAAATATAGCTAGGCTAATTATAATATATAATATATATAATATATAATTATATCTCTGCCCCAATTTCCCCTATCTAGTTGCTTTTAGATGCACAATATTACTCTCCATTTTTTCCTTTTAATTCCACATTAACAGAAAGATTCCTAGAATCTGTCAGCAGTAGAACATACTTAACCACTGTACAATTTAATCTTCCTTTGTTTTATAATAGAAACTGTTTATTTAAAACACTTAACTTTTGCAAACATTAAAAAAATTGCCATTTGATCTGATGTCAGAAACTTTTTGCTGAATATTCTAAATCACTACAAGATCAGCTCTATGCAGAGCAATATTAGAACTGCAGATCATGTTTGCAGTTTAATTGTCTGGGAACTGACCTTTTCCGCTTTCTCTTAGTCCTGAGTTTGAGAGGGCTTCCTTAAAATTGACAAAGCAATCTTACTCATGTCTTCTAAGATTTCATAATTAATTATTACAGAGGGCTTTGAAAATGCTCTTTCATTCATTTATTCACTTACTCATTCCATATTGACCTCACATTACATTTAAATCTTTTGCTCTGAGCTGGTCATTCAAATGTTGGCAAATTCTTTACTTCAAATGTCCTCCATGACATTAGGCAAGATGAATCAGAAAACAGACAAGGTACTACTACAGAGGAAGGACAGGAACATGTGAGAGGGCTCCTACCCAGACTTAAAGAGTTAAGGAAGGGAGATTATGAATAAGTCAAACCTTAAGTACAGTGGTGGGTAGAAGGGTACAAGAAGGAGAGAAACTGCTACAGAGAGTGCAAGGGACAGTTAGTGTAAAAACAAGTCAAATCAAGATGGTTCAACCTACCAGAGATGGTAGAAAATCAAAAGATATCTAGTGAGATAAAATGTCCAAACCACCCAAAAGCCTTAAATTTCTAGGAGCTTATAGTTATCCAAAAGTAATGAGGAATCACTGAGCAATTTCAAGCAGGGTACCACTAAGATAAGTTGGTATCTTAGGAAGATCACTTTGGCTGCAGGTCAGAGCATGGATTTGAGGTGATGGAATGGAAAACAACCTTTCCTCCTTCTCATCTTCCCACTACATTCGAGTCTCTGTGGCACTATTGCCTCAGAGCTGCAAAGTCCCCTAAAGTCCCCCTCAGTACCCCAAAGAGCCCTCAATCTATTCTCACCAGAGAACTAATAGTGCAAGTCAGATCAGGTCATTCCCCATTGAAATAATGCCTTGGAATTACATTGTCCTATAAAAAATTCAAACTCTTTAAAAGGGTTCACAAGTTCTTGTTTGATCAGGTCCAAGGTTCTAACAATTTTGATGCCATCTCTACTTCCTTGAATCTATTTCAGTTATGATGGGCTTTCTTCAGATTCCTCCAAGCATTTAAGCTTTTAACCCAACTACTGTGGAACTTCAAATGGGTTGTTTTCTCTACCTCCAACATCTGTCTCTGGCTAATTCCATGCCTTTCATTGAGATTTCAGCCTAATTCTCACTTTCTCATAGATGTGTTCCTTCGCCTTCTTGACTAATTTAAGCCCCCACTACACACTAGGCCCTCCCATCTCACCTCTTTTCTTATAACACATTACTGGACATGCTTATTGAATACCTATCTTGCCTATTAGAATAAGCTTTCCCCACCTATCTTGTTCATTGCTTTTCCCCCAATACCTAGAACAGTACTGGCTCCATGAATCACATCATAATCTATTTAATACATTAATGAAGGCAAGGAGACAAGAGGTGTTGGCTGAACTGAGGAGGCAGAGAAAAGAAAAGATGGATTTGAGTTTTGAGAGGTCAGAATGACAGGACTTGGATATTAGCTTTAAATGAGGGGAAGGAATGGGGGAATGGGCATACTTTTATGTGTTTGATGTCCCCCTATATTGTATGAGTTTTGAGTGCTGCACAGTACATGGTAGAACACTCAATAAATATTGGTGTCAAATTCATGAAGTTGAATGGGTGGAGGCCATCTCTCAGGTTTCTGGGTTGGTTTTATGTGTGACTCCATTCCCTAAAAGGAGGAAAACATGAGAAGTTCTTGTACAGACAGGGTTTCGAATGTCCCTATTCAGCTATTTGTTTTGAAGAGACTATACAAGTCTTCAGGATGATATTCTTGGCACATCCTGGTACAATACTATTTAGATTGATCACTTCCAAAGGAGTACAAGCCACATACCCCTGGGTTTGAGTCCCAGGTCCAGGGGGACAACCAGTTAGAATAATGAAATAATAATAAATGAAAGGTGTTTCTTCCTCCTCTCTCTTCTTGCCTGCCTACTTACTTGCCTTCATTCCTTCCAGCACCTCTCCTTTAAAAACATGATAGCAATAGAAAGGAAAACAGAGCATGAATGTATGTAAAGTGTTATCCACTTGTTTTCATTAGAATTATTTAATCTGGATTCAATTAATGGTAAAAGCAAGATATGATTTTGGATGGTTTGCTTCTGAACATTGTGGTTAAAAATTGCCAAAAATTATATTCTATTCCTCTTAGAAGAGAATTATAGAGATTCTCTACAAACTTCTAAGCATAAATCAGTTATATATCTTTTAACTGAAAAAATATAACATAGGGTTTCCATCTGAGATGACAAAAATATTCTGAAACTAGACAGTGGTGATGTTTATACAACATTGCAGATATGCTTAATGCCACTAAATAAGACTTTCAAAGGTCTGTATCTTTTAACCCACATATACACGCACACAATTAACACAAAACAGATACTCCCCAAAACTAAAAGAGTTTGACCACCTTATGCACTTTAGCTATTTTAGAAATGTGAGAAGCTTCACTGTGCTGTGAGATGCTTTTGGAAAGCAGCAGCACTGCGCTGTGGAGATTTTCTCTGGCAAGAAAATTTGGAGCCCAGCATCTAAGAAAGGAATGAAATTTGGACTGTGAATGACATGACTTTGCAAGTAAGAAAAAGAAAGTCTAAGTAATAACAGAAAAGAATCACTTCCCAGGTCTATATATGAAAAGGACTGTCCTTGATTCTTTCCACATCTAATTCGATTTGCTCCTCTTCGAGTTTGAATTCCCTATTCAATTTTGTTCTTAAGAAAACTAAAGATGTGGTCTACAGTACTTTGTCACCAAGAAGAACATATTTATGTATTCTTTCCCTTCATGACAGCATGTTTTGATAGGTAATACCTTTTAAAAACTACTAAACTTCCTTGTTGAAATGAATTAATTTTCTATTTTCTACTTCTCAGTATACATTAGTACTTACCTATTTGTGTCTCTGGTTAACATGAGGAAGCCAATATCACTGCACTCAATAGAGCTCCAGATAAAAGCAAAGAACTGACTTTTCTCGTTTATCTGCCAGCTTTTCCATCTATAAATGCCTTTAGATATTTAAAAATATTAGAAATTCATTTGGTTTTTAGAAGTATTTACAATAGCTTGAGTATTGCTACCTTCAGGAGTCTCTAATAAGGAATTATCTTTCTAATAACGAGTGTTTGTATCAGTGAATCTAAATAGAAAGGAGGCAACCCCCTTAACTGGACTTTTTCACACTACACATTTCCCTGAGCCCCTGCAGAGAAACTGCATCTTCTGTATAGGGACTGATAGGTGGGATGTTTTCTTCCTCTGAGAGGTTCTGCAATAGAGAACAACTCTTACTGATGAGAGCATACTGACCTTTCAAGTGTAATGGTCCAAATAGAGAGTAAGAAATAAATGCTGGTTTATAGAATGCTTCATGTGAAGTTTCCACTGCAGAAAACTTTCTAATGATAAGTCATGGTTTCATTGTATAAACTGAATAACATGGGCCAAGAAATAACATAAAATGCTCTAACAAACTGATGAGAAACAAGTCAAAAATTTCCAATGAAAATGAATAAAAATAATAGATAGTTCATTGGAGGAGAAACTAAAGTTACTAATACATATGAGGAAAAAAAGATGTTTCAACCTGAGTAGGAACTGAAAAAGGTAAAAAGGTCAGTACAAATTACTGTGGGGATGACTTAGGCTTCCAACAAGATGGAGTAACAATGGCCAGATGTAACCTCATGCCTAAAAGAGCTGAAAAATGGAAAAACTGTTGTAAAATTATCTGCAAGACAATGGACATCATTTAATGATGACAGTCATGCCTGCAAGATGGAACAAAGAAGATGATCTACATCATCGCGCAGTTTCTGCCTTCAGAGAATTTCCAGGCCATGTAGCAAGGAGACTAGGCAGAGCCTAGTGGGTTCGTTGAGTTAAAAAGATGGGACAGAGTTCTGAGAGACCAAGAGATCTAGAATTTGCTGAATACAGTAATGATTGAGAAAGATAGAGATGTCTGGAGGAAAAAATGCAAGAAAGCTTCAGATAAAGGGTCCTCCTACTGTGTTTAGCTAAATGATGATCAGCATGTGCATGTGATTCACAGGACAGAGTGGAGTATTCAGAAGGGTATTAAGGGAATTAATACTTGACCAAACATTGTTCTGTTCCCACCAAACAAATCTTAGAGGCAAGACTCAACAGAATCAACTGTTTCCAAATAATCCAACACCATTCCAGACCAGAACTCAAGACCGTTATGTGATAGTGCAAAAATTAAAAAAAAATTCAGCACCCAGTAAGATAAAATTCACAATGTCTATAATTCAATCAAAAAATTTGGCACACAGAAAAAGAAAGTAAGACCCTTAGTGAGGAGACAGATTAACTATATAAGTAATTTATTTAACATAGGTGCTAGAATTAGCAACTGAAGACAATAAAAGTTATTATAAATGTACTCTATATATTTGAAAAATTAAAGACATAGTAAGAAATTTTTTTAAAAGTCCATATAAAACATTTAGAGATGAAAACAACAATGTGTGGGAATAAAAATATACTGGATAAGATTTAGAGCAAATTAGACATTATAGAATAAAACTCTTAGTGAATTAGTAATACAAAGCATTCAAAATATAATGAGAGAAAAGGGAATCAGAAAAATAAATAGAGCATCAGGACAGAACAAAACTACAAAACAACTTCAAGCAGCTGAATATACATGAAATTGGTGCCCCCTAAAGAGAGGGGAAGGACAGGAAAAATACTGTGGATCAAAGGCCAAAATTTTTCCAGATCCGATGAAAACTATAAACCAACAGATCTAAGAACAACAGCTAACCCCAAGCACAAGATATATGAAGTTAAAAAAGGCATATAATAAAATTATACAAAACCAGTGATAAAGAAGAAAAACCTTAAAATTAACCAGGTGAAAAACAAAATGCAGAAGAAAGACAAGTATGACAACACCCTTGGAGGCATGGGGACATCTCAGTGTAAAGAGAATAGAGTGGCATTTTTAAATATTGCAAGAGGAAAAACATCACCCTAGGATTCTATACTTGCAGAAACTAACTTTCATAAACTAAGGCGAATTAAAGACTTTCAAAGAGACACGAAAGTTAAAATAATTAAGTAGCAGTTGACTTAAATTATAAGAAACGTTAAGTCCTACATAGCAAGAAAATGATACCAGATTGAAATACAATGGAATGAAGAGATCAAAAAATAGAAACTGTGTGGAACAATGTAAACTACTTTTTTTCATTTTTTAAATCTCTTAAACATGCAGGCTATTTCAACAAAAATGTTAACAGTGGAGTATGGACCTTATACCACATATGCAAGTAAAATATACTACTAATACCGCAAAAGTTGGAAGAGAAATGGAAGTCATATTAATAATAATAATAGTATTATTATATTAATAATAGTATAATAATGCTATAATATATTATTACCATATAATTATATAATATGGTAATTATATTATAAGTAATAATGTTGTTTCTTATCCTATATCTAAAATGATATCATTTCACTTGAAGATAAATTGTTGTAAGTTAAAGAAAATCAGTAACAATATGGAAAATTTGAACAACACTATTAACCAACCTGACCTAATTGGCAGTGATAGATTACTCCATGTAAAAAGAGTGAATGCACGTTCTTCTCAAATTCACGCAAAATATTTACCAAATTAGACTATTTTCTAGGTCATAAAACAAGTCTCAATGAACTTGAAAAAGTGGTCACTGACCACAGTACAATTAAGTTAGACAGCAAAAATACATCCTTAGAAAATCTCCAAATATATAGACACTAAATAGCACACTTCTAAACAACCCAAATAAATAAATAAATAAAAATAATAAATAAATAAATAAAGGGCATCTGTGGAAAACCCAGGAAGAAATATCATGCTTTATGGTAAAAGGGTGAAACTATCTAAATGCACCAATAGGAATACCATGGCTTTATATCTTTCTTATTTCAGATTCAAAACCATGTCTGGCACCTAATAAATGCCTGCTAAATATTTGCTATTGTAAAAGAAAATATGATCTTTCTAAATATGAAAGTCTTACCTCCTAGAAAAAAAGGAATTAGATTAGCACTCTCATCTGTTTATGAATCTGGAATTTCTTTTAAAATAAAAGGTTGTTTTTAGGGTTTTTTTCCCAAGTCTATAAGTCTGGAAGATATGGAGACCCACCATTACTGAAAGGTTTAGTCAAAATGGATGCTTTGAAATAAGTGAATATCTTGAATAAATGTTCTTAGTCATTACTTTAAAGAAATTATTCTGCATTAAACTTTAAGGGTCATTTTCCATTTCAAGTAATTTCTCAACTTTTACCTACACGAAGAAAAGATACAAATGACTGCATTTTATTGGCATTTGTCAGTTCTAATTATAGAGCTTATTTTTAAAAAGAAGCATGTGACTGCAGCACTGGTTAAAGGTCATATATTCTGTGATTTTTTAAAAATATCTATCTTGTCTTGTTCTCTACTGCAGTTCAGACAGGAGGATAAGGTAAGAAAAGGAGCAACATTTGATTGGCAACAAACACTAATGTTAACCAACACTCCCCAGAGAGACTACAGTAGAATGTGAATAATAATGTAAACCCTAATAGGTGAAAATCAGTCAGTTTCCACATATGGCAAGTGCCGCTTGGTTTCCTTAATGCAGGAGCCATCAGGGTGATTGATAGATCTGTGTTATTCGGATCAAAGTGGTGAATCTCAGAATCACCTCTGTCTTCATCAAATCACAATGGAGTCCTTTTGTAATGCAAATAATGTACTAATACACGTAAGTGACAATGCTTCCTCAAATTTTCATGGACATTTGTAATTTCAAATATTTTGTCCTATAATCTCATGAATATGCCTTTCATACCAACTATCCCGACTTTTATTTCTGAAAGCACAATTTATTAGAGCTATAGACTAGCAGTTACATAATAATTTATGAAGAATATTGTTTTACTTGGAGGGATAAGATTAGAACTGTTGTATTACATTCTCCAAATGGACTTTGGGGTTCTTCTGGAATAAAAATGACTTTTGTGGGACAGAGAGACTGTCTAGTGATGAGCATTGCTCTTCATCATTGCATTTGTCCTTCGTATTATTTCTTACTCAAAAGAGACTTTGAACAAATATTTGCAGAATTAATTAAGGATTAAGGGAAAGTGTTTGAAACCAGAGAAAATTATCTTCTCTTCTAACACTGCTCTAATTTTGCATTTCCCTAGAGTTGGTGACTTGCTGGGGTGTTGTCACACATCTCCTAAGACTTAGACATTACTTCATTATCCACAGAGAATAGCTTGGATTTTCAACATACCAACACCCACAAATTGCCATCCACAGCCTCCCCTGTTCACTGGGCCTTAAATAATTTCTTTGATACTTCATTTGTTTGCTTTTGTGGCATTTGTCCTAGAAATGAAGAAGTGTCTTTGTTCATGTTTTTATTGGATTTCAAAATTCAGATGTCTGGAATGAGAAAAAATATTGCTGAAAACAAAGTTTCTATGCTTTGTCCCTGAATAACCCTGTGATTAAATAGCATTAGTTAAATGTGGCATTTTACTTACCACTTATTAAACGAAATTTTGAACTTCCTGAGTTTTGGACATTAAGAAAATTTTGAAGGGAGCGTGTATCATTGTTTTTGAAATTTTCTGTCATGACATGCAGATTTTCAGAGTTTTTCACAAAGCAGCCACAGGGATCTCTTTAAAAATCTGATCACAGCTCTCTACTGCTTCAAACTTTTCAATGGACCCTACAATTCTGAAAGTCTCAACCACTCTTTAAAGCCTTGCCTTTCTATCCCCATCTAGTTGATCTGTCTCATCTTAGACCCTTTGTCCTCAGGCCTTGCTTCCAACCAAATAAACTTCTTACTGTTAGACTTGCTCCATTAGAACCTTCTCATAGGCACTTCTTCAGCCTGAGACACTCTTATTTCCAGCCAATACCTCCTGTCCCACTGCCTTCAAATCTTCACCTGGTCAGCTATGAACCTTTTCAGTATAAAAGTCACTTCCTCACATAAAATACTTTTTGTTTGCCTGTTATGGTTCCAGGGCAGCTAGCATTTCCCTTTCAAAAAACATTTCCATAATGTCTATCTTCCTCGTTGAATTGGATGTTCTCTGAAATGGGGATTGTGCCTAACTTTGGGATCAGTGTGTCTTTAACTCCAGCACACTGCTCACTACATGGTATTGTCATTTGAATGCTCACTGAGTGAGCTATTATTATTGCAGATGAAATAGTAGAAATTATCAGAGTTCAGATGTGATCTTTTTTAATTGATGTTTTTATTATAGTAATTATGCTACACATTAGAATAACTTCTTACGTATAGGTTCCCCATTCCTCAGATATATGTCAACACACCATGCCCTCCACCAAGTCACCAAGTGTTCTTCCCCGTTGTCCAGTGGGCTCTGCCACCATTTGCCCCTCCCCGCCATTCCTGGTGGTAATCTCAGTTCTGTTGCAAGTGTCCAATGGTTGTTTTTGTTTCATCTGTTCCTTTGTTTTCTGTATTCACATTCCACCTATGAGTGAAATCATCTTGTATCTCTCTTCTTTTGACTTATTTCACTTAGCATAATCCCCTCTAGATTCATCCATGCTGATTCGAATGTCACGATTTCATCTCTTCTAATGGCTGTACAGTATTCCACGGTATATAGTGATATATCTATTTTTAAATCTAGATTGAAATGCTGGAAACACTAAATGCTCTCACATTTGCCCATGATTAAATGCTTAGTCACAATTCATCAAACGGAACTAAAGACCTTCAGCCCTGAAACAAGTAAGCATGAAAGAATAAAATCCTTCTTTATCAAACACTTTTACCTGTTGTTTATCTTTTGAGAACCCATGGATTTCATCAGTCCCTTGCAAGGTTGTTTTTTTTGTTGTTGTTTTTTTACCTTTATGATAAATTTGGGTGCTTTAAATATTTCTGCATTTTAAGAATGATGGTGTGTGAAGAAGGGATGATACTTGAGGCTGACTCACCTTGAAAGGAAGACTGGTAAGCCTGCTAGGGACATTGCAGTCACCACTCTCTGTTGGATATTGCTTCTCCCACAGCTTGCACAGAAAGTCATGATTCCATTCTCTAATATGTGCACTACTGAGAGAGGAAATGTCAGCATCTTTGGTCTTTATGTCCAAATAACCACCCAGGAAGAGCATGGTCAATGTTTGGGCAACATTTTTACTACACTTTATATCAGTATTTAATATGGAAAGTATACTATGTAGAATTTATATATACACATATATATATAAATATCTTACGTAAAGTAACGACTTTACTGAGCTATAATTCCCAAACCACACAATTCATCTTTTGAAATTAAACAAGTCAAGAGATTTTTAGCATCTTCATAGAGTTGTGCAGCCATCACAATTAACTTTAGACACTTGCAGCACCTTCTCCCTATAAAGAAACCTCACATAGATGAGCGCTCACTGCTCATTAGCCTCCACTCCATCAACCTTAGGGAAGTATGAATTGAGTTTCTTTTTCTATAGATTTGCCTGTTCTGAACATTCCATATAAATGGAATCATACAATCTCATCTTTTGTTACTGGCTTCTTTAATTTAGTATCATATTTTATGCTTCATCCATGTGGCAGCACATAGCAGCACTTTGTTCTTTTCATAACTGAATAATATTCTATTTTATGAACATGCCACATTATATTTCCCCATGCATCAGTTTCCAGACATCTGAACTGTTTCATGTTGGGGTTATTATGAACAGTGCTGCTGGGAACATCCATAGGAACCTGTTTGTGTAGATGTATGTTTTGAATCTCTCTTGGGTATGTAACTAGGGATGGAGTTCTGCATAATGTGGTCAGTCAACACTTAGCCTTCAAAGTAGCTTCGACTTCTGCAAAGTGACTATGCAGTCTTCCATCCTGACCGGTAATAAATGAGGGTTCCAATTTTTCCACATCCTCACCAATACTTGTTACTGGTTGTCTTGTTAATTATAGCCATCCTACTAACTATGAAGAGGTGTCTCATCTTGACTTTAATTTTCTCTTTCTTAGTGGCTAATGATGTTGTACATTTTTAATGTGTTTATTGGCCATTGTCATATCATTTTTGAAGATCTGTCCAAATCCATTGCCTATTTTTTAATTAGTCTTTTTCTGACTGACATGTAAGAATTCTTTATATATTCTGCATACAAGTCCCTTAGAAGCTACACATTTGCAGTTTTCTTCTTTTCTTTTTCTTGATGGTATCCTTTGAAACACAAAATTTTACATTTTTATGAAGTTAAATTTGTTTTTTTTTGTTACTTGTACTTTTAGTGTCATATGTAAGTAGACTTTGCCTGACCCAAGATCATGAAGTTTACTCTAGATATTCTTCTAAGGGTTTTTAATTTTTCGTGTTATTTTAGGTCATTATGAGTTACTTTTTGTGCATGGTAGCAGGAAGAGGTACAATTTCATTTTATATGTAAATATCCTGTCTTCCCAGTACTGTTTGTTGAAAAGACTATTTTTCACCATTAATTTATCATGGGACTTTTGTGGAAAATAAATTGACCATAGATGTGAGGGTTTTCAGAACTACTTCAGAGATGTCAGTTCTAGTCTACTGAGTTCTATAACCCTGTGCCAGAACCACACTTTCTCCATCACTGGGCTTTATAGTACCTTATTGAATCAGAGAATGTGAGCCCTTAAACTTAGTTCTTGTTTTTCAAGATTCTTAAAAATTATTCTGGGCCCCTTGCATTGTCTGTGAACTGTAGGATCGGTTTTCAGTTTCTGCAAAAAGTCATCTTGAATTTTAAGAGGAATTGCATAGAATCTGAAGATCAATTTGGAAATGCTGCCATCTGAACAATATTAAGTCTTTTGCACTGTGAAGAAGGAATATCTATTTATTTTGATCTTCTTTAATTTATGATAGATATGTTTTCTAGTTTTCAGCATATAAATTGTATACTTTTTTGTTGAATTTATTCCTACACATTTTATTCTTTTTGGTGCTATTATAGAGGGTGTGGTTTCTGGTTTGGTTCACCTATTGTGTAGGTAAAAACTAGGATATGTAACAAAGAGTAGAATGGTATTACAGGGTTTTAATAAAGTGTTATTTGTTCTATTTAGTATAAAACTGCATACCCTCATTAAAAATAAAATTAAAACTCACTGGAACTAAATATATTTATTCAATGAGAAGGTCATAGCCACCAGAAAAGACCAGTTTTTCTTCTTATTAGAAAGTCCTAAAATTTTAATAGCCAGTTTTCAGAATTAAAAGAGGTGATGAACTAATTATGTAAAGATGGAATGGTCCACCTTAGGAACAATGAGCTGATGAGAATTTTAGAGACAATAAGTCTTTTTAAGTTTTTAGATTCTGTCCTATTAATTAATATGATCCAAACAAGTACTTCTCCAGTTACTTCATCTACTACATAAAAGGATTAGACCAGGTCATTACAAAATTCTCTTCTAATTGTGCTCTAATGATTACTTTGTTAACACTGAATAACAAAAAAAATAACGGAAAATGGTAATTTCTCCCCCCAAATATGTACACTCTGCTGAAGAACGCATGATGCACAAAGAGTTTTGTCTCTCTCAAGATTATATGATGATTTTCCATTATATATAATGCATACAATCAAAATCTACAAATATACTTTGGCCTTCTTTCATAATTTTTCTCTGCATTTTCTATATATTTTATGCATTTATTTTGAGCACAAATATTATAACCCCTTCTTCCTATTGCTCATTTAGCATTAAAATACCATTGATATATAACTTGGTCCCTGACTATTTTCCAGTTCAGAACATCCTTTGGGGAAGTCAGGGTAGGTTACTGCCTGAATAGTACACTGTAGTTTCTAGCAGCTAGAGATAGTCTCTGTAATTCCTGCTACCCCTTACTTACTTAACAATTCCAGAAAAAAACTTTTAAACAACTGAAATAACAGTGAATACAAACAGAAAACAAGTTTGAATTTAAATTTATAATAAATCAACCTTTTTTTAAAAATGTATTTATAAGAAGTTCTTTAAACAGGAAAGTACAATAAAATGATTTTCGAGGTATAAATTATAATAAAATATAATAGTAATATTTTTAACCACAAAAGTTAGAGGCACTGAGTGTCTGATATGAAAGGTAATGAAAACAAATAGTAACGAAAGAGAATGGACACCCATATGGGGGATTTCAGAAGAGAAATCAAGAATAGTATACATACTCTAAGGACCCTGAAGATAATTTTTGATTACAAAACCAATGTACCTAGGAGAGAGAAAAGAGAAGGAGGAAGAAAGAGAGAGAGAGAGAGAGAGAGAGAGAGAGAGAGAGAGAGAGAGAGAGAGAGAGAGAGAGAGAAAACATATTGACAAACTGGCCCTTTTGAATGACAGAAGGAACTATATAGAATGTTCTTTGGATATTAAAATTCACATGTACTTGTTAGACTATAGCTTACTCTACTTTTCCCACAAGTTGTTGTGAATAGAAAAATAGGTCAAAGCTAGACACCAAAGATATTTAAATATTAAAGTAAATAATACAAAGGGAAGGGAGATAAATATGCAATATATATTCATTCACACATATACATATACAGTATATATATGTATGTATATGCACATATGTATATCACACAAATTATAAGACTCTTACTCATTATTCATGGAGATAATATCCTTTTACTATCAGCCAACACTATTCCTGACCCTTGGAGGTATGGCAGTAAGTAAAATGCAGAGTTTACGTTCTAGTGGGAGTACTGAGTTCTATTAGAGTTTACTGATCCCAGCACACAGCAGTGGACATGCTTATATATTTTGCCTATAATGTAGAACATTATCTGTAGATAATGGAGAGCGCAACTCCCTGCATTTTATGGAAATATGGGCATATTCTATAAATGGACCTCACACAGTCGTGAGGCACTGGGGAAATGAAATATCATGGTCTGGAAGTTAACTAGTCCAAGAATCCCAGCCAAGAAGGGCATGAGGTGGGTTGGAGTAGAAGATCCCTTGCCTTTGTGCAACGATTGCCCTTGCAGGCTTTAGTCTCTCTCAGGGTTGGAGGGTAGGGTGTCTGGGCAGTGTTGGTCAGCAGCTGGAAAGAGGAACTAGACACAGACCAGAACTAGCCTGACCAGGCGCTTCTGCATTCATCCATCACTGATCGGACAATGATGATCAGCAAGGAAGAATGACCACACCATAATTTCTGCCCTTCCACCTTGTGCAGCCTAACTGCAGTTGGTACAGCCCAAAATACCACACCTGCCTTCAAGACAATAAGCTGGTGTATGGTAGACCCTGGGCTGGTCCTCATGGTTCCTACCCTCACCTGAGAGCAGGGAAGGCCTGGCACTTGCTTCTGATCAGTAGAGTGCAGCCAAGACAATGGACATCACTGGGATTGTGTATGCTGTAGAAGACTCCGTCATAGACTGGAGCCAGCGAGGTTCTTCTGCAAACCTTGAAGAAGCAAACAACCATGTTGTAAACTGCGCATAGAGAACATACCTTGGAAGGAGCAGCATATCATGAAAAAAAGTCAACCACAGGCATTGCAAAGTCTCATTTCTAGTTTTGAATTGCACATTTTCTTATTTCAGCCTAGTAGCTCCTCAACATTGGCACCATTTGACTTTTCAGGCTGGATGACTTTGTCACCGCGGGAGCTGTCCTGTATATTGTAGGAGGGTTAGCAGAAACTCTGGCTTCTCCTTACTAAATACAATTATCACTCTCACCACCTTCCCCCACTTGTGACAACCAAAAATGTCTTCAGTCGTGGCTGAATCTACCCTGAGGGGCAAAATTTCTCTGGTTGAAAACTACAATTCTAGCATAAGAGCTCTCGTAGCACTAACTTCTGCGCAACCATATAGAATGTTTTTAAAGAGAAAGATAAGCCTCAGGCACAGTTAATTTGCACACTAGAAAATTTGTTTTCTAACCACATATCCCCAAGTCAAAACTTGTGTTTGCAGCCCTAGGTCCAATGGCTTTTTCATTTTGCTTGCTGGCTGATAACGAAGAAAGTGCTCATTGAACACATTACAGGTACAGCATTATGTTTGGAAAAGAAAACTATATTTTTAATAATGCTTGTGGAAACATCTGACTCCAGCATTAAGTAGCACAGTATATTTGTAAGGCTGTTCCAACATCCCCTGTTCTGTGGGAGAATCTGTGATAAGACAGACCTTGGAAAACTCTTAAATGATTAAGTATACATTGAATATTTTTGAAATATTGCTAAGTTTCCAGAATATGTTCTCATCATTATATTTTGGCATAAGCAGCCATACTGCACAGTCTTGTGGGCCAGCTGGTGTTACAGGTTATTAATGCTAATATGAAATCCTATTAAGGCACCAGTTAAGCATAGCATTATTTTGAAACATACGCTCTACAATGTTACTAACATAACAAGTTCTCTGGTAAAAGAGCTTATTTTGAATAAAGCTGACCAGAATATGAATGAATAAGTGAATAAATTCAGTCATCAAACTCATGTTTATTGAGAAACTACTACACGCCAGGTTCTACTGTCATTGTTAGAAATAGCACGGACAAGGGGAGAGGTTTAATGGATAGGGTTACAGAAGTGACGGCCTCCTTATTTAATGAAAGAGACAGAAGAGGTAGACAAATAGGTATGGTAAATGTTATGATTATGTCATACACAGAGCACTGTGGAGCAGAAGGAGAAGGCACCTAACTCAGCATGGAGCTGAGTAACACTCCTTTTAGAAGTGAAGGACTCCATTGCATTTATCAAGGGAGAAAGCTAGAAACACCTGTGCTCAGAGCAAAAAGAATGAACTTAGTGAGTATGAGAACTGTGATCCAGTAAGACTGAAGGAGAGAACAGGTTTATCCAGGCGTAGGAAAAGAGGTTGGGTGAGCAGGAGGGGCTAGACGAAAATGTCCCTTTCATGACACATAATACTTTTAACTCACCCTGAAGGTGATGGGAACCACTCTGGACTTCATATAGGCCTGTGACAGATTTGTGTTTCAGGAAGAGCTAGTCTTTGAGCAGAGTTTGAACTAGACTTGGATAAATCCTGAGGCAGAAAGAACATTAGGCAGCAAAGGCACAAGTATTGTCAGAGGTATTCATCAAGTTTGCACAGACAACAGGGATGGAGAAGAGGGGACAGAGGATTTGTGTACATTCTCACCTCCAGGGTATGAAAAGGCTCACAGAGTTAGCTCTCAAAAATGGAAGAAAGGCAGAAGGAATTCACCTTTTTGGATTCTGCAGGAGGGAATGCACATCTAGAACCCATTCTTAAATGTCTAAATAAGTTTTTATAGGATATAAAATACACATCTAGAACACCTGAATCAATACTATGAAATGGAATATAAATTTATTACCCTAAAAGGACAGAGATTGTTTGGAATGGGTATTCATTAAAAGGGATTATCATATTTTGTAAAGTCAATCTACCTGTGATTATCAAGTATTGCCCTTAGTATCTCTCAGGAAAATCACCAATGTAAATATGCATATAAACCACACTTGATTTCTCTCTCCTAAATCAGTTTGTAGACATCATTCAATACAATAAACAATAAGTAATCTATTTTATACATTTGTGCTGAACAAAGACTGCTAGATTTGATTATATTTCAAGTGGCAAAGCTGTAACCCATAAATGTAGAAAGTTAGCAAGATGCTCGAACTAGGAATGTAAGCACAACTTTTCAGGAATATATTTATTGTGAATGTCATGGTGCTCTTCTACTATAATAAAAATGTTCTTTAGGTTTGTTATGCTACTAACTCGGCACCAGTTTGTAATGTGAAGCAAAGACTTATTCCTGACCCATTTCCAGGCCAACAAATGGGTTAATGTTAAAGTAATGGGAGGCAGACATTAACTATGATAGCCTCACTCATATAAACATAGCCCGGAAAGAATTTAGAGATAGTTTGGCTAGATACTACTAAAAAGAACTATATTTAATCAATGACTAAATCATTTTAAATGGAAAGGACTTTAGATCAAGCTTAAACTGGCAGAATTGCTCCAATTGTTTCTATTTTCAAGTTATCTAGGCTGATTTAAAGTTTAAATACATTTTCAAGCTTAATTAAATGAAACACTTAAATTATACAAGCATTTAATACTTAGTTGGAAATTGGAAAACAGATACCATGAAATCCCTAGGTAAAAAGAAAACTCAAGCAACATCTGTTAGTCCCATTTCTACATCACTTGGGATGGATGTGTTTATAAAGATTCAAATCTTTAAATAACCAAATGCCTCTGAAATGACTTGTTTGCTTTTTTTTTTTTTTTAACTTTTTGCACTGTATTGCTGACCATCCGTGAAAAGGCCTGGAGGTCTTTGGAGAGCTGCTGCTAAAGAAGGTTTTATGAAGGCATCAGGAGGAGGTGACACCCATCACAGGGCTTCTGGTCATCACTTCTAGACCTTGGAAATTCTGGGGAGGTAAGAGAGAACATAACACTTGATCTGACTGTACCAGGATCCAGAGTGCTTGCTGTTTTGGTATGAATTTTCTAGTGATCCATATATGAAGATTTTTCTTTCTGACATTTAGCCCTGTTATTTTCTAATGATGAAAAAGGAAAGTGCTTTTTAATAAGTTATAGGAAAGTTATACCACAGTGCCTTACACATACTCCACATACACGCACTGCTGAATTAATTAATAAATGAGAGCATCCCTCCCCTAAAAGAAAGCATAAGGAACATAATTCAAACACTGTAAGAAGTGTTAGAGACCACCTAGCTTGCTGTCTCATGTCCACGCACCCACATACCCAATTTTAGAAATAAATTACCTGAGACCAAGGATATTACATTATTTGCCCAAGTTCATGCATTTAATATCGTAGGGTGAAGTAGAAATGCAATATAAATAAGAGGATATTATTCATTTATTTGCTCACTCTCTAAAGTCTTCAAACTTGTGGTACTCAATCAATTGTGAAATTCATGTATTCATTCTTTTATTCATTTATTCATTCATTCATTCATTCATCTATTCATTCAGATAGTCTATATCTACATGCTCTGCCATGCATTTTGATCATTTTCTCCTTCAATAAGACTTTCGTAATAAAAGACATGTTTTTTTCTTGAGTATGAATTAGTATCTCTGTATCAAAGGGCATCATTAGTTGTCTAGTACTACATTCTGCCTCCAGAAAGCTTCTCTACCTGGGAGTTTTGTGAAGGAGTTGAATTGTGCCATTCCAAAGCCCAGTCAGCCCATTATGCAATGCTGCACATGACCATATGGTCCTTTAACCAAGACACTACTGCAGATGTTCAGCTAATGCTGCTTCTTGAGATTTGACTACCCTTGTTATGGCAGTCTACATAACTGCAGATGTTCCCTAGTGACTGCAAAAGAACTCAACTCATTGAAAATTACTATCATGGTTAACACAGTGAACATAGTAGAATAGCATAGAATGCTTCTGTTTACCTTTACATTATCTTAAGCATGTGCTCTGTTACTTCATTATTATTTTCCTTTATCTACCTTACCTTTCTAACTTCGTAAGCTATTGTCCCAGTCCAGTTTATACCTTTCAAAGATCAGATTCAACTAATTTAACACTTTACCATCATACATATTGCTCCTCAATTGTACACAGTTTTTATTTCAGATGTTGCTAAATACTTTTTTATTTGATATGGTAGCATTCCATTCTGCATTCTTAGAAGATTGTTGCAAAAAAAATACTTTGTCTACACTTTATAAAGTTATCTTGTTATATCAAGTATAATTTAAAACATTCTAAAAAAAAAAGAATTCTAGATTTGTCAAGAAGACATTAGTCACTAACCTATTTCTTACTGACCAGTGGTTCTCAAATTTAAGCAAACATGAGAATCACCTGGAAGACTTTCTAAAACAATGATTTCTAGTAGAACCAACCACCCACCAATGAGTGAATGGGTAAACGTCTGTAGTCTCAACATACAACGGTATATTCCTCAGCCTTTAAAAATCAAGGAAATTCTGACACATGCTACAGCGTGGATGGGCCCTGAGGACATTATGTTAATTGAAATAACAAATATTATGTTAATTGAAAAACCAGTTAATTGAACTGGTCACAGAAGTCAAATACTGTATGATTCCACTTACTCAAGGTACCTAGAAAAGTCAAATTCGTAGAGCCTTAAAGTAGAATGGTAGTTGTCAGTGGCCACATGAAGGGGATTTGCGAGTTGTCTAATGGGTATAGAGTTTGTTTGGAAAGATGAAAAGAGTTCTGGAAATGGCTTGCACGACATTGTGAATGTTCTTAACACTACTGAACTGTATGCCAAAATATGGTGAAGATGGTAAATGTAATATCATGTACATATTACCACAATTAAACACACATTGCCAGACTCTGTAGGGCCTGAGAATTTGCACTTCTAACAAGTTCCCCAGTGGTTCTGATGCTGCTGTTTCAAAGTCTATAGTCCAAGAACTACTTTAATCAATAAAATTAGCGACAGTTCCAGGATTTCTATATAAAGGGGTTTATGGGTTTAACACCTTGTTGAAAGAAGGGTGAGATTTCCAGTTTTTACAACAAGCACACTGTCTATAGATTGTGTGTCTATTTGCAGAAGCTTTAATGGGAAAGTTGAAGAAATGGCGATCAGCTGCCCACACTCCCAGCCTTGGTAACACATATGTCCCTAAAGTTGCTCAGGTTGTCTCATAAATCCTAAGTATAAAGGAGAAAATTTAAGAAATAGGCATTTTTATACTAAACAGATACAATCTACTTTCCTTTATTTGAAATTTTTTTTAAAATTGGAAAAAAGAACAGGTAGGCATGTTTAAAAGAATACAGGAAAATATAAAACATCAATCAAGTAAAGATCTGCATATTGAATACCTATTATCAACAGAGCAGATATTTATTATTTTGTGCAAATTAGGCATGAAGCAATGTGATAACCCCCTATAAAATTAAGATTTATAATACTGAGGTGTAGGAGAATAGAAGTCTCATCAACCGCTCTTGAGAGTGTATACTACTACAAATACCTGAAAGATTAGACCATGTATGTCAAATATCCATGTCCTTATGCTCAGTAATTCCACTTACAGAGATATAGCGTAGAGAAATACAAGTGTAGAATATAATATTTATCACAACCTGATACATACCAGCAAGACCTGAAAACAACCTAAACGTGAAGTGACAGACCAGTGGGGAGATAACTTGCTGTGTATCCAGACAATAGAATTTGTAGCCATAGAAGATTTTTGTTCTTTGGAGCTGCACCACAGCCTTTTCTTTAGCAACTTCAGCTTTCTTTATTTTGCATGCTTCTCACTGTATTCTCTATCAGGGGACCCCATCTAATTTTTTTTAACATAGGAAGTGTTCATGACTCATAATGGCCAGAGTTCTTGGCAGGGTGGGAGGAGATGTGAGTGCTGCAAAGAGAAGTCTGGTGCCTTGTGAGATTGCAAGCTATAGGAGCAGAGAAAAATTGGCACTGAGCCTGCTGATAAAAAAGTCAACACTGAGGAAAGTAGAGGGAAAAGATGGAGAGAGACAAAGATTCTTAATAATTTTGTTTTAAGGTCTTGGGTCCCAAAGAACCTGAAGTTAGTCAGATTGCCTTTGAACTTCCCAGTTATATGAATCAATAAATGCCTCTATTTTTTCCTCCTTAAACACACAGCTAAAAGATTCTTGATTAATATATTATCATAAAATTTTATATTAATATCTAAGAATACACATTACCTTATTAACTCAATTTAAATATATACACATTAAAAGGTCATTCAAATGCTTATGAGGTTGTGGCATTATTGATAATAAAAAAATGGATGTTCAAAGATTCTTCACCTTAAAAAAATGTTACCAGTGTCATCATTCTCTAGCTATTAAATATTCTCATAGAAAAAGTCTATTGTATAAAATATAGATGCATGTTTCACAGATCACTTACAGCAATATAAAAATGATAAAATCCTAATGGAGGGAGATTTGGCAATACCTAAGAAAATCATACATACTATGTTCCATTGAACAGCAATATCAGTCCTAGAATCCATGCCAAAAGTAGAATAGCAAAAATATGAAAAGACACAACTTTGAGCCTATTAAACACAACATATTTAGAATAGGAAATGTTTGGAAACAATCTAACTGTCCATTAACAGAGGACTGATTGAGTAAACTAAGCTACATCTACACAATTGAAAACTCTGCAGAAATAAGAGTAAATAATAAAGATCTTGGTTTACTATAACACATGGAGATCTACAGTATAAATAATTCAAGTAAAAGAACCATGTGAAAAACAAAAGGCAGTGTTATATAGAGTACCAACCTTTTTGTGACAAAGGGGTCTGTTGTCTATATAATTTTTCTCCTTTTTTTTTTTTGCAAAAATAAATAGTGTGAGAATGAACCAAAAGCTAGAAAACATGATTTGTCATTAGGGAAAAGTAAAATAAAAGCACAATGAGATACCTGCCAGGACAGATACTGTTAACAAGACGGAAATTATGAAGTGTTGGCTAAGATGAGGAACAAATGGAGCTCTTATACAATGCTGGAAGAAGTGTAAATTGCAACATCTACTTTTAGAAACGCTTTGGAAATGACTACTAAACCCTAACACACACATACAAATGACTCAAATATTCTACTCCTGGGTATATGTAAGAAATGTATGTGTGCATTCAGAGACTCATACAAGAATTTCTAAGAAGCATTATTGGCTAAAATAAAAAACAACTAGAAACCCATGTCTTCATCAACAGGAAAATGAATAAATACATTATGGAATACTGTATATGGAATACAAAAGAATACATTATCAGCATGAAAAAGAGTGAGTACTTCTACCATAGCGACATGGATGGAATCTCATGAATGTATTGTTGAGTGAAAGAGGCACACCACAAAGAAATACATACTATCTTATTCCCCTTGTAGATAGTTCTACACCTGGTAAACCTAATCTCTAGTCTCTGAAGTCAGGAGAACATTTGTCTCTAGGGAGAAGAGTAAGACAGAAGTGGGAAGGACATAAGGGCAATTTCTGAGGTGCTAGAAAAATTCTGTTTTCTGGATCTCGGTGGGTATATTCAATTTATAAGAATTCATCAACTCTATGATGTGAACACTTTACAGTACGTACAGATTTACTTTTTTTATTTAATGAAAACATGAAAAATTTACATATAATTGTTAATTACATTGGGGCATTAACTATTAAGGGGTTGAGTACTCTAAAATGTACCCTGAGAATGAGAACTGAGTATCAAAGCAAGGAACCTTTCCCTAAGGTTGGGATTCTTGTCATCTGGGGAAGGTGTAGTTGTTGTCCACTGGTGGTGAAGAAAGTCACTGTGTTGTCTTGGGTCAGGATTAGTTCATGGAAAGTACACAGAAGCTACCAGGCAAGAAAGGAACACTTCTACCAAGTTGCTGATGAGCTATACTGATTAACGAGGGCTGGAAGCAAGAAACTATACTGTAGATTTTAATTTGATCAAGACTGGTAGATGACACCCACTATGGTGTGTCTGCTGTCTTACTGTTTTTCTGTGTGGTTTCTTTATGCTTTATAGAGCATCCTTTAATAATTTTTGCAAAGCTGGTTTCATGGCAATAAACTCCTTTAACTTCTGCTTATCAGAAAAGGTTTTTATCATTCCCTCAGTTCTGAATGATAATCTTGTTGGATATAGTATCCTAGGTTGAAACTTCTTTTCTTTCAGCACTTTGAATATATTATGCCATTCCCTTCTAGCCATCAGAGTTTCAGTTGAGAGTCCACTGACAATCTTATGGGAGCTCCTCTGTATGTGACACATTTTTCTCTGGCTACTTTTAATAGTCTTTCTTTATCTCATATGTTTGATGTTTTTATGACACTGTATCTAGGTGTATTTCTGTTTGGGTTTCTTTTGTTAGGAACTCTTTGAGCTTCCTGGATCTGGAGGCTTGCTTCATTCTTCAGCTTGGGGAAGTTCTCATCTATCACTTCTTCAAATATGGTTTCTGCCCCCTTTTCTCTCTCTCCCTGTGGGACCCCTATGATGTGAATGTTTTTCCTTTTGATGTTATCCAAGAGGTCTTGAATGCTGTCTTTGATTCTTTGAATTTTTAAAATCTCTTTGCTCTTTGCTTGATTGAGTTCCTCTGTCCTATCTTACAGCTCACTGATTCTATTAGAAGCTTCATCCATCCTATTGTTGAGTCCCTCTATTGAGTTCTTTAATTCAGTCATCCTGTCTCTTACCTGTTTGATGTCTTGTTTTAATTCTTCTCTTTGCTTCCTGACATTCTCATTAACTGCCTCTACTTATTTCTGGATTCCCATGAGTATGTTAATCACTATTACCCTAAATTCCTCTTCAGGTAATTCACATACCTCTGCTGTATTCAGATTTTCCCCTGGGTTTTTGATTGGATCCATCATTTCACATGTATTTCTCTGTGCCTTTGCTCTATTCAGCATTCTTTTTATATTTCTTAAGGTTCAGTTTCCCTGGCATTGCATATGTTTGACTTGCCCAGGAATGGCAGTCGGCTTGCAGTTTTGCCTCTATCCTCAAAGTGTCGCTAGCAGGTAACATTGAGGTTTGGGACTGTCTTCTCACAGTATTCCAGGGGGTGGGGCACCCAATGGGCAGGGTTTCCGGTGGATGGATATGCGGTGGGCGGGACCTCTGCTCAGTGGACCCCAAGCTCTGGCATGGGAGGGGTTTGATTGGCTGATTTCTGGTTATGGCTGCACCCAGAGCAATTTCACTGCCTGGGCTCCAGCTCAACTCCCAGTGTGGCTGGCTCTCCTTTCACCCCCTCCCAAGTTGACCCTTCCTGGCTCTGCATCTCAACCCCACTGGGCCCACCTCTTGCTGCCTCCATAGCTGGGCCCAAAATCCCTAGCCTTTGCCCCACTGCATGTCTGGAGGCACCTGAGCTCTGTCCCAAATCCAAATCTTCACCTTAGCTGAGAACCCCACCTGGTGTCCTCAACCACCTTCAGTTGTTAATGGATCCATCTCCAGCTGAAATGCTGATTGTTTCTTGGTGTTTGTCTCAGAAAAATTGGTGACTTTTTTGTTTTTTTCAGTGTCTGTGTGGGAGCTACCCAAAAGTTCATCTTTTTGAGTCATCATCCGGAAGTTAATCCCACATTTACTTTAATAGCATACAAATAATTACATCTGAAGGGAGGAAGGGATAAGAGTGGAAAAGATGGGATGGGAAGCAAGACTTACCTACCTTGTTATGGAGTTGGCTTTAGAATTATGCACACATTTTACACATTCAAAAATAAATTGTCTAAAAAGAAACAAGTATATAGATACATGGATGAAATGGGAGTAATTAAAACTGTTTTAAAGGTGTTAAATAAATTGATATATATGAACAATGTAATACGTATCTATATACATTCATATATTTTAAGGGTATTCTCTAGCAAGCTATCTTTCAGGGTTTAAAATTAGTTTGAAAATGGCAAAGTCCATCTTCTGAAATGCTAAAATGATAAATCTAGATTTAATTTAACGGCTTGAAAAAAATCAGGAATGCTAAGAATTCAAGCAGTAGGGAAACAAAGAAGAAAGGTAGAGAGATGAACAGCTGGAAAAGCACTTGTTATTATCCAAAACAAACAGATGCACTGTGGTTAGGCACATATAACCTAATGGCCTTTGGAACTGACAAAAATGTGTTTGAGAAGCTGAAACACCAAGGTAAGCAGCCTGTGAACTAAGCAGTAAACTAAATGCCCAGACAGAATCCCCACCTGCTTGATCTTGTGCTCAATCAATTATTCATAATATTTAATCCTGACCACTACAGAACTGTGCAAAATAGTGAGTTCAAGATGGTCAAATTGTTCACAAATGTTTTCATCATGAATTTTGGCTTCTTTTTCCAATTACTTCATGCCAAAAATTTTCCCAAATGGTCCTAACCTAATGGATGATGGAAAATAATGGGAAGAAGCCTAGAATCATCATCTTGGGGAAAGGCAAGAAATGTCATTGTACAGCTATAGACAGTGAGCAATCCAAATCTAATCTGCAGAGAATTCTGACCCCCAATGGTCTACTCCATGGTTATCATCCTTCTATGTGGGGGTTCAGATTCAGCTCTGCACCTTAATAATTTTGTGATCTCAGCAACATTCCTTTATCTCCTTGGACCTCAACTAACTTCATCTTTAAAATGGTACCTGTTGACTTGCTCTAAGACTAGATCAGATGAAAGCATGTGAAGTATATAAACAGTATAAGTGTTTAAAACATACTAGCATCACCATGCTGCCACTCTATGTCAAATTGTCATTCATTGCTAGGCTAGAAAAGAAAATGAATAGAATGGATTAACATTTATTCACCATCTATTATGTGCTAGGTGATTCACTAAGCATTTGAATAGTATAAAATTTTGTTTCTTTTATTTAATCTTTATAAAATTCTTAAGAGATTACAAATGAGGAAATGATATTTAATGTCACACAGTTAATAAAAGAACAAGGATTTGAACCTGATGTTCTTTGACTCCAAAAATTATTTTTTCCTGTCCTTGTTGAAAAAAATTATCAAAATGAAACAGAACCATATCATGTCAGTGGTTTGTGACAAGAAAGCATTTATCAGTCATTCATAAATTAGCTCACACACAGGCCTAAGAACTAAGCAAGTGGGCTTAATCCCTCTTAAAATGGACAAAGGGAGTTTTATTTGGAAGATGAAGTGGGTTGAAATGGACAAAATATGAACAAGTTGGAGTTGGTGGCCTAGAGGACAGTTTCTGGAACACAGTGCCTGGAGGATAATAAATGAGTGAATGAGGCTATTTACTATAGAAAAAAGGGGGTTCAGTGTCTATTAGTCCTCTCCATGAAACAGAAGTCAGAATTTAGAGACCCAGTGTGCCTATGAAGACTTAGTCTTGATGTGTCCTGATGGCTAAGTGGTTTAGTTGACCAGGTGCAGTCCATGTAAACCCCAAGGTTCCCTGTTCAAGACTCAGGCCTAGGGGAACAACCAAAATGAACAAAAATATAAAACAAAAATGCTTCTTCCTCTTCTCTCTTCCTGCCTGTACCTTTCCTTTAAAAAAAATAAATAAGAAGACTTTGTCCTAAGAATGTATATTCTAAGTTAAAGCCAGGAGTGATAAAATAAAACATTAAAATTGTCTTGAAAAGTCCAAACAAGATGAACCATTGCTGTAGATATAAGAAACGTGGTAATTTTTGTATTGATATTGAGAGCTCAAGTCTGACTAGGCATCAGGTGAAGAAGGAGACTACATGAAAGGCATGGATGAATGCAGTTCAGATTTAACAGTAGAATAAAAAAGAAAGGGAGGAAAATGTACCTAAGTGGAGAGGCACAATCGGCCTTCATCTGTAGTTGCCAGGACAGTGGCAGTTTGCCTACAGATCTGGTTTTAGTTAATTAATGTACTAAGATATTATTTCATGAGAGTTTCAATGCATGTTCTGAATCACATTATTACAGCATATTTTTTACTATGGGTCATGGGCAAAATATTTCAAAATCTTCTTTTCTTAGGGAATATGGAAATTTCTTACTAGAAAATTACATTCTTTACAAAAGTAGTTAGGGAAATAGGCTACCTTTGTTGACTAGCAATGATTTATGGTGCGGCTTTACCTTGATAAAAATCACGGGTGTTTCAAGGTCTATTTTACCATTCCACAGGTAAAGAAATTTGTGCTATTCATATAGAGATAGCCATTTTCATGGAACTGACTCATTTGTTAATTTCCAAAGAGAAATATGGCTGCATAAAACTATTTTGATCATTTGTACCCAGTAGAAAAAAACCTGCCTGGGTAATTGCATGAGAATGTGGCTTGGCACACACTGAATCAGAATAACAGTAATTAGTTTGATAATGTAAGTGGTAGTGACATCTGGCTATGAAAACTCTCTCTGGTAATAATAATTAATGGCAGCTAGCATTTGTTGAGAGCTTACTCCATGTCAGGCATTGTTCTCAACAGTTTATATCTCATTTAATCCTTATCCTATGAGATTTTTCACCAGGGAGACATACCTGCCAATCAGATTGCAAATTGATGTCAATTAGTCAACCTATCTTTCTTCTGAACATAATGATAAAAAATTCTCTTTGACTCCACTCTATTAGATTCTGCTAATCCTGCTTGCTAACACTACTTCCCGCCCTTGCCTAAGTCATTACTCCTAAAGCCTCCAAGTTGTGCCCGTGGGCATGTAAGTCACAGAATAATATGGAGAATTTCCACAGAATCAATCTTAGGTGAGGGTGAACAATATGAAATAAGTTAAATATGTTATAAAGCACAGTGCACATTTTGAATGAATGTTAAGGAGACACCTCAAAGAAATTTTACCCTTGAAGTAAAAATCTTGAGATCTCTCTTTTAGGGTACTTGATGGAAAACTTTTAAAATCATAGTCCAAGGGCAACACAAAACAGCTAAATAGACCAAGTTTCCTGAATTATAATCATATATTTGATGAATGTTCAACAATACTGCCCAGTTCACTGTGATTGAATTTGGTATTTTAAATGTCATGATCCCCATAGCTCTTAGCACTTAGGTTCTAATTATCTAGATAACTAATTTTATCTAATAACATTTTTATAAAATTAGAACATGTTTTCTAACTAAACAAGAAATACAAATACATTGAAGAAAGAGATAACATTTTGATAATCAAATACTTGTTGAGGATCTGCTATGTGCCTGGCAGCTATTCTAAATTTTGGGGCTACATTGTGAGTTAGATAGTCAAATCTTTGCCTTCAAAGACAGCCTACTTCTTTGTCCTTGTCAATATAGATGCTAGATATAGAAATGTACAAATACACATGCATATTTTTGTAGGTTTGGAATACTACTACCTATATTATTTTGAGAAGACTTTATTTAATAGTATCTTATAAATATAATTTTATTACATTTATATATACATCATGTTAAAAACTCCACAATGATTTATTTTAGAGACATAATATATATTATCTAATAAACCTCCAATGTATTACTAAAGGTCTAGGTTGCTTTCAATATTCCACTCATATAAACATTCTACCATGAATATTTTATAGATAAATTTTGTGCATATCTGATTATTTCTTTTAAATGAATTCTTTTCAGATCAACATTTTTCTTTTCATGGGTCTTGCATGCTTTTAAGATTTTTGGTACAAAATCGTTTTCCAAGAAAGCTTTATACCAGTTTATATTTCCAACCAGCGTATGGTGATATCTCTTTTCCCACATACCCAACAACATTAGGTATTTATTATTAAAATTTTAGAGTGAAGATAGGTGAAATTAATTTCCTGTTTCAATATGCTTTTTTGATTTCTCATGAGGTCAAACATTCATTAACCTCTATAGCTCATCTTTTGTGAATTGCCTTTTTATGTCTATTCATTGGTCATTTTTCTATATTGGAATGGTTATCTTTTCCTTGCCTATTTACATAAGTTTTTTTTAAGTATATAATGAGTTTTTATCTGCCACATATAGTTCAGCTATTTTTCACAGTTTATAACTTACACTTTAATTTATTTACTGAGTTTTGACCTTGTGGAGCTTTTGCATTTTATGTGGTCACATTTATCAATAATTTCACTTTATAATGCCTTCTCTGATTTGTAGCTTAGAAAAGTCTCTCTCACCTTAACATCTATTATGTTTTGACTCTTTCTAACTCTAAAGAATAACATCACAGATGTTTTGGACTCATTCTGAATAGCTTCCAGCTTTGAGTGAAACAATATGATCCTTCATATTTCAGAAGAAGGAATTTTGGGGAAACGGTGGAAGGGTTGGTGGAGAGAGGAGAGGTAGGTGGTGTTTGAGACAGAGTGTATTTTTGCTGTGTATAATGTATACATATTTGCCCAAATTTGTGAGGAAGAAATAAGGATGCCCATTATACACGGATAGTTCTCATTTTGTATCTAAATTAATGTTTTAAATCCTTTTAGTTATGTTTATGAGTTAAAAGTGTTACTCTAGAAATTAATAATGATAACTGTATGCAAAACAATACTCTGGAATCCGATAATCTGGTTTGTCGAATTTATGATGAATTTACAATGAAAGCGATTTCAGTCAACCATTCAATGAAACAAAGAATGATGTATTGCTGTCCCCAGATTAAGTGACTCCAACTTGGTAAGACAGGTGAGGCCGACTTTGTGACCATAGGCAGGACAGCACCACATTTCTCTTTGTACACTGTAAGCAGGAGTTAGCAGTCTACATGATACTTTACAAAAATACAGACACTGCAACAAGCTTTAAAATAATAGTTATTAAATACACTAAAGAGCACGGCAACAGAGCTGCCGGAAGACACTTTGGACCTCCTCCCACAGAGAGTGTCCTCAGATTGTGGGGATAACAGGAAGAAAAGTTTCTTATACCTTGTGTCTGTTCTTGTGTTTTGCAGTTATCTGCTAGATAAAATTTCTTGTGCCATAATGTTAAAAATAAATGCTCAAATTCATCAAGAATGCAAAAAAACAGGTACCTCAATATAAACAAATATACATTTGAATTAAAAAATCAAAACAGAAGACTTTTTCCTGAAAGTTTGGGCCAAAAACACATGTGCATTGTACATGGCAAAATATGGTATAGATTATTGCTTTTTCTTCCCAGAAAGCAATTAAAGTATAATGGCATAGTCTTGGGTAAGCCAAAGAATTTGCATTTCTAACAAATTTTAAGGTGAGGCCTGAGGCTGTGTTAGTCTAGAACAGTGGGTGAGAACATTGGAATTCCTTAACATAACGACCAATTTGAATTGACTTATTTCACCTTTTTTTAAGCTCTGACACGTTTAAGATAAACATGAGTCTGAGCAAATTTTGTCCAGTATACCCGTCCTCTCTTTGAGGTGACCATTCAAGTTGTAGCCGAAGGAGGAAGAGGTTGTCCAGATTCTGAGTTGCCAGGTGTCTCCCTGGCTTCCTGAACACCTGAGATGCTCCTGAAGTCACCTGACCCAGGTCTAGTTCTGACTGAGCAGCAGGAAAAGGTCCATTCTTTCCTACTTTGTAGATAACCTCTGTGATGAATGGGATGTCAAACTCCTCTAATCTAGTGTTTTTATTTTTTTAAGTAGTAAGTCAAATTCCCACACTTGAGATTTATGTTTATTTATAACTAAGGAATTATGTCAAGTCAGGCCTCAAAGTCAGTTAATACCAACCATGCCTCTCATCCCCATCATCCTTGTCTGAACGCAATCCCTAAGGGCTGATCCTCTTCAGTTCTTCTCCAAAGACCCTGCTGCTTCTGGGATACTTTTCTTCGCTGTCATTTTGACTTCAAATAAGCTCATCTACATCTGGTCATGTTTTTGTCACATCTGGGAGTCATCCCAGATCCTTTCTTCATTCCTGTATCCAGACACCAAATCTGAGAAGCCATGCCAACTCAGTGTCTCTCAAACCTGTCCATTCTCGTGATGATCGTGACTGTTGCCTTAACTCAAGCACGCAAGAGCTGTCCCCTAGAAAGTCAGCATGATGCAGAAATAAACCCACCAGTGATTTCTGCCAGAGACCTGTAGTTGACTCATGTTCACCGCTTACTACCAGCCAGTGACTAGAACAATAGTATGACATTTCTAAGCTTCCTTTTCTTTAGAATGGGAGCCAGATCCATCTCTTGGATTAATGACTGAGCATGCTGCTCCACTGAGTATATCTTTAACAAATACTGATTTCCTTCAACCATTTATTTTTTGTGGGGAATTTTGATCAGTGTTCTCTAACAGGTCCCATGATCTCCAAAAGAACATTCCAAGTATCACCAGAGCAGCCTTACAGAATCAGAAATCTGAGTTCCTAAGGAGTAATTTGTGTCTCACCATTGCTCACAGGACAAAGCCACTCCCAAAGGTGCTCCATTCATGGTCCTCCATCTGTCCTTATAGGCTCATCTTCCATGTCTCCAGTCTGGACACTTCCTGAAATGTGTACATTCCTAAGAACACAGCTTCATATCTTCCTGACTTCTCAATTATAATCCCTTTTGTAAATATATTTCTCTTTCCCCAACCTTGTTCACCTGACAATTCTCTGCTATTATTTCCACTGTAAACATCTCTGACTCCAAGATATTTAATTTGAATTATTTTTATAATTGATCTTTCTTTTATCACTGCATGTCATATAAAACACAATGACATCATTTATAACACTAGTATGATCATTATTTGTATATTTTTTCTCTACCAGACTCTGAAGATTGAGATTACATATTAGATAACCTTACATTGCCAACAACTAACAAATAGAATAACCTAATATCTAATTCATTAGATCTTATCACAGTTTATATCGAATATATTAAAATGGACTCACATGATCATAATTAATATAACACTCTTGCTTTGCTATTTTGAGAGGATTTTATAATTTTGTCTTAAAACTTACTTAGTTACAAATAAATGATTCAATTCACAAAGGGGTATGATTCCTAGGCACTCATTAAGCAGACTCACAATTTTCTCAGTGGAACTCCTAACCTAGAAATCATTTTTAAAAATAATAAATTAACAATTTTTTACAGATAATTAACAAAATACTTTTTTAACTTTTATCATGGTTTTTCTTTCATTTTTTTTAAACTTATAATAATGAAGTTTTCAGATCTCAAATATTTTCATACCTCTGAAAAACTTGTGGACTCATAAGGACTGTTCTAATAGTATATAATCAATGCAATGCTTTTACTAATACGTACTAGATATTTAAATATTAAGTGTTTTGGTGAATTAGCAAGTAGCTATGTAGACTGTATAATATATACATATATACACATATGTACACATATTCAATTAATGCGCAATATTATCTCCATTCTTACAGGTAGAAAACCTGATGTTGAAGGATCTTAAGTAACTTGTAGAGTCAGTATTCACCAGGTTGATTCTAAGACAATGTCTTAGCTACTATATAGCATAATCTTTGGTAAATCTTTTACACTAACTTACAGCTTCCTTACCCATACATTAGAGATACATATATAGATATATAAACATATTTCTAAAAATACATATATGTACAATTTAAACAAGAAAGTGTCTAGAATCATATTTAGAAAATATTTGGCATGCAATAAATAATTTAAAATTTGTTAGGGACTGATACTAATTCCCTTGTGCTGAAATAATAGTAGATGAACTTGGCACAGCTATTTTATGTACCTGTAGCAGCTGGAATTTCCCTGTTGGAGCAGTACTTTCCTTTTTGAATCTGATACATTTGCTTATTGAATTTTCTCCCTGTCTAGCCTGTGAGCTCGATGAGGACAAGAACCATGCATTTTATTCAACTTTATACTCAAGGTTCCAGGATACTATGTGATATATAGATATATATGACATGTATATGATCTATATAGTGCTAAAAATTAATAGTGGATGAATTGGTTAATTTAGTAAGCAGCTACCTGTTGCAAATAACTCTATCAGGAAAGAAATAGAAATCAAGACTTTTGCCAACAGGTTGGCACTATTTGGGATAAAAAAAAATCATAGGACATTTCCAAAGCAATATGTTGCCAAAATATATAGTCACATATAAGACTTTACCACTTTTTCTATTCACAGAATAGGAAAAAAATACAAAAAATTCAAGCTCATATTAATATGCAAATGATATTGATCTAATCAGTCATGTTTGCTAGCATCAACATTTTACATATTACAAAACATTCTACATATTATGTGAATATTATTATAGACTACATCATCATCATTATTAAGCACCCATCTGTGTAAAGCATCCTGCTAGGAACCATGCAAAAGGTTTTAATTAAAACAAAAACGATCCCCACACTTTGGAAATCAAGTTCACTGAAATAATCATCTCTTCAAAAAAAGTTTCCTAACACTTTCTTTTAAATTTAAAAAATAATTTGAACATTTTGAACATTCATTAACTTTCAGAAATTAACAATTGTGCAAGATAACTCCCAAGAAACATTAATTCAGCTGAACTTATGTTTGCTATTTATTAATTTAAACTGGATCTAGTCATTTATATTTATATTGCTTTTAGATATTGTTTTATATGTGATTATTTAACACTGTGATATATTTCAATTTTATTTCTTAATTTGTCATTTGACTTTCAACCTTCTTTATGGCAACTTTTCCCTAAAATAATGTCATATGGTAACAGTTCTTAGTCTTTTGATTAGTTTCTGTCTTGGTGTATGGTATGCTTCCATTTAGTTCCTTATATAGTTTAATCTTTTCTATTTAAATCTTAAGGTCATCTAGGATTTATTTTTGGATGGTATTTTTAAAATGTTTTATAAATTATCTCTTTTTTCTCTAAGAAATAGTAACTTTCATATCGCTAAATTTTCATATATACACAGGTCTGTTTCTTTAATATTTTACTCCACTAATCTATCCACTTATTCTTTCTTCCATACTGCATGTTTAAATCATTTTGGATTTCTATTTCAATTTCTGGTATAGTACATTACTGTTGCAATTGTAATTGGGCTATTTTCTTTTTCAGTTTAATTTTCTCTCTTGTTATTATATTTATGAAAATGACTTGCATTTTCTAAGTTTGGATAAGATATATGTTTTAAATCTTTCTCGTTAGTTCTATTAGCTTTCTTAGTTGATTATTTCTGGTCAGCTAGAGAGACGATTTCATCATCTGTAAATAATGGAAAAAAATTTTATATCTCTGCTAGTTTTAATAACATATCTCTTCTCTCTCTCGTCCTATTGCACTGTCTAGAACTTCTAGATCAGTGTTTAGCAATAATAGATATAATGAAAATCTTGTCTTTGAAAGGAAAAGACAATCTAATTAAAGGAATTCTTAGCTCATACCAGGCTGTAAAGATGATTAGTAAATGGTCATTCGATGTTCTACAATTCTGGTTCACGTAATAATAGTCATTAATTACTTTCTTCTCTGAGCAAACACGTGTACCATGTATGCTCTAGGTTTAATTTATAATCCTTAAAACATCCTTGAAAGATAGACCTAGTATACCCATTTCGTAGATAAGTCAA
This sequence comes from Solenodon paradoxus, assembly GCA_004363575.1. Lineage (NCBI taxonomy): Eukaryota > Metazoa > Chordata > Mammalia > Eulipotyphla > Solenodontidae > Solenodon > Solenodon paradoxus. The sequence continues at coordinate 194,990 of RJWH01001717.1, read as the reverse complement.
TGGAAGTTTTCATATAATAAATAACTTACTCAACATTATCCAGTTCATAAGTGGTGAATCCAGCAACAGAACTTAGAGCTGTTTCTACACTCTTCTTTTGTACCATACTACCCACATTATATAAATTCTATAATGACTTAACTCTGATATATATAAATGGAAACCTCTGGGCAGTTTGTTTAGGTTGCAATGGTATACTATAATATATTTTTGCTAAATATTCAACCGATGAGAATTATCTATTGACTTAGAATGAAATGAATTATAATAATCACTTCTTAAAAAAATCGGAATGAGATAATCAAGTTAAGTGCTCACCATATGTCAGTGTCTTTAGAATAATAATTCACCTAATTATACTTGCAACTGTATATAATCATATGTTGATTATATTGTGTCTTAGTATTTAAAAATGATAACTTCACCAACAAATAGATCAGCAGAACTTTGGTGGTAAGTGATAGAATGTTAATTCCTTTGAAATAATTGAATTAGCATATGTGACTTGATTATGTCGTCTTTTTATTTTTTTAAAAAAAAGAAAGGTGCAGGCAGGGATAAAGGTGAGTAGGCAGTCAGGCAGAGAGAGAAGAAGAAGCATCCTTATAGGACCTCTTAGACTTGCAATGTTGGACTGAAGTGATTATCTTTATAACCCCCTCTCCATCAGTCATTTGTTGTGGACCACCCTGGAAGCAGTTGGGAGCTGGTCTTTGAGCTGGGTGAGCTCTCTGCAGCTGAGGTGATTCCCTTGGGACTGGCAGCTAGAGACTGAGTTACTACTCTCTCGCAGCTGGAGCAGCTGCCTTGAAAGTGTATCTAGCAGGTGTATCTCTGCATCCAATTTTTCCAAGGAAGTTGAAGCTAACAGATAATGATGAAATAAAACTGGAGTAACTGTCTTTTGCAGTGCTCTGCTGCAGATAATTTATATGAGTTATGTTTTAAAAACAGTTCTTTTAATCCTAGTCTTTCTAATAAAGAAGTAGGTTTTACATATACTAAAGGTCTCCATTCCTTTCTTATTTGGTAAATACCCATTCTACAAAACCATTTTCAATACAAGAGATACATTTAATCCATGGAATATATGACTAAATGAGTAAAAGAAACTCCTTTCTTACTCTTTTTTAATGTGTTATTTATTTACTATTAATCTGTGATTTCTTGAAAGGATTAGTTCAGGAAAAGATGTTTTTTTCCTACAGTATAGTTCTACCGTAACAACAGTAAAAAACATAGATATCCCTTCCAGAAATTCTATGTCACTAAAATATATACACACAGTAAGTTTGAAGATCATGATGATGAATCTGAGTTAAATAGCATGTTACAGAGAACCCTTAATTGCGGTGACTTGTGCTATAATTCATTCCAGTTGAATTGATCGGAAAGTTACAAAGCACTCTGTGTATGAAGTATAGGAATAAGCAGGAGCTTTGCACTTGAACTGATTTGAAGTCTTCTACTTCTGGAGGCTTGGACAGGTTAATTTAACCTCTCTTTGTTTCCTCAACTGTCAAGTGATTATAACACAGACTGAATGACATAGAAGGCATGAAGTCAATAGGTAGTTTATTATTCTCTATTATTACCAAAGCAAGATTTTGTAAAGACCCTGCTGATCTTTTATTTATAAACAGCTAATATTTTAAGGAGGAATTAAGCATCCTGTACTTCCTAGCATAAAAACTGCATCACTTTGAATGGGCCATTAACTTCCTAGATTTTTAATAGCCAAGAGTTTGCTCTGATTGCTACCTACCCACATACATTTTTGTTACCATTCCTCTAATCTTTGATTCATTCGTACAACTAAAATGTGTTAGGTGCCTACTATGCATCCCCGTGACTTAGTTTTACCCTCATGACTGCTCCTTAGTCTTCTGGAGAAGAATTGGATTCAGAGTTTCACCTTTTGTTTTTGTGAAAGTCACTATTCAGAGACTTTTGTTGTCTATAATACTCTTCATAAAGACCCCTCTGCACTTCAGATCTTTATGCCACTCTACCTCTCCAATGAGCCTAGGATACTATACTGTCACCATATATACTCACATTTGCAAACATTTTTTTTCTCATCTCTTATCTTCTTTAAATTTTCTTTTAATACCCGAGTAGAAGGGCTATTATTTTTTCAGTTCATATATAAATAAAAGAGAGGCAGAATTTAGAACCAAGTTAAAATAGAATCCAAAGGGTTAATTAGATATAAAGGCTGGTTACTGATGGGATATACTCAAGTGAGTCTACTGAGGCGCCTGTCTGAAACTGGATTGTCCTTATAAGAGCCTCTCAACCCTAACTTGCATATTCAGGAACTAGAGTTCAAATCTAATTAGCAAGATTTTTTTCACCTCATTTTCTTTAATTTTCGAAGCCCACTAACAACTTTATCTGTTTCACTAAATGAATCCCTATAATGAGCAGTATTGCTCCAAGTTCTGCAGAGATTCCTGTACTTAGCACCCTGGGCCCTTATCTGCAAGCAAGAAGGGGATGGGGCTGAATGTGGTGGTGCAAAGAATGTTAAGATAAATGTTCAAAAACATAAATGATACTATTATGAAGCTGACTAGGAATAAAAGACTGTTCTAGAAATTCAAAACAAAGTAATAGCCTCTGTTTAGGTGGGACAGGAAAGGTTTAGTGGAAAAGGAGGTTGTGAAATGGGCAAGAAAGATTGGATTTTGACCAGCAGATATGGGGAGAATGCATTCTTGTAAAAACAGAGGAATAGAAATATGAAAGTGGCAGAAATGACTGATATGTAATATCCGCACACAAGAAGGTGGGAGGGGGAGGGGATAAAAGGGACTCTTGAAGGTCATTGTGAATGATCTTGTGAATGGAGTCCCATAAGCATATACTACCTATGTAAGAGGTGATGTGACTGACATCTGGCATTCAGGTACTCATGGAATTAGGTAAGAAGACTTCCTGTAGGGTCAGTGGCAATGGCAAGAGAATCTACTTCCTTGTCATTGAGAAGGCGGACTTCAAGAACCTGGGCACGCAGGCATCTGCATTTGCATCTGTTAAGGAGAGGGTAGCAGAGGGTGTATAAAGGAAGGCACAAGGAATACTGGCAGGAGTGGCTAGAGGAGGGTGGGAAAGCAAAGAATTTTATTTTAGACAATTTAATTTGGGCTCTAAATGACTTATCTGGATGGAAGTCTTTAACAGGAAGTTGAAAACATGCCTCCTGGGAGAATGAAACTATAGATACAGATTCAGAAGCACTGAGGATAGAAAACTAAAGATTCTTAGAAAAAACAACAATCTCTTTCTGTAGCTTTCTTCCTCAAATCTCTTCCATTCTTAATGGAACATTTTTATTTAGAAAGTGGGGGGCTGATTATTCAGTTAAAAGGTCAGAGAAGGAATAATCAGAGAAGTTGAAGGAGTCCCAGGGTTATACTGTGTCAGGGAAGCGGAAAGAATGGAGAGGTTTCATTGGCAGGGGTGTGGGGTTGAGTGCCTCAAAGCTGCAGAGAAAGTTGGGTTGTATGAACACTAAGCAAGTACTCTACCCTGCTCTTCCATTTTGTTACTCTTCCTAACATGGCACTTATCACAGGATATTTTGATTGCTTATTGTTAAGTAGAGGTCATTTGGTATTGTTAGTTATTTTATTCCCAGTACTTATCACTAATAAATGATCGCTTCAATGCATAAACAAGTGACTGAAAATGTCAGTTGTGACATAAAGAGTATTTTCAATGGAGAGGTGGGTGGGAAGTCAAATTCCTATGCCTCAATAAATGAATGGTGGTAAGGAAATTCAGGGAAATGCACTGAGAGACACAATTTTTCTTTCATAAGGAAAACCCCCAAACATGTAAGTTTTTATGACTTGGCTTTAATTGTGACAGCAACTCCCCCCCCACCCACTAAAACTGCCTTTGTGTCAGAGAATGTTCTTTCAGATAGCTAGGAGAAAGTTCTAAGAATAACATTTCTGTTTATTTTGAGATTGTCTGCTGACCTAGTGGGACTTCAGAGAGATTTAGATTACAAGAAAAGTCTTTGACAAATATCTATGAAAGCAAGATTAAAACAATAATATACACAATCAACTGTGGTCCAAGGACTTGTAAACCAGTGCCAGCTGGAATGCTCAGCGAACTGGGAACAATGATCTTTAGGCAGCCAGGTGAAACTAATCTGGAGAAGCTTTAGGAAGTAGATAAATTTAAGCTGTTTTGAATGGGGACTATTCTAGTCAATTGGCAAAGTCTTAAAGCACAGGATTAGGTATTTATTTGATTACTTGAGGTAATTTGGAGCCACCCCTAATGGTCTGAGAAGGCTTGGTATAAATGTTTGGAAAAATGGGTTATTTCAGTAGTTCTTAATTCTAGCTACATATTAGAATTACTTTGGAGAGTTCTTAAAAATGCTCAGGTTGTCCCAGAACAATTATATCTAGAGGTATGGCCCAGCCATCAGTGTGTGTGTGTGTGTGTGTGTGTGTGTATAAATTCTCTGGATGAGTCTAATAAACAGTCAAAAGAACTGCTTTAAGTGCAGGGTAAATTGCAAGCAAGCAGGACAGAGACTAGAATTAGAAAGGCTAGCAAGGAGACTGGAAATTGGAGTCTGACCTAGCTTTGTGAACAGAGATAAAAAGAGTGAAGTTAAATAAAGTATTCCAGAGGAAAGCTGGTTGGACTTTGTGATGCATGCCACTTGCAATTTTTCGTAAAACTATATTCCAGAAGTGTCACTGCTCTTATTATGATGGATTCGTTGGAAAATGAGCAAGTAAGACAACTTTGCTCTAATTTGGGACTTTAACGATTTGAAAAATTCTCAATTTCTGAAGTAGCAAAACAGGTCAGAAAAGAAAACACAATCATATTAAAAGTATATAAGCTTTTGTTTATGTTTGAAGGAAGGAATAAAGCCTGTGATGGATGCCTCAGAATTAAGAATCAAAATTCAGACTTTAAATTGAGTTACTGTTAGGAGATACTGGACTGTGGTAAAATTATGATCCCTTTAGAGTAACCTTGAAGGAAATGAAAAGTTAGACCATTAAGGACATCGAAGAGGATTCCCCATCATTTTTGATCATAACATTCCTTCACTGGAATGAAGAATTTGTAACAGGTATGGGAAATGGATAAGTGGTATCTCAGAAATGATGACCTCTCTGAAAGCTGGGCTGGCAAGCAATGATGAGAATTCCAATGTTCATATTAGATCATTTTATATTTATTCTGGCATGTCCCACATTTAGAGTTTAGAGGGAGGGCAGAATGTCATAAAGTGGCACTCATTTATAAAAGCAGTGTTTCATAACATAACCTCAAGTATATGAGTATTTGATAAAATATAGACACTGAATGAGAAACTTCACCTGCAAGAGCATCCCGACTAGAAGATATTTATGAAGCAAAATCATTTCTCTGAGAATAAGGCAGAGTATTACAAGCATGATAAGCTTCCGTCTAATAGTTGCTGTCATTACTTAGAGAACAGACTTGGAACTGTAAATGAAAGATAATTGTTCCTGTATTCCTGCTCCCAAATGCTGGGTTCCTGGTATGTGAAGGGGTAAGGTACATGCAGGGGTAAGGATTGAGGCTGGTCTAGCTCTAAGTCAGGGAGGGTTGTATGTTGTCATTTGAGGGGAAAGGGGCTGTCCCCTGCCAAAAGTCCTCAGTTAACTTCATCCCATTTACAGGGATTGGGGAATTTATGATATTGTTTCCAGGAGGCCCTGGACAGGAAAATAAAAGGGCACTATATCGGTTTAAGAACACACTCACAAACGACAAGCACCCCCTCTCCCCTGGAGTTCCGGACACACACACTAGTTGGAGTGAAGGAGTGGTAAGGTTGGGGGTCAGAAGGGAGAAGAGAATAAAAGTTGACAAATGTGGGTAGGGTCCAGCAGGAATGAACCACTAGGCATCATGTGAGAAGCAACTGGACTTGGGAAGCAAGAAGGAGAAAAAGGAAGATCTAAAGTTTGCCCTTGATGCTCTCCCTGGACCTCGTCTTGCTTTTGGGCACATGGTCCAGTCTACTGCATCCAACCCGTCTGACTGGGCGGTGGCGGGTGGGGAGGACAACATGTGCCCCCAAATTACTCTGTGCCCTAGTGCATTCAGGAATCCTTAAACATTTCCATTTTCCCTTTCACGAGTTTGCTGTTCCAGGAAAGAAGTTTCTAAATTAATTCTCTACAAAGTCCCCTTTGCATGTTGGTTGCAGAATTAATGATCCTAATGGAAAAGTAAATTAATCTTTGATGCTTGGTTGAGGCTAAGGGGGAAAAAAAAAATCACTGTTTCACGCACTTGACCTTCTTAATTCACCTCACCCATAGTATTATCCCCCTCGCTTTCATGCCAATTGCATCTCACAAAAACGGGAACAACACAGCTTTGAAATGCCTTCTCTGAATCCAAAGCTCCAGGATACCTTTACTCATTCTGACAACATTCACCAAATGCCTGGTTTATGCAAAGCCATGGTGCCCAAGAGAAGCCAGCATAGGTTACTTGGAGGAGGCCACGTGATGTGATAGTTTTCACGTGTCAAGTTTTTACTCGAACTTTCTGCATTCCCTATTTGAAAAGACTGCAGTAAACGTTTTGTAAATTTGCTATAGCTTCTTCAGAGTTTCTTCCATTTTAGGAAGAACGGAGCAGCTTTTCCCAAAGGCACCATCACCGGTGTGAGGGTTCACGGAGGTATTTCGGGATTCAACAGATGTTGGGAAGTTGGAAGTCTTGGAGTGCCTTACTATGTTTTTTCTAGCCCCTGCTCTACTGCTTTTGCTGTTCCTTTCAACGGAAATATGGACGCTGTGCTCCCGTCCGAATGTGTCATCTGCATACCCTGCTGTTCCTCCAAGTTCACCATACTTTACAGAGAGCTGTAGTAGAAAGGATGACTGGGGTCCCCCTTCCGAGGTCTAGCAAGACCAGATGTTTGGGAGGAGCTGCACAGCTGGTGCTTTGGGAGTGTCCAGCAAAGCCAGCTTGGGAGTTCCACGGGATCCTCCGTGTTATGAAAATGGCTAGCTTCCATTTCCTCCGGTGTGACTCACATTCGGTTGGGCCTTTGGGGGAAAAATCATGAAGGACACAGCTGTAGAACCTGTGAAATATACGTCAGAACCAAGGGTGTGTGTGAAGGGGGAGGGGTAGCTTCTCCAGACCTTGAGGTCTATTTATCCTCTGTATCCCACGTCTGGATCTTTGAAGGTAAACTCTTGGAGAAGGCATCTTTCATGCCCCGTGGAGTACCTAGGCCATCTGTAAGTGCTCAATAACATCTGCAATTTCCGCCTAGAAAGCCAGGCGCGGATTGGATCAGACAGACTCGCGCTCGCGGCCCGGAGCCAAGGCTGAGAGGCTGCTGGACTTAGGCTGCGCAGCCAGGCCGGGGAGCCTCGGGCGCCGTCTGCGGGCGCTGGGAGCCCGGCTCCACCTGGCCGCGGCTGAAGGGGCGGGGCCCAGCTTCCTGGAGGCGGTGGCGCCTCCTCGCTCCCGAGCGCGCTCCGCGGCGTCCGGCGCACGCGCGAGGCCGGAAGGGAGCGCGCCCCGGCGGCGGCGGCGGCGGCGGCGGCGAGAGTAGGAGGAGGGTGGCCGGGGGAGACTGGCCGCGCTCGAGTGGTGGCGGAGGCGCGGGCGACCCAAGCCGGGCGGAGTGGGGCGTGAGGGAGGGTGCGGAGGACGGAGAGCGGGGTGGAAGAGCGAGAGCCGCGTTTCCAATTCCCAACTACGAGCCCCGAGTTTGTAGATGGGGCTGCCCTGTGGCGTCTGTGGCTGAGTAGCGAGCGGCAGCGGCGGAGGCAGCGGCAGCGGCAGCGGCGGGCTGAGGGGAGCGGCGGCGGCGCGCCGGCGGCAGAGGTGCGAGTCGGTGAGTTGCCTGGGCCCCCACGCCGCTCGGTTAACGGTCTCGCCGCGCGCCGGACTGGGCCGGGGGGCGCCCTGTTGCTTGTCGCCGCGCGCCACGCGGGACCCCGCCCCGCCCCCTCGGCACCTGGGCTCGGGCAGCGGGGACCGGGGCGGCGGGGTGGGGGCGCTGGCCGGCGCGCCCGACCGGGCCCACGCGGAGGGGGCGCTCTTGGCCCGGCCGCTGGCTCCCGGGCTGCGGGCCGGCCAGTGCGCGGCAACGTGTCTGGCAACGTGTCTGGCCCATGCTGCCGGCCGCCGTGCCGCGCCGCGCCTGCTGGGCCCTCCCCGCCCGCTCCCCGGCGTGGCCCCAGCTGGGCAGGGGCTGGAGGCCCCCTCTGGGCGCGGGGCGCGGGCGTCGACACCCTCTGCGGCGGGAGTGGCGTTAAAGCTTGAATGGAGAACCGCGTCGGAGGCGGTGTTGCTGTGACTGACACCTCCCGGGTCAGTCTCGAGAGGGGGCGATTCCGCCGGCTCCTGGCTCTCTCCCGAGCTCGGAGTTTTTAGCGGAGGAGGCTTTCTGCAACTACTGCTGCTACTTCCGAGCACGAGACTACAGTTCTTTGGGCAAAGTGGTTGTGGGCCGAGCACACGCTGCTCCGGAGGCGTTCGCTGCCGAGGCAAGTGCTTTCCGATCCCGGGTGCGTTTATTTGGAGCCAGAAAGATGCCACCCCCCCTCTTTTTTTTTTTTTTTTAAAGCCCTCTGGCGGGGCAGGGCCCAGGAGGGGGCCAATTTAGGGATCATTCAGTCGGGGAGATGACAGGATGTGTGTGGATTGGTTTATATATATATGTAGATAGATCTATCTATCTATATATATATTCCCCCCCCCAGGACTTTTTAACACTTTATTGGGAGTTTAATCTCAGTCTCACCAGTTCCTGGCAACTCGAGATTACATTCGTTTATGTATCCATCAATTGGAGCATGAATCTGTGTAAGGAGGACTGGGGTCAGGGAGGGGGGCCATTGAAGACTGATGGAGAAGCTCAGAAAATTCTCCGCAATACTTATAAACGGCCTGCTAAGGTCAGGCTATCCACGCTTTACTCATTCCTATGCCTTTGGAGATTGTTGGAAATTTACTTTATGCTTTGTGAGTTGTTGTAGCATGACGCGGAACATTTGAGGTGCGTTAAGATGCTCTTCAGTTGGAGTATGATTTAGCAGCCATTTCTTACCCGGAAATCTTTCAGATGATTGTTCGGAAACTTATGCATATATTAGGCAAGGTAACACAGCTACCAGTGCAGAGATTGTCGCGGCACTTAAGTATAACAACGCATTTTTTGCTTTATTTAAGACGTTTACTGCACTATTATGATTGGTGTAAGCCTTGGTCTTCTTGGGGCCTTATGACTAAACACAGAACTTTTATGGTTTGTGTTATTTTGAGGTCATTGTATCTGAAATTTATATATTTAAATGCATGTTAAAATCTGCACAGCGTGTTACTTTTTAAGATCCATGTTTCTTTTAATTTAGACTAGGCTTATGTAATATACAAATGGCAGCGCTTTTAGTAACTATCCTATAGAGATTGCACACTAAATATATTTATGAAAAACATTCAGGGTGTGTGTGTGTATATGAGCGCACGCGTGCTGTTTAATGAAAGCTTCTCAGTTCCTTTTCTACCTGAAATTTCAAAATGAATTATTTTACATTTAGATTAAATAAACACTGGAAAAAATGAAGGTGTTTAAGTGAGTCTGGTAGTTATATACAAGACAGTAATTTTTTGTTCTTCTCTAGGCCAACTGTTGGATTTTTTTTTAAATTAATCATATTTTTCTTAAACATTCGAGGAAGCAGTTTGCTTTTTGTCTAAGTCTCATTTCAAGCTGAAATTGTTCCAGAAGACTACACAGCCTGCATTTACCGATTTCTCCCCCTTACCCCTTCTCTTTAGTTTGGTATAACCAAGACAACCATAATTGTGAGACTGTATTGTTATCCTTTTTAAAAGCTGTTTTTTTAAACTGAAGTTGAGCAGTTACCATCCCTTTATATACTTTACAATTTAATAATGGATGATTAGCAGGAGACAACAGATGTTTTATTAATTGCCTTTCACAATTGTGACATCCAAGCTTTGTTAAAAGTGAGTAACACCAGCAAATAATTGCTACGCTTTGCAGATAATTCAAGGTTAATACTGGTCAAAGATTAATTATAAAACTTAAGAAAATACATATTGAAAAGGGGCAAGAGGATTCATTTGTATTTTTGGTATCATTTACTGTATTGTAAATTGCCTAGTACTTAGTAGTTTTTGAAAGAATATTTTCCCAGTTAGACTTTAGGTTTATAACACTGATATTAACATTCTTTTCCAAAGTAATTAATTTGGTAAGTAACTAAATTTGTATCTGAACTCCATTTCAGGCAAATGTAGTTAACTTACAAGGGCTGTGCTGCTAATTTAAGGAAAAATGAACACCTGCCCATTAGATAAAACAAATATTGGACTGTTAAAAGAATATTAGGGGTGTGTGTGTGTGTGTGTGTGTGTTTGTATGTATGTGTATGCTAGTTTTGTTTTACCTGTAGGTTCTTTCCTTCCAAAAATAGTATTTATATTCATGAATAACACAAAAAAACAAGTGTTAAGTTACCTCTTTATTGATAGGGTGCTGGCATTGAATTAAGGATTTTATTTCTTCATCTGTAGGAACCTGGTTCAGCTTAATTTTGGTCATCTAGAAGCTGCTGTGCTTTTCTCATTCTTCCTGTCATTTGTTTGTGACCACTGGGGGGAGACTTTACAATTTAGGTTGACCATATCTCTCCCTCACTTACACTGACTGCTAATCATCCCTGGGCACTTTGCCAAACTACTAGAAGTGTGTTGATAATGAACTGAGTATCAAGTCTTGATCAAGATATCTGATGACTTAAAATTCTTTAACTCACATCACATTCACAAAGTACCTCTCTTTATAGATTATGTTATTGACAGTTTACTTTTTGGTCTACTGTTCAGTGGACTACCGTAGTGAAAGATAAGAGGTTCATGAATACATTAAAGCTTTCAAAGGTGTGATTTTTTTGACATTAATCTTAGAAGTAATGTATGTTTAATTACTTGTTTAGTGTACACAGATATTAGCCATCTGGAAAGATATGGAAAAAGCATCACTGTATCCAAATCTTTTTAAACAGATCAGTCTATTTTAATAAACTTTCAGAAGACGAGATATTGAAGCATTCCTTATATCTAATCTCACCACATAGGGGAAGTTCTTCCTTTATTAATGATAGAGAGAAAATGAAAACTCACAATTTGTTGGCCATTGAGCTATGACTATTCTTGGGAGACCCAATAAAGTCAAAATTATGGTTTCCTCTTTTTCTCTTCTGACAGTATTTGGCTTTATTAATGTTCAGTTCAATTCAATAGTAGTGAATTATGTAAATAAAGGATATTATGTTTACAGTAACTTAGAAACAAATGAAGTTTTTATGTCCTTTGTATAGTCATGATCATAGTAGATTCATCCACAATATAATAAACAGGACAGAATTTAGAGTAGTTTTTATCATCCTACAGTCTTCTCCCTTCATTTAAGATGGCTTTGCTTTAGTCCTAAAATGAAATAATACATTCATTTATACACACATATGCATATGCACATATGATACATGCACATATTTGATGCAGGATAGATATTTTCTCCTAGTTCATTCCTGGCTAACCTGCTAAATACTTGGGGATGGTAGTTTTTAAAGACCTGTCAAAGTTAACACAATCACAGAACACAGAACACCAGTTACAGATTATATGAGTAGGTTTTTCATAAAGCTCAAGTTGTTTTCAGATCGTTTCTAATGCCTGCTAGTTCCTACACATGATCTTATATCTTCAACTTATACCTTTTTCTCTTAGATTGTTGACACTTATACCACTTCTTTAATTCACTATGTTCCATCTGTGCTGTTCTTTCTGTCCTTTAGATAGCATAACTTGTTCGTGATTTAGGGTTGTTTGCTCTGCTTGGAATTCTCTTCTTACAATACTGCATGACTGGCTCCTTCTCATCATTTCTAGTTCAAATATACCTTCTCAGATAAGCAGTTATCTAACTAGCCTTTCAGAATAACACCATCTTCATTTTCATCTCTCCCTTTACCTTTGAAATTTGTTTCCTGCAAACCATTTATCATTATCTGAAATTGTAGTTTTATATTATTGTCTATGTTCTTTCACTAAAATGTAAGCCCCCAAACAGTTATTTTATCTCTTGTTTAACATTGTATTTCAGGACCTAGACCTATTCTTTGTATATATATGTCATTAAATATTTCTTTGAGGTTTTATCATTCTGAGGTTTTGATATTCAAATGTTCCTTTATGAAATAATTTAACTAGCAACAGTTAAACTGTTGACTATAAGTAGTAGGCTTCCAGTCTATGTGGTTTAAGCAGATGAGTCTTAAAGTAAAGATGCAGGGAGTATCTAATGGAATATGAGGATTGAGGTTCAGGGGCTCCCATGCCAACAGAATATACTTCATCTTTTTATTCCTCACTGTGCATTTCTTCTCTCACTGAAGAGACCCATTTCCTATTCCTCTTAATGGAGATTATGGCCCCTTGAAGCCCCTGAGTATTCCCAGTATCAACCCAGACAACAGGAAGCAGATTCTTCTAGCACCCGAGCCTCCCCTGTTTTACTCACTATGTGACATTACTAGAACCCAGTTGTACTGACTGTAGTCATGGGAAATGAAATTGGAAAGATAACTCAAGTAGACAAATGATAATGTTCACATTTGACCACCATCCATAACCACCCCCCCCCAAAAAAAAAATGACTGGTTTCCTCTCTTTTAAGGTTTGCTGATATGTGAATTTAGAAGTTCTGAAAAGCACTTTCTTGGGAACATATCCAAAAGAAATGTCCTTGTTTTCTGGAAGGAATTTAGTTGACAAATACACACATGAAGGAAAAAAACAATAAAAATAGCATCAAATGCAGGAGCTGAGAAAAATATCTGTAATATTTGCAGACAAAAGACTAACTTTGTTAATACGTAAAGAGCATCTGCAAATTGATAAGAGACCAGCCACAAAGCTGGGCAAAAATCATGAACAGACAGTTCACAGAAAAGAAAATCCAAATGCTCTTAAGCATGTGTATTAAGATATTTTATATCTTTATATAGAGATTTACATATATATGTATACATATAGATAAAGATATTAAACTTGAGAATAACATAAATATCATACATTCAAACTATGAGTTACCATTTTAACCTATTGGACTAACAGATCCAAAAAGTTTGATGCTACTTTTGAAGTGGATGAAGACTAATATGTGTACTCTCATATTGGCTGTTAGAAATACAAATAAATAAAATTATGTGTGACTGAAATTTCTGAAAGTACGAAGGTAAGTAGAAAGCCTCGGGGGTATGGGTAAGTTGATGCAGGTGTCTGTGGGAGAGGAAAGACATGATCTGCAACATATTTATCTGAATACTAATTTGTGCTGCTTTGTTTTTGGCTTTAAACATGAAACAAACCCAGGCTAAGGTAAAACCAGAGCGGTCAGCCCCACCCCCAAAAGAAATTTCTTTTAGGATCATATTTAGTTTCCCTTGTGGAGATCACCATTTCCTCCTCCTTATAGTACTGATGAAGTTTGTATCTAAATAGCTGACATTTCTATATACTTTGTATCTTTCAGAATCTAATACTTTGTTAGCTACTTTGTAGCCTTTGAAGATTGATGTGAATATATTTACCTTATTAGCTTTTTATAGAGCCACTTCATAATTTTATGCTTTTGGGAATCTTTTGTAAAATGTGACTTAGAATTTCATTTTATGAATGTACTTAAAATATTAATAAGAATATTAAATATTAAATGGTGACTAGAACAGCTTTTATAAATGGTTGTTTATTACATAATATGTTAATGGAACTTTATTTTTATATAGTTCCTTTGGTCCATAAAATATTGTTAGGTCTTAGTTGGATTGAATAAATATGTGAAGGTCACGGAGAGCAACTGAAGAGACATGGAACTTTCTAGAAATATTTGTGGGAACGTGTACAGACCAAGGACCATATGCTCAGGAAAGGAAAAGTGAAGAGTAAGGGATTCTTTAAGGAAAGGCTGGTGGAATCCCGAGGGGCTATGGCTCAGGAAGAGTTTTATTAACTAGGATAATGTTGCTTTAGTTGAATGCATTCTTTGAGAATGTAATATATATTTTATATAGGCTCTTTCTACCTTGAATTAGCTCTGACAAGAGCTTTCAACCTAAGTGAATATCAGAATCCTTTTGAGTTACTGAAAAGATTCTAATGTCATAGGTCTGATGTGGGAAAGGAGCTTGTTAATATTTTTAAAGTCCCAAGAGCCAATATTTCTAAACTAATTCACCCTATAAAATACTCTCTCTAATAACCAAATCACTCAGCACATATTTTAGGTTCCTCTGCCATTTAGAGAATTTTAACCCTAGAATTTGCCCTCTTTTCTTGAACTAGATGATAGCACTTCCAGTGTCTGTTTGATTTCTGTAATTTTGCTTACTTTAATACATTTCTCTTCTTGCAGCCTTGTTTCTTCTCTACCAAGGAGTGTTCCTACTTGCTTCTCCCAAGAAGCTGTCATGGAATGACCTCATCCACAATTTACATTTTCACTAAGGGAAAGCTTGTAGCACTTACCTAATTGGCAAGCGCTCATCATAGGAGTGACTGATTTATGTTTTCACTCATGAGCCTTGCACATATACTCCTGGTTTTACTGTTTGTGCATCTCTTTTTTCCTTCTTGCCATGAGTATCTTCATGTTTTTCTTTCTTCTACGATCCCAAGCTTAGAGCTTATTCATAGTTGACTTGCCTGTCAATAATGGTGTCAACAATATTATTGAATGCTCACCATGTTCCAGAAATGATGCTAAACGCTCTCCCAGCATTATCTTATTCTATCATCAACAACTTTTAAAATAAAAGGAAAACCTTTATGTGATTATTATTGGCTTTCTGTGACTACTGTAACAGATTGTAACAAATTTGATGGTTGAAAACATTTATTTTCTCAGTTCTGGAGGCCAGATGTCTGAGATCAGTTTCATTGAGCCAAAATCAAGGTGTTGGAGGACCATGTTCCTCTGAAGACGTCTGTAGAGGGGAAAGAGAAAAAGAGGAATGGAGGGAAGGCGAAGGGGGAGGGGAGGAGGAGTAAGAGAAGAAAGATCTCCTCTGACTACTCTAAGGACACGTATGATGACATTTAAGGCCCACCTCATGATCCAGAATTATCTCCCCATCAAAAAAAATTCTTAATCACATCTGTAAAGACCCTTTTTCCAAATTCACAGATTCCAGGGATTAAGACATGAAAATATTTGGGGAGGATCATTACTCAGTCTGCCACAGTGATGATTCAAATGGTCAGAAAAGGAGGGCTGGTAAAAAGTCACTTTGCACCATCCATATTCCTCTCTTTCTAAGTGGCATTTCCCAGCCAGGTACAGGGACATTTGAGTGACACAACTGGGAAGGGGTTGCTCTTAGCACCTACTGGAGACCAGACGTGCTATAAGCAATGAACAGGACAAGACCCCACAACAAAGAATTATCCAGCACATTTCATAGTGCTGAGTTTGACAGGCACTTTTCTGAAGTTAACTATTGCCAGTTGTTTCTTAAAAAAATTGTTTTCATTCCTGAAAAAGTTTTATTCTTATATCAACATATGTCATGAGTGAAAAAATACCTCATGATTTGAGCATGACTGGTGGTGGCTTTTGGTTGATTGAAAGTTGATTTAAGTGATGAGGAGTCATAAAAAATGATTTACATGTTCCTTAAACAGTCTGTTTTCAACTTAAAAATGTAACTATACATTCATTTGCCAATCTTTTCTTTGAGTCTGCCTTTTGCCTGGAGCTCTGAGTCAGCAGTCTTATATAAACTAGTGTATTATCACTGATTTCTTGCTTTGGGGCAAGAACTTAAATTTGTAAAGGAATCTGAGTGTAATATCCTCTTAGTGTTTTCTGACTCTTTGGTTGTTGATAATTGTCTTCCTTATAAATAATTATACAGTGATTTGGTGGTGGTTTTCTTGTTTTGTTTTGTTGCTTTGCTTTCTTTAGGTCTTTTCAAAGCATCCAACAGATACTCACATACAGAACAATGTAACTCCCATGGTCTTGTATTAAATACAATATTGCATATATACATATATATATTTAATTATTTTGTACAAAAAATAATGACTCAAATATTGGGACTAGTTGCAGTTCATTTGAATAGTTTCTAATCTGATGATACAGTGAGAGCTAATGTCACAATTACTTTCAAATTTTTATATATTTAGAAAATTTTGTCTTAATATTATAATGTAAGAGCTTGTAATTTCTGCGGAATATTGCTATAAATGCTATATTGCTTTTACCGGCTTAACTATGTGAGTCACTCTTCTACTAAAGGAAACACTGGCTTTTCATTAACTTTACTTTTTGGAGTTTTGCTTACTAACAAAATATTTTCACTGCTTTTTATATAGTTAAATTATATAATTTCTTGAAATTAGATACTTTATTAATTTCTTACTCTACATGGCAGAAGAGTTAGAGACTTTTTTTCTAACTTTCAGCTCATTTACTTGGGACACATACCTCTATTTAGTACAAACATTAAGCTTACTGTCAGATAGGTCTGGTATTACTACTGAACTCAGTATACCTCATCTATATAATAGAATATATCAGTTTTGTACTGTTGGCATAAGATTTTTATTGAATATGTGTCTACTACAGAATCTACAAATAGTGTCTAGTACATTTTAAGTGTTCAGTAACACTGTATCCTTTCCTTCTCTTACTTTCTGGTACAGTGTTATATATACAGTAGATATTAAATAATCATGTTTTCAGATACCTTTGCTTGATTCATAACTTACTTCTTTCTCTACAGTGTAAGAACTCTTTCTTTTAGTAAGCATTTTTTTAAAGGTAGGATCCAGGTAGGAAAGAAGACAGTATAGGGAAGCAGGCAGGAAGAGAGAGGAGGAAGAAGCACCCTCATTTATTTTTTCCTTTAGTTGTCCGTACTAGTTGTTCCCCCTCAGGGGTATGTGACCTTGTTCCTTTGGAGGCTATTGACTGTTACTCCACCAGGGTGTGCCTACTAAGTATTTTAAAAGAACTGTAGTTTTAAAGTAGTCCAATACATTATATGCTACTTACTAAAGCTAATTAATCTTATTTTTACATGACATTTCATTATGATTACAAAGGCAAATATTTGGTGGAAAGATGACTGTGACCTGATAGATTCCTTCCAATATGATCTAGAGATTTTATAAAATTCATACAAATATGATTTTTCTTCATGCTTTCCTCCTAAGATGCTCTGTACACATAGTGTTTGATAATGTATCACTTCGTTTTTGAATGAAGACAACAACCACAGTATGCGCATATGGTTTATTATCACATAAGAATTCTGTAGTATTTTGTTTGAATATGATTTTTAAGTGGATATATCTTTTTATTTTACCTAGAATATGTATAGCTACATACATACAATAAGATGTTTTATGGAAAATTTAACTTTCCATAATAAATTTTTTTGTCTTTTCATTTATCTGTTAAATAGCCTATCTAGGACTTTGATATGAGAAACTTGGCTTAACTGAGTTAAAGAAGTTTAATTCATTAAAGATGTTATTTTAGAAATTAAATGGTCATGCATATTTTTTATACAAGTAGATCCAGATGTCTTTGATTTTCTTTTTTAAACTAGTATTTTACTTTTTTAAGCTAGTCAAACTTTTGGAAAGAGGAGTAAATGAAAAAAAGTTAAGCTACATTTTTAAAAAGGTTGGAACACCTTGTGAAGCAAATAAGCAATGTAATCTCAGTAGGCCCTCACCATCCTTATTATTAGGTTCTTAAAAACCCCAAGGTAGAGACATTTTTTCTTGAAGAAATTTTAAGATGTTATGGGGAAAATAAGGTTAAGGAGTTTGAGATTTATGAATGAACCCATAAAAATCCTTACAAACTTTTAATGTTCACCCTATTGAAACATTAAGTAATTACTCAATTAAAACATTAAGTAAAATATATCAGATGTCAGTGCCTTTTTATGAAATTTTATTTGGAATTACCAGCTACTAAACAATTAGTTTCTACTTACCATTACTTTCTTGAAGGTAACTTTTTAGGATTTCTATGGGGTGGGTGAATGCTTATAAATCCTGAGGTACTTTTTAGAATATAATATTCAGAGCTTTTCTTATTTTCACTTAAGAGTAACTAACTTTAACTTCCAACTGTTCTAGAGACAGCATAACTTGGATGTTTGAGATTAAAAAATAAGCTTTTAGTAACCTTTATTTAACTCACTCATCTTGCTAATGCCAAGTGAGTATTTATAGTTCTTTTCCATCCATGATAATTTCATGCCAGTACTCATCAGAACATAGCATAATGGAACACTGTCTTGGCTCCGTCTGTCCTCATTCTCATCTCCATTCTTTTCTTCCCAGCTGACTCTGATTCTAGATTGAAGACTGGAAATTTGTTTTGTCTCTGCTTCTATCTCTTCTAGGAGTACACTGTAAATATCTCCTATTCCTGCTTTACTTTTTTTTTTTAATTGCCCCCTCTTTGATTTTGTAAATCTGCAGTTCCCCTGTTCCTAAAATTTTCCCCAAGAAATCAACTTAAAATTTATTTCACTCAAGTCGAAGTTTCCACCAAAAGTAAACGTGTATGCATGTATACACTAGAATTTCATATACTAGAAAGGCTACTTTATATCATTTATTTTAGGAAAGAAACTGTCTTTGTATCCCCTCATCCAAGCATTGTTTCATGGTCATAGCTGTGCTTAATATTTCATAATTAGGAAATAACACAAATTAACATAAATAGTATTTTATCATGTGCAGCAGACTAAGTTCTGAAAAGTTTGGAAAAGATATTCTCAGGTCTGGCTACTCATTTGAATTTACTTTGATATGAACTCTGAGGTTCCTTTTAACTCTAAAACTGACTCTCAAAAGCAAAAAAGTAGATCATAAATTGATTAGTTATTGAATAGTTAAGAAAAAAAAGAATATTGTTGGGCAGGTAGTATGAGTGAATGAATTTAGGTGAGAATGAGACATGGTTTTCTATATAGAAGTAAAAAGATTAGTGTAGCTAGATAGTTTATATTAGGGAATAGAAAAATTAGATTGAGTAGATGAAAAGCAGTATTTTAAAAAGAAAAAAATTAAACACTTGCAGATGACAGAAACCCATCAGTTTTTCTAATGCAGTGTTGTCATTTATATGATAGTTTAACATGATCTGTGTGATCATTTTTTGCTGACTGGATTACAGTGAAGAGAATACTAAGAGAATTGCAGTGATATTTGAAGGTGAAGCAATGAAAACTTGAAAAATAGGGAAGGGGAAGTATAGATGAATAAATGGAAATCGTGAATTCACTGTGGCTAGTCAATTGGAATATAGTGGTATTTTTTAAGTTTTCATTTTTTTTTTTTTTTTTTAAAGGAAAGGTGCACAGGAAGGAAGGCAGGCAGGCCAGCAGAATGAGAGAAGTAGAAGAATCACTTTAATTTAGTTGTTTACCTTGGTTTTCTCCCCCAGCCCTGACTCTTGAAGTGGACCATCAGATAGATGTATGTGAACTGCGCCATAGTGAACTAAATCAGTAGGTCGCCAGGGCATGCCTTCAACTGATCTTAAACAAAGGACAGTCTTTGGATTTTCAAAACTTGGGATCTTTTCCCAAGATAAGCCTTGAACTTGTTTTCCCAGTTCATTTACATTCTTATTTTTTAAAAGTAATTCATTATATTCCTCAAATTTAAACAGTTCTCAGCTACAGTTGACCCCTTTCATTATTACTAAAACAGGGGAATGTTCTGTTGAGGCCTCTTACCCAAGTACTAATTAGTAAGTAAAAGTTTATTTATTCTCCCAAAATATGCTGTTAACTTCCAGAGCAGATATTTACAGAAATAATGATAAATGTGTTGTGTGGTTATTGGGGGGGGAGGGGTACAGGAATTGCAAAAAATAGGAAAAAGGAAAACTTAGAAAATCAAGATGCTGATAGTAGTGAGGAAGATGATAAGACTATTATACAAGAAATATTAAAACAAACTTTTAGAAGCATTCAAATGCCTGACATAAACTTGTTAAAACAATGTTAGAAGTTTTTTGGGAAATATGAGAAGACTATGACTTGGTTTTTATTATTAGAAAGCAAGGTATGTTTATGAACTGAACTTTCTGACAATTTTTTAAAATTTTGCCAAAGAACTATATAGCAAATAATTTAGCAACATGACCATGCTTTCTCTAAAAGCCAAATTATTAGAGGAGATATTCACTAGAAAAGTGGAATGATTTTGATGCTAGCAATATCAAACTATATTCACCTGGTACATCTATTTGCCTTATATTAAATATACTACCTCTTCTTTAAGAGGACAGTTTTGCCTCCTGTGGGACATTTGTTAATAATATTTGAACATTTTTGGTTGTCACAATTGGTTTGGGAGTTAGGGGGATTACTAGCATCTCGTGGACAGAGGGTTGCTATCTAACAATACATACAACAGCTTCCAATAATGATGGATTTTCTGACCCCAAATGTCAGTAGTGCGAAAATTGAGAAACTGGAATAAGGAGTAGGCAAGTTCTCCCCTGGATGATTTTAGAGACATGAATCAATTTCTTTTTCTATTTCTCTCTAGACTTGAGCAGAGAGTATCCTTGCATTAACATATTTTTGTCCAACAACTTAAAATCGATTGTTGCTGTTTTGTGTTCTTATGCCAGGGGTGTATTTTAGACTCTCAGATGAGATAGATATTTCCAAACATATACCCATTTCTCTTAGGGTAACTATTTTTTTCTGTTGCATTCTGTTTCTTATATTTCCTTTCAGTAATTTAATTTTTGAGGGGTCATCTTATTTCTAAATTCTGAGGACCTCTTAATTATGATTTCCTAAGTATTTTGTTTTACAAAACAAGGCATGTGCTTTGTCTAAGGTCTAGGTTGAACTAGTTCTTGAATTCGATTTATTTTCTCATAGTATTTGAATGTGTTCTAATTCTTAGCAATATTATTTCTGGCAACATATGAACCTGTTCTATTTTTCAATAGTTAAGAAGCTTAAAAATCTGACTTTAAAGAAAAAAATGTAGAAGTTATTTCTTTTTGAATAATTTTACCCCAGCTTTTAAAGACTGCCCTCCTTACCATAGCTACAAAGAGATTTGTAGTGATTTTATAATGATATGAAAAACATCGAAATTCTAGAATGAAACAAGGAATACAAGGAGTTTTGTTTGGTGTTATTTTTAAATAGCACCATAACTTGTGGAAATACAAAAGTTGAATGAATTTATCAGTAATGAAGGGGAATATTTTCAAACAATCAATTTTTCCCTTAAGCTTCCTCAAGTTGATTTTGATCTAAACATATTGGCCATTTAGTAAAATGTAAATTTACTATGCCTGTATATTCTAACTACTCTGTGTTATAGGAAGGGAGAGAGAGTACAGAGGAAGCGATTTTATAGTCAGGATCTGGTGAATACAGTTGTGTGTGTATGTTGAGAATTAGGTATCTTTGAGAGGCAGAGTTCTGGAGTAAATTCAAGTTTTCTTTTTGTTAGATATTTCCTGTCTCCTGCTAATACACATCAGCTGTATCTTTACAAGTGTTTCATTCATTGGTCTTCCATCAGATCTCAAAATGATCTCATTGATTGATCAGCTAACAGTAGGATCTTCATAGTTTGCTGAGTGACATAGTCTGGAGCAGCATCACAGAACCATCCTACTTCACCACTTCAAATGTGTATAGTATTGTTTTCAGTCTTGACCCCTTCCTTGGGCTTCTTGCTAACTGAAAAGCATTGAGCACACAGCCAGCATCCGTAAGCCTAAGCCTGTTTTAATTCTGGAGATAATTTGGCTAAGAAATATTTTAAGCATTTAAAGAAACTACAAAAGTCTAGGAATTCCAGGCTAGTCAAATGCACTACTTTTGTCCTTGGTGTCTGAACAGCCCATTTCATCTGGCAGGAATTTATGTTAACTAAGGAGCAGGACAGCTCTCCCTCCTATTATTTACTTATCATCTATTCATCTTCAATGAAACTTGAAAAAAGTATTATTATTATTGTTGCATAGTTAACAGAGTTAAAGTTGTGCAGAATAATGAATGTACCATGAAAGTAAAATTACTCAGGTCCTGGTCTTACTTTATAGAGTTAAATGTTGATAAGAGTTTCAGATTTAGTTATAATAGTGAGGTGTTTTTCAACAATTTACAATTGATGTTTTTGGCAGGACTGTGCTTTGACTTGTGGAATTGTCCTGAACTTAATGTTTAAATGCTTCTATTCTCCACCATAGTCATTGGAGCAGCAAAAATGCCCTCACGTTTCCAGGTGCTCTTTGGGGAGTGGTGCATATCATGGGTGAAAGTATTGTAATTTAAAATAATTATATACCATATGCCTTAGAAAGCATCTTTTTTAAAAAAATGTGCGCAGTAACTATTGACTACTTTTAAAGAAGAATATTTGCACGTACAAAAACTTCTCAAGAGAAGCCCAGAGAAAATCTGCTTGAGAAGAGTTGTGCTTACCTCTAATGTTTACATTTGTTTATTCTTTTTTGCTTTCTTATATGACAATGTTAGTTTCTGTTATTCTCAGTTATCTTTTTTTACCTTGAGTGTATTGTGATTTTTGAATTGTAAGTTCATGCTTAGTTGGGTTTTACTCAAGGGATTCTGTTCTTCCAACTTAAAGACTATAGTCCTCCAGGAAAGATTTAGTAAGACCTGTCTGTGATATTTTAGTAATCTCTTGGGGATTTTCTGAGCTAGGTAGATATAGTTGAATCCTGAATTCTTGAGAGTAGGCTGTGATTACAAATTCTATGATGGTAGTTTCCCTTTAATATGGAGTCCCAGCTCAGGAAAGCTGATTTCTTTGTTGCCTTTCTTGGCCAATAGTCACATCTTTGCTAGGTTACTTTTCTTTCTTTCATTTTTTTTTTAAACAAGTTGGGAGTTAGTCCTCTAAGTTTCCAACTTTATATGGAGGTATCTAAGTTGCGTTTCTCCATCTCGAACAGACCAAGGCTTAAACTGCTGCATCTGAACTTGTGCTAGAATCTGCAAACACCTTAGAGAAACCGTAACTTCAGCACCAGCTTACCTGTTTTTATCCCTTCATGTTGGTTGGCCCTTGGAGAGTTTCCGAGAACTTGTTTTTGTACTTGAGAAGACATTTTTGTTATTTTACTTAGCATTTCTAGGTATTTTATAAATGAGGGACTTATTTTCAGGTTATTAAGACTTTTTTTTTTTTTTTTTAACTAGACATGCAAGCCTCATTTGTCTGCTTTCTAAATTCTAAGAATTTCCTAAAATTACTGGAACTCCTTCGTTTCTCTCCCACCTCACTTCTAGTATGAAAAATTCTTTTTAAAAAGGAATGTTTCTATCATTTCGATGAGACCGTAGGAGAGAAGAAATGTAGGGATCTGTGCTCAGTATTCCATTTTTAACTAGAAGCTTGTCTAATGGTTTCTAGATCTAAGCTCATTAGGGCTAACTCATCTGATGAAAAGTAAATCTCAAATGCTTTTTCAATAACTATATTTAAAATGTGTTTGAACTTAAAAAGCATATTTGGTTAGAAAAGAGGTGAAGGGGCAGGGATGAAGAATGAAGTTTAGATAATTAACTGTGTAGTTGAGTGAGGCCTTCTTAGAGGAGGAAGCTTTGTAGGGAATCTTACTGTAAAGTTTAGGGTAAAGCACATTATGATAATGAGAAACCGCAATTTTTAAGTTACACGTACTATTAACTGTAGCTGTATGTCTGGTTCAATACTGAGAATTGAAGTTCAGAGATAAGTAACACTGATTTGTCTTCAGTCCACTAATTTTGGTTGGAGAGAGGCATGCAAATGAAAATACAGTCAGTTCTCATTTTTCGTAGTAGTTATGCTCTATAAATTATTTGTGAACACTTAATTAGTGAATCGCTGAGCCATTGCTTCTAAGAGATATAAAGGGATATGTTCCTTTGAGCCTCTGATCATATTTTCACTAGTCAATATATAACCTTTAAATACACATTTTATGTCTGTTATATGTTGTTGATTCATTAACACTGAACAGCCAATAGCACTATAACACATGCCTGAAGGAAGCTCATCTAACATGTATTTTCTCATCACCAGCCTTCTTGGGCTTAGGAACACCACACAGCACTTGAACACTATGTTTGAGGACCATTTTGCATAGTGAAATCACTAACAAAAAGAACAAAATGTGAAAAACATGACACCAAATAGACAATGAAAAGAATACTCATTTTCATTTTGAAAGCTAAAACAAAAAGACACTGTCATCTTGTTGGACCTAAGCCGGGGACACACACACGTTGGGCATGTTTTTGGTGTTCTGTGCTTTGCTGCACTGTGTCTGCATGCAGATGACCACAGAAGTGCTACAAGTATTGATTTAGGGGTTAAAAAAAAACTTTAGCATTCAATGAATTAACAAATACTAGATACATGAATAATGAGGATTAAATCTACTATACACAATGCTTTATTGTCTGAATCTGCTAGGATGGACGAGGAAAGAGTTCACTGAGACAATGAAAATGAAGTTACAGCAATATGAAAAAAATAGATTTAAGAAATAGCTAATGACCCAGTATGGCTGGAATTAAAAGGGACACTCTAAAGAGGAGCAAGAAATGTTGTCTGAACAGTTATAGGAAGAGACATGAGGCTCCTTTGCCTGCCATTTTCAAGATTTGGATTTTATTAGTGATGGGGAAATTAATAAATCATCTTAACCAGGGGAGAAATCTGGTTGTATTTTGAAAAGGTCACTCTGAGGACAGTATTGAGGACAGATGGATTCAGAAAAATAGATTTTAGAAGTTAAGGTGAGATGATGAGAGTTTGAACTAAAGCAGTGACAGTGGAGATGAAAAAAAAGGGGGGATAGGCTTCAAAGACATAATGCAAAATATGAAAGTAAAAGGTCTTGGTAGCTGATTAGCTAGAGGGAAAAAGGAGACTGATCAGAAATCCCTGGGTGCCATTAATTGAGATGGGACACATAGGCAAACCAAATCCAGGAAGTAATGTGCTAATTCTTGGACTTTTTGAAATTATGGTGCCCATGGAACATTTTTACAAAGATTTGGCCAGAAAACTAGCCTGAAATTCAAGAGAGACAGTTTTGAGAGACATTAGAATGTATTTATTAATTGATTGACCCATAGCTAAATGACCTACTGTGTGTCCACACAATGTCTTAGTGCTAGAGGAAATAGAACCATGAGTGAATTTCTAGTGAAGGGAGACAGACAGGAAGCAGAAACATATCTTCAGATAGTTCTGTGATGCAAATGGAACTAATAAATGAGGGTGGTGTCTATAAAAAAAGGGAGGCTAGTTTAGATTGGGTATTTGGGCTCCCTTTCTGGGAAGGTGACATAATGGGAAAAAATGAAAAGGCAAGTATATACATGTGGTATCTAGGAAGATCATTTTGAGCAGACAGAATAAAAAATGGTAAAGATGGGAAATAAACTAGCCATGTTTAAAGAACAGAAGAAAGACCAGTATGACTGGTCCAGACAAAGGGAAGAGAGTTGTAAAAGAGATAGAAGATGAATTCAGACAGATATGCAAGATGGCAAAGCACGAAAGCTCTGTGGACTATCATGGTTAAGAGTCTGAATATTTTTAAGTATAGTGGGAAGCCTTTGGTCAGTTTTAGCAGAAGAGTAACAGATTTTGTTTTATGTGTAATATGACACCCCTAGGCACTCTGGAGAATATTATTAAGAAACCCGATTGAAAGTAGGAGGAACATTCCAGTGCAGTAGACAACCATTGAGGAGTGAGAGTCTGTTTTTGAGTCAGCTTCATAAGGTTATGTTTCTTTAATCATCTCTCTCATGGCTGAATTTATGAATTCATTTATCACTGAATCTTGATATTCTAGGTATTTTTGTAAGTGCATGTGTATTACAAAAACTATCAATACAATTTTATTCTGAAATCATCTCATTTTGAGATACTAAAAATATTCAGTTTGGTTTTAATATGGTAGTGATCCTGTAGCCATGTTCCTATTTATAGTGCTCATTAATTATGTAAATACACTCAATTCTTCTGGTTTGGTTGTAATACTACATATTTCCTTATTAAGTAATGAAACTTTGACCTGCTTTGTTAATTAGTGCTTAGGTCAATAAAAATGTATTCAAAGTAGGGCTGTTGCACTGAGAGCAAATTAAGAACAGCACAATTTTTTTGAGCTATTTAAAAAGAATCAGATCTAGCTTTTCTCTCACTGAGCTTTGCACTTTACCCAGGTTTATGTACATACCAGAGTATGGAGCAGACACTAGAGTGGGAAAAACTAGTGATTAGTATACCAGTTAATAGGCTTTTAAAATAATCAGGCAAGGGAAGATAAAGCTTGAAACCAAAGGTTAGAGAGTAGAAATTGATGAGGATGAATTTGAGACTTTTATGCAGCAGAATGAAAAAATTTGGAGGTGAATTTTGTATCTAGAAGTTAAGGAGAAGAAAAAAAGTCGATTCTGCGATTTCAAGTTTCAGAGAAAGGTTGGATGGTGATGTCATAATAAAAGATCAAATCTAGAATCTATAGTAAGAGGACTAGGCTTGATTAAGACGAGTAGTTTTGAAAATGTTAAAGTCACCATCTTTGGGACTTCCAAAGGAAATACATTAAAAAAGCAGTAGGAAGAAGGTGAGAGCTTTAACTAAGATTTGGATTAATTAAGATATTTATATAGAAACAAGTTGAAACTGTACAAATAAATAAGATTTCTAAAGAAAAGAATGAAAGCTTGAGGGATACCAAGTAGTGATTATCTGTTCTCAAGCAGAATGTAGACAGAATATGTGATTCATCTGTCAGTTAAGTCACCCCCAAACAACTTATTCAAAAAGTTCGAGAGCTGTAGCTCCAAAACCAGATAGCAGCAGCAGTGGTGGGAAGGGAGGAGAACTGAAAAAATACTGTCCAATGTGAACTACTCATTAACGCAGTGTGGTGTGATAGACGGGAAATGAGGGGGTCAAAAGATGGATTTTCAAAAATTATGACTTGAGGAAGATGTTAGCACATTTATAAACGAGGGCTTGTTGAATGAAGAAAAAATATTGAAGTCACGAGGGGGAGAGATCATGGATCATGGTGCCACAGTAGGAGAGAGGGACTTGACTAATCACACAGAGAACCGACTTCTAGAGGAGGGAAGGCCGGCCCTATTTCTTCTGAGATTTAAAGAAAAGGGGTGAGGCTTGGTGCTGATAATACTTGATTCTGTAAGTAGAGAGGGAATTTCAGTAAGTCATGTTATAGCCTCTTTTCCTTCTGACAAAATAATTTGCTGAAAACTTAGTAATATTTGAATAGGGAGAGTGAGAGGACCCAAGAAGGGCCAAGTAACAAGTGTGCAGTATTTGGAACTTTGCTGTAGTTTGAGCATATTGAAAAATCTGGGATATAGAATTGGAAGAGGGCACTGAAATCGAGGAGAGAGCTGTGGAAATGAGAGGCAAGGGAGGAGATTAAATAACTTGATTACTTCAGTTTTGTCTAGGGCTACCTGTATTGAAATGAGTGCCCACAAATTAAAGCCAGGCCATGGGGTAAATCTTTTTACTAAATTTAAAGGTAAATTATATCATTAATATGATTTTATCAAACCAGAGCATATAAAGGAAGTTCTATTAAAGCAAAAACTACCATTATAGAAAGAACTTGTAAAGCATTCTGTAGCATTTGGAATAATATTTTTTCTAACCTTTTAAACATTTCTGAAAGCCATAAATTATCATATTTAGTTCATTTTGTTACCAGTATTCTCAAAAAATGGCATCCAACTCAGTCCTTAACTGGAGGTCCTTCCTAGAGATGTATGACTGGTAAGCTATCCATTTATGTCTAGTGTTTATACTTACCATAGGGAAATTTCTAATGAGAAAAAGATGAAAATCATACTAATTTTCAGTTATTTCACCTTTTTTGAGTGCTCTTTCACCACTTTGAGCAATTGCATATTCCTTAAGTTTCTTACCAATTGAATGTCTTTCAGATAAAAAATGTGAGGTTAAAGTCTCAAATGATCTCTTTATTTGGAATAAAATATATAATCCCTGCTCTCAACAAGGTAGGACTTCTTTGGACTTCCTAAATTTCTAAAATGTTTTAAATAATTAGGAAATTATTCTGTGTAGGCTTTTCATCTTGTCATGTAGAATTAAAGTTTTCTACTACTTGGGCTGTTGACATTCTATATAATGTAATTCTATGTAATCCTCTGTACTGAAGGATTGTGTTCCCCTTTCTTTGAGTATTCCTGCCCTTAGGGCATAATTCTGTAGCATTATGACTTCGGGGGAGAGAATTTGTTGTTACACACTTCTTTTTCAACATCAAAAATATATTTTTTGCTTATTTTTAATGCAGTGCTATATGTTCTTAGTTTTGTGTAATATTTTACTTGATATTTTAAAGGCTGGTATAAGTAAAAGTGAGACAGTAACCTGAGTACTGTGTGAGATGAGAATATAATATTCCAAATTGATACTTAATTTTAGTAGGTTATGAAATAATTTTTCATGGAGCGGTGGTGTGTCTTTTTAATATGACACAATACTATAATCTTAATTGTACTTAATTACCGGTCAATGATTTTTGGACCCCAGTTCCTTATTAAAGTGGAATTGGTAGGGTCTGAATTAAGAAAAATGATTTCGGTTGATAATAGATAAACATGGTAGTAAGTGGAAGCAGTTTTATGAAATTAATTGATAAAAAAGCATTCTTTTGTTTTAGTTAAATCTTTAAGAATATGGAGAATATATATAGCTTTTGTTAATTGAATATATTCTTAATAGATTTTTAAATATTGCTTTTACACATTACATTTTAGTGGAATGTTTTGCTACATATATTTACTGTCATAAACAAAGAATTTAATGAAGCATATCAGCTGAGGACAACTTGGTCTTCTCCAGGCTTTCCTCTGGGGGAAAAAAAAATGATTACAAACTGGTTACCATTTAAATGAGGAATTTCTTTTAGCTTTAGTATTTTTAACTTTTTATTGAAGTAACTTTGGTTATAACATTATACAGGCTTTAGGTGTACATTAAGTCAATATCTGTATATACTGTATTATGTTCACCATTAAAAGTTTAATTCCATCTGACCCTTTACCCAACTTCTATATCCTCATTCCCCTTCCCCTTTGGTAATCAATCACTAATTTGGTCTTACTGTCTAAAAATTATTTTTGTTTTATTCATTTGTTCTGTATTTGAATGAAAATTTTTATTTTTTAATTAAAAAATGTTAACGCAAAAATGGTTCTTTAGCTTTCTTTCTTGCTCTCCACATGCAATTTAATGTTACTGTATTTCCTTTGAAGCTGGTCAGTTTGTCTAAAGAGGACTCTTTACTTCTGCCTGGAAGGTAACAGAGCTGGCTAAAGGCTTCTCATAGTGAAAAGTAAGAAGCAGTATAGGCATTGTCTTAGTCTCCAGTAGTACTATTTGCCATATAATTTCTTTGTCTGTTGTCCAGGAACTTAACTTTACTCTAAACAAAAAAT
Source organism: Solenodon paradoxus (assembly GCA_004363575.1). NCBI lineage: Eukaryota > Metazoa > Chordata > Mammalia > Eulipotyphla > Solenodontidae > Solenodon > Solenodon paradoxus. The sequence continues at coordinate 165,357 of RJWH01001717.1, read as the reverse complement.
AAACTTCTTTTCTGGCCTGTATAGTAGAGGGAGAGGGGCAGGTAATTATCCTACAAGGAAGCGTTGAATTATTATGAAAAACTAAGCAAATAGTTATTCCAAGATAATTAAAATATAGAAATGAAAAAGATAACTATAGTTTACAAGTGGATCAGCTAATGAATACTGACCTAGTATTATCCGAGTCTCTTTATTGTAGTTCCCATCACTACACGTACCTCGTACCTTGTGCTGCTGATTTCTGAGCCTTTGGAAGATTTTGTTGTGTAAATGGAATTATTTTCTGTTTTCCCCACAGCTGAAGTTAGAGATTGGCCTCTCTGGCTCTGCTCCATCAGTAGCTCCATATGTTGTACAGCTTCCAAAGTCAACCCCCACCCCATCTCTGTAAACTTAGGGCTTTTAAAAATAAAAATAAAATTGCACACACAACACATTTTTATTGCATTTTAGAGGGGTTTTAAGTGAGAAAAATTAGTGACATCCATTACCTTTACCTGGAAGTATTAGTAATTGTTCTCTTGAATTAAATATTTATTCATTTTAGTTTGTATTTCTATTTACTTTTCTTTCAAGCTTGACACTTGATTTTGTCAAATCCATGTACACCAAAATGTTGGAGTCTGTCAGATGAAAGCGTTTCTGCTTGATTACCATTCTTAATTTTAATGACTTGTGTGGAAAAAAGCCTGTGGAGTATCTTTCATCTCTCCCCTTCCAAAAGAAGATTGTATGCTCCAAGAGCCACTGCAGCCATCCATACTTTGCTTCAATTTGAATTTTTCTTTAGACTTCTGGAGTGTTAATATCCAGAAGAGAATTTGCTCCTTTGGGATACTGTTGCTATTTCAAACTTAAGTTAATCCCAAAGAGACATTGCATTTCCTTTGACTTGATATGTGTCCATTTTTGAATATACGACATTTTGTCTTCAATTTGAGCCGAAATATAGATAATAAAAGGAAAAAAATTCAGAACATTAATGATACTTCACATAGTTGAGTGTTTACTGCACATCTGCTGAGTATCTACTGTATATGAGATACTATACTGGTTGCTATAATAGAAACGAAAGCTCTTGTTTTTTGAGAGGCTATAATTTAATAGAGAAGCAGGGCACATACATGAAATAAATGTCTAGTATATGCTGAAAAACCATTCTTTTAACTTTTTCTAATAGATATTTTTCTTTAAAAATAATTGAGTAAATGAGAAAAGATATAAATATATATATTCCCTTTGTATATTTATTAACCATTATAATTGCCTTTTTGAATTATATAATATATAGTGAAATAATTAAAATTTGTATCTGTTATTACTCTTCCTTTTTGATAATTGCTTTTAACCCTAAAACCTTCTTTTAATCAAAGAATAAGATATAACAGACAATAACATAATTTGAAAAGTTTTTATGTTTAAGACCTTTTTTTTTCCTGTGTGATATCAGTATCTACATTGTTTTCATGGCTATTTACTTATGGAGAGACAATAAAATAGGTGAAAAGTATCTTAACCCACTCTTAATCTATGGCATCTAGCACTTCTAGACCCTTCTGACTACAAGTAGTTTTTAATGGTCATTTCTATTAATCTTGCTTTTATTTCAGTTATCTGCTATTTTTGCAAGCATCTATTTCTGTCTGCTGTTTCTGAACAAATTATTGCTGGAAATTCAGTTTCTCCCATCTTGCTGAATTTTGCTACTGCTGAGTTTCTGAAGGATATTTCTGAATCATTTACTGTGTCCAGATCTTGACATGGAAATGGTATTGATGAGAAATGACTGGTGTTGACCCTTAGAAATTGTGTCTTACTCCTTCATGACTGAAATCATAATCAAAGTCATGCTGCATAGTTTCAAATCTAGGAGTAGACACTGCATTTTCTCTGCCCAATACTCTCTCCACTGACCAAAAGTAGATTATTTCATGATTTTTCTTCATATCTACCACTTGTTGAAATGCAAGTCTTCAGAGACAGAACTGAGCTCATATCCCTACGCCCTTGGCCACGCCTTTGCAAAATGACCTGATTTGGTATCCTTGTAGTCTCTCTTGGACATTTCCTTCTTTCTCTTATATGGAAAATGTTGAAATTGCTTTGTGTGAAGGATCATATTTGGGAAATGTTCATAACCAATGATTATAGCTGAAAAAAGGGGCATGGTTTCGAACCAATCATTTAAAGTAGATTGTTAATTTTTCCCTCCTATTGACCCACCTCTGGCATGTCTCTTAATCTTTTCTCATCTACAGAGAGATTACCTAGCAGCTTATAGCAACTTTTTGAGACTAAAATAAGGTAGAAACAGTAGGAATAGGTAATGTACACCTAAGGTAGTTATTATTTGAACTCAGGTTTAGAATAGCTCTTATATTTCTCTAAATTAAGGAAAAACAAAGATAAAGTGACTAACTTAGGTGGAAGACAATAGACAACTGGCCTAAAAATGAAATTTAGATAAGTCTATGTAGCTCCAATGGCAAGCAGTCCATGATGGAGGTGTTGTAAAGAATAAGGTCGTTAAGACTTCTACCACCACTTATACTAATCAATGGCTTTGGTTAATTTAGTGTGTGTAGACGTGTATTTATATTAGCAAAAAATTTAAAAGAACTCTAAGGGGCCCTTTAAAAGCAACAGCAATAATAAATTCTTTCTGTCATATAGTAAAAACAGAAAAGATTGCCTATTTTATCATTTTGCAATTGTGAGTATAATATAATATTAGAAGAGAAAGAAAAATTCTCTTTCCTGATATTTATCAAGCATCTATATAGACCTTAATTCTTATTCATCTCAAACCAAATACTGTGACGCTGTATGTAGGAACTACAGCTTTTATTTTGTGTGAGTGTGACTAAAAGTAGTGGAAGATAAACTGTTTTTATTTATTCGCTTGGTGTCTTTAAGATTCTTTTCTTTTTGAAATCTATAAAGGTTATGATAAGGGTAAAAATGCTTGGAAAAAATAATTTATATAAGATGAAAATTTAAAGAATTAAGAGTAATCATTAATGTCATTTATAGTTGTTAACTGTAGATATTAAAGAAATCTTGTAACTTACAGTACACCTGTTATTAAAGGTATTATTTAATAATATTTTAATAATAAATAAAAATTAATAATATTTTCAATAATATTTAATGTGCTATGGATTGAAATGGCACACCTAGAAAGAATCCATGATAAAAAGTACAAGCAATACATAAGATATAAGAAAGCTAAGGAATGAAGTGCCTCAGAGAGAGAGAGAGAAAGAGATTGTGATTATCGATTATCTTTGGAGAGACAAATTCACAATGAGAAATGAAGCTAAGCAATTTTGCCTAATAAAATCTTCTATATAAAATGGCTTAATTTTATTAGTTAATTTTCTTTAATCTGTATAGAAGTCTCTAAGACCTCTCATGATAGTGACTCTCCAAATATACAGTTCATAGCTTAAACAACCTATTCATTATTGTTTTCTCACATAGGCATACACTAATATGTTAATTTTATTTAAAAAAAATTAAGATATTGCCAGCCAGAGTCAAAAGCATTTTTTTTTTAAAGAAAAGGTGCAGGAAGGAAGGAAGGAAGGAAGGAAGGTGAGTAGGCAGGCAACCAGGTAGAGAAAGGAGGAAGAAAAGCATCTTTATTTTTATTTAGTTGTTCATACTGATTATTTACCCCCAGACCGGAGACTTCAACTCAGGGGTATGTTGCTTGTTCCTTGGAAGGTGATTGACTTTAACCGCTGCTCCACCAGGCTGCACCACAAAAGCCTTTTTAACTAACTCTTCTTTCAACCTTTATTCCTATCCCATCGATAATAGCTTCCCAAATACCAGGAGTTTTCAGTTGGGGAAGCACTGCTTTAGTATATTCACTCCTATGCCAAGTCTCCTTATCTCCACCTTCCCTCCTTTAGTGTCTTAATGAGGTACCTCAGCTTCTCGCTTTCCTTCAGGTTCCAGCCTCTGTGTTAGTAACCCTTTCCAAGCAGAACACCTGCTGTCTTTGGAGAGAATCTGTGGTCTATAGGCTGAAAGTGTGCTCCTCTGTAAGGCCTCCTCAGTTGCTCTAATGACTGCCTCTTCAATGTGTCTAGATCTTCTCTAGGACTGCTTTGGGAAATACAGTTCCATATTTCATCTTAAGTTCACAAGGATGCTGTCCTCTGTGTCTTCCCTTAGTTCCTTTTTTTGGTTTGTGTAAATCCCACTTCCTTCAAAGGAACTGTTAAATTTTAACTGCTTTCCTGTACTTTTTCAGTATTAATACTGCACTAGAAGGTATTGTTCTAGAAGTTTTTTGTGTATTAGCAGCAATAGTGAAAAAGATACTATTGTCATTCCCACACCCCCAACCCCACATACTTAACAGATGATAGATACAACTTGGGAAGTTATCATTCACCCAAATTTTCAGAGCTTGTTAAGTGGTAGAGTTCAGATGCTTAACCACTATTCTCTGTCACCTAAGGCTGTGATACTTTCCTAGTGTTCTTATCATCATGGTTTATTCATGTGTTTACACATCTGCTTTACTCCACTAGATTGTGTTTTGGGGAAAAACACAATGTATCTCTATTCTTTTCAACGTTAAACATTGTTCCTGTAAGTCCTGAGTAATTATTGATTAAATTAGCTAAGCACATTCAGAGTTTTACTTTTATTTCCCCTTTGATTTGATATAACTGAACTAAAATTTCAAGGTACTAATTTGAGAATCAAGGTGTTGATAGCATATTATCATTTTATAGGAAACCTTTTTTGTTCCAATGTTTTATATGAATTTTGCTGCCCTGGTTAAATCAGTTATGTGAAAATAAATGTGTCAATATTTAATAATAAAACTTTATTTGATCCAAATTTCAGTAAGTTGTTCTATATCCATTTCTTCGAAATATACCAAAAAAGAATTGTGCCACTCTATTGCAAACCCATTAAAGGTAGTCCAAATGATGGTTAGGTACTTCCTTAAAAATTATTTATTCCTTTACACATGCTTATAGAATGAAATTTTGTTTTTTTATTTCCTGGATTCTGTGAATTATGCAGCATAGCTCTGGAGAAATAATTGCTACTTTATAAGATATAAGAACAGAGATAATTTTTTAACATCTTATGAAAACTTAATTTACTTGTCATATTTTTTAGTGGTGATTCATTTTGTTGAATGAGAGTGAGCATACCACCAACTGTGTTTGCAAAATGATTTTTAGTATTAGAATTGTCTCTAGTTTTAATTTATTAAGAATAATTCATTTAATTACTTAAAGTTCTAAAACTGGGTTAAAGTGCATTTGTAAAACAGTTCTAGAAATCTTTGAAACAGAATGCAGATGGGTAAATACCATTTGTTCTGTTTGCCTTATATACTAGATAGAAAATTAGAAATATGTTCTATATAAGAAATATTTATATAAAACTTGACATTTTGTAAACTAAGCAGTGAAAGATGCCATTAGTATTTTTATGGCTCATTACACAATTTATGAGAAGTTGATAGCTTTAAGATTAGTTTTGTAAATTAGACCACATTTTAGCTACTCTCAAGATTTGTCTGTTGCTGTGCCAGTACTGTACTGCTTTAATTTACAGTTCTTTCCCACTTGATAGCACAGGTACCTTGTTTCAGTTTATGCTTTTTTCCAAATATGTTGACTAGTTTTACATATTTTCTCATTCATGTGAATTTTGGAATAATTTTACCCGCAAAGATTCTCTTATGATTTCTCTTAGGATTTATTCATTTTTTAAAATAATGAATAATTTAGAAAATTATTATTTTTACAATAGTTGAATCATTCTATCCCAGAATATTGTCTCTTCATTTATTCATTTTAAATGTCCTTTAGTGTAATTTTCCTTATATCTGTTTGATAATTTTTATTTCAGTCTTATTCCTTATTTGTAAATATTGTTGCTATTGTAAATAGCTATACTGTTCCCTCAGTCATATTTCTAATTGGTTGTTAGTATTTAGGAAAATGTTTTGGTTCTTCTATGTTGCTCTTTTGTCTATAATCATTTAGCCAAATTCTCATAACTAAATTAAATACATTTTCAACTGATTCTTGAGACTTTTCTTAGTTACCACTTACATATTTTTTAAATGGCATGTCTTAATTGAATACAATTTTCAAATAGGTTTGAAAAGTTGTGATCTTAATGGACTTTCTTGTTTTCTTTCTTACTTTTTGGTAAAGTGTCTGGTATTGCTTCATTAGGTATGACGCATCAAATACATTCTGGTATAAAATAATTCTGGTTTCCTTCTTTATCCTTACTAAGGTAAGATTTTCCATTAGGATTGGATTTTGAATTTCATTTCATATATTTAGCATTAAGATGATTCAGGGTTTTTCCCCTTATATTACTATATTAAATTACTTTATAACTTAATGTTGGACCGTCTTTACCTTACTAAAATAAATTTTACATGGCTATTAGGCGTTGGAAAGCTTTCAAGTTTTTCTGTATCTTGTTTTAAAAATATGTATTACCTCTTTCTCAAAGAATTCTTAAATATATCCAGGCTTAATGCTTCCTTTAAAGAAGAATCTTTGAAAAGCATTTCAGCTTTGTGTGTTGTAATCTGTTTGTTTGTTTGTTTTTTACTTTTCCTAAGCTTTTATATTTACATTTTCCTTTAAAATTAAATACTTAATCAGACTTTTAAATAAAGTTGTTCATTTTGTTCTTTTTTAATTTTATCTTTGCCTAGTGTTAGTTTCTCATCTCATTTTTAATGTTTCTCATCTCATTTTTAATGTTATTTGTGTCTTTTCTTAATCAGACTGACCAGGTATTTTTTTCTATTTTTATGAATCTTGAAAGAGCCAGCTTACTGATTAAATCTATCATGTCTATATCTTTTTTTTTTTTTTTTAAAGGAAAGGCACAGACAGGAATAAAGGTGAGCAGACAGGCAGGTAGGCAGCGAAGAGAGGAGGAAGTATTTTATTTAGTTTATTTAGTTGTTCATCTTGGTTGTTTCCCCCAATTTTGTTTCTTGAACCTGGGTCTTTGGAATTTATGCGAACTACTCTCAGTGGACTAAACTGTTAGGACACCAGGGACCGCCCCCCCCGCCCCTTTTACCTTTTCTTTGTAATTCTATATCTCCCATTACTTTGTTCATTTTGGTCTTTTTTGATCCATAGCCTAGTTTTCTCAAACTTTTCCTCTCATCCTTTTCTCGTCCTTTGCAGATTTTCTGTACAGAGCTTCCTATTTCATATATTAAACGTATGTGTAAGTACATATGCATGATAGTTGCCTTTTTGTAATTCTCATCTAAATAGTTATTACAGATTTTTTATATTTTAATGTTTCGTACGATAAATGCTTTCCATTTCTTATATTTTTCTTTTCATGTCCTTTTAAGACAATTTTAGTTATAAAGAACTAGACATAGTATTTTTAAAGTTTATTGCATTGTAGTTATAGTTTTAAGGTGTACAACATTATAAATCAGCATCTGTATATACTATATTAAATTAATCATTGGCAATTCAGTTGTGTCCTTCACCTTATCATTGACCTCTTTTACCTGATTGGGTCACTTTTATCCCTCATTCTTTTTGGTAACTTAATTTTTTCTTAAAATAGACAAAGTATTTTTGTTTGATTTGGTTCATTTGTATTTGGTTTCTCTTTATGACACGTGAGTTAAATCATATATTTTCCATCCAATTTATCTCATTAAACATAATTTCCTCTAGGTTTATCCATGTTGAGGTAAATGGCAGGATTTTATCTTTTTTTAATAGCTAGGTAGTAGTTCATATACCTCATCTTTATCCACTCATCTGACGAAGGGCATTTAGGTGGGATTCCAGTTCTTGACCATTATAAATAATGCTGCAATAAATATATGATATGTCTCATTCCTTTGAATTAGTGTTTTTCAAGTAAATGTTCAGAAGTGGGGTAGCTGGATCAATATACGATTTCCGTTTTTAAGTTTTTGAGGAATCTCCATACTGCTTTCCATAGTGGTTATGCAAATTTGCACTCACCAAAAGTGTAAATAAGGATCCCACATCTCCCCAACACTTGTTTCTAGTCTTTTGGATGATAGACTTTCTCACAGGTGACATCTCATTATCGTTTTGATTTTCATTTACATGATGAGAATTGATGAATATCTTTTCATGTGTCTGTTAATCTTCTATGTGTTTCTTTGGAAAAAATATACAGTTCTTCTGCACATTTTTAATTGTATTTTTGTTGTTAAATTTTATGTATTGCTTATACCTATTGAATATGAATCCCAATGATCTTCTCCCATTCAATAAGATGTCTTCATTCTTATGAGAGTTTCTTTTGATGTGCAGAAACTTTTTAATTTGATGTAATTATTTATTTTCACTTTTGTTTCCCTTTCTACCTCTGTGGCTATATCAAGGAGTGTGTAACCTATATTTTCTTTTATGGACTTTATGTCAGTTCTTACATTGAAATCTTTAATCATTTGAGTTATTTTTTATGTATGGCGTTAGGAGTGTGGTCTAGTTTTATTCATTTGCATGTGCCTGTCATTGTTCCCAATACCTTTTATTGAAGAGACTGTGTGCCCTTCATACTGTATACTATTGTGTGCTTCTTTGTTGTAAAGTAGTTGTCCCTATAAAGTGTGAGTTTATTTGGGGGCTCTCAGTTCTGTTCTGTTGATCTGTCATATGTTTTCATTCCAGTGCTGTACTGATTTGAACTTTTGCTTTGCAGTGTAGTTTGAAGTAGGGATCATATATTATATTTTAAATAGTTCATTTTATTAGATAACTAATTTATAAAACATTAACTTTTTAAAGGACATCATTCCTTCACACTATCCCATAGCATCCTAATAAATGAATAGGTAGGGGACTGTGTCACATATGAGAATATTTCCTTTTATTCATAAAATTTGAGTATGGAATGAAAAGTGCAAAGGCAGATCCTTGCACATCATGGAATTTGTTTTAATGTTTTAACATCCTGGTTTAAGTAAAGCAGCAGGGTAAATTGATCCACACATCACCCCTGGCCTCACCCAACTGTGCTACTAGTTGCTGTGTGTCTTGCCCACCAGTGTACTCAAGTATTTCCTGTTTAAACATGTGTAAAGGTATAAATAGGAAAGATATCAGGTTCCCTCAGCCCAACTCTCAACCTTTGGGATCAAATATCCTGGAACAGGGCAGGCAAACTATGATCAAAACCAAGAAAGGATTTTTAAGGAAAGTTTGACAGGAACATTAAGAAGAACATCTGAATTCATCTCCAGAAAAAAGTGCTACCAGTGGAAAATAAAATAGTAGTGGGTATTCTGAAATTGACCCTAAGAAAGGGGATGATCCGGTAGGCACTAGCATCATCTGATACTGTCTGGACCTGCTGAACCAGAAGAACTGGGGCTGCCCTGAGTACACTGGTGACTGTTTGGCTCCATCGCAGAGTACTCACTCCAAATTTGTTGTCGTTGTCCTTGAAGCTCTTAAATTTGAGAAAGTCCTTGACACATTTTCTGTGCTGACTGGAGGGGAAGTTTGTCACCTAATGTTTGTTGGGAGACTTCAGGGTCCTGAGTTAGGTGTTGGCTGCTGACTGCTGTTGTTTCTGTGCTTTGACTTCACTGGTCAACTCTGTCAGGATCTCCAGATAACAGAAGTACTCACTCTGACCATTGTCAAAGCTGGCTCTCTCTTAATCATCCATCAGGGTGTTGGTGAGGGTTTATACTACTTTTGAAAGGAATATTAGTATTTAGAAAATCTGGTATTTAAGAACAGAAATTCGTGCCCACTAAGGAATTAGGCATGCTGGGCTTCAGCATGAAGTGAGATCTCAGAAGCATAGAGATCCAGAGCTTTCATCCTGTATAGATAAGTGTAGTAACTGATTTTCCTGGGTTTCTACCTATAGGTATCTTGAATCATCATCTTCAAGGAGCAGGATTTCATACTTGATATCTGGAGCAAAGGGCACTTGATCATTTTCCTCTTTCAAGTCTTTGGGTTGGGTTTGGGCATGAGCATGTGTCCCACAGGACATAAAATCCCCTCTAAGATCTCTTTACAAAGCACACAGTTACCTCTTCACAAAAATAGGTAACATTGCAAATAAACTTTCTTATAACTGGACTCTACAGAGTAGAACTGCTTATTGTATCCTGCTGCCCTGCCAGTCAGCTGGGCTCTTTGAAACTTCCTGACCATTTCCTTGTGAGGAAAAACCCAGACAGACCTGATATGAAAACATTATGATGTAGGAATTTGTTATATTTTACTTAGAATTTCATCAAATATACAAGTTAAATTTGGAATGTTTGACAGCTGTGTAATATTCAGGATTCCTTTTCCAGGACATGATATATTGGCAAACTTAATGGTTAAATTTTAAATAATCAGTAATCCATATCAGCTTATAAAGATTTTTAGAACAACCAAGGGTATTTTCATGATCTCCAGCCCTTTTTTCCCTCTTAAAAAAATTAAGCACCAATATAAAAATTTAAACACCTCAAGAATTTGATATAGGTTATGCATTAAAAAAAAAATTTTAGTTCACTTGGAAATTTGAATGCTGAGTAGATATTTGATTGATATTAGCAAGGTAGTGTTATTTTGTTAGGGATGGTAATAATATTTTGGAGAGTCCTGATCTAGAGTGCTCTGTTGGTCTAGTGGTTCAGTCCTACCCGGTACTGTCCACATAGTATCAGGGCCCCTGTTCAAGACCTAGGGCTAGGGAAACAATCAAGATGAACAGTTAAATAAAATAAAAGACTCCTTCCTCTTTTGTCTTGCTGCCTCCCTGCCTCACTGCTGAACTTCATTCCTGTTTGCACCTTTCCTTAAAGAAAAAAAAAAAAAAGTACTGACCTTTGAGACATACACTGAAATATGATACCTATAGTCTGCTTCAGTGTTATGTTGGACAGAAAGTATATTAGGATTTATGAAATAAGATTGGCCAGGAGTTAGTAGTTGTTGGAGCTGATAATTGTTGAGTTCTTATATTATTCTGTTTCCTTTTGTGTAGGTTTGAAATTTTCCATAATAATAGTTAAAAATAAAAATAAACACAAATATAGAATGTCAAAGAAAAGGGGGAAAAGTAATCATGAGTAGAACTACCTACATTTATAGCCATAGGGTAAAAGTGCTCCTAAAGATTGTTGATTCTGTTGTGTTTTTTCCACTTAAAGGTGAGTATTGGACCCTAAAGCAATTAGGAAACTAGCCTTTGTTTATATTCTTTATTTCTTAGCCCAATGCTGATTTTCTTTCTTCGTGTTATGAGTACATTTTTCTCCTGTTCATCTCTTTATTTCCAAAATCATCACTTATTTGCTCATATTGAGTATGAGAAGTAGAAATGAACATGTCCAGATTGGAGTATAAGAGAATACTTTGGGAGGGAGATCAGGGGAAGAAATAGATCTGAAAATAGATCTGATAGAGATTTAAATAATATTTGAGCATTTACAATGATTACTAATTGTGGAGAGTTTGTTGAAACATTTAGGGAAAAAACCTGTAAGTGTCCCATATGAAAAAAAACTAATTCTTGATTTTATTTGAAAAATTGTAGGTTGTTAGATAGGGGAAAGTGAAAGTTTAAGCATTCTAACAGAAAATAAATAGGTGATATCTAAAATGGGTAAATAAAAAATAGCAGTTTTACCATGTTATCCCCAGAAATGCCAGCGTGATTAAAAGAAACTTAATAAGTTCAAAGTAGTTACTTGTAGAGAGTAGGATAAATTGGGAGGGAAGGAGGCACCATGGAATAGAGAACCACTGTATTTCATGATAAACCATTTACTAGTATAGTCTGACTTTTAGCATGTGTTTTATTTTAATATAAATATAAATTAATATTTAAAACAACTAATGTTAGTATATTTATTCTAAAGAAATAAAACTAATAGAATTAATATGGGTAAAATTAAGACAGTGATATTGAATGAAGCAGGGACCTATCTTCACTGTCTTTTATGTTCATATTCAGTTGTCCCAGTACCACTTGTTGAATGACTAGTCTTTTCTCCATTGAATTGCCTTGCCAAAAAAAGTCAATAAATTTACGGATTTGTTTCTGAATTCTCATTTAGTTATGTGTTTATCTTTGTGCCAGTACCACACAGTCTTAATTAATGTAGCATTTTAGTAAGTTTTGACTTTGTTGCATGTGAGTTGGGCAGCTTTGGTTTGTTCTTTTTGAATATTGTTTGGCTATTCCGAGTTCCTTGCATTTTCTGTATGAATTTCACCATCAGCTCATCAATTTCTGAACAAAAAAAGCAACTGAGATTTTGATAGGGACTGCATGAAATCTTTAGATCAATTTGGAGACCATTTTCATTTTAATGGTGTTGTCTTCCAACCCATGAATGTCTTTCCTTTATTTAAGTCTTATTTAGTTCTTTCAGTGTTTATTATGGTTTCAATGTACAAATCTTGCACTTTTGTTACATTTATTCCTAGTGATCTATTGTTCTTGATACTCTTATAAAAGGAATGGTTCTCTTAATTTCATTTTCAGTTTATTTATTGGTAGTATATGGAAATAAAATATTTTGTGTATTAATCTTGAATCCTGCAACCTTACTGGGCTCATTAGTTTTAATCAATTTTTGTATATTCTTTAGAATTTTAGTTATACAAGATCATGTCATCGGAAAAAAGAGATAGTTTTATTTATTCCTTTGCAATCTGGTTACTCTTCCCCCCTCCCCTTAGCTAGTTGCCCTGGCAAGATCCCCCAACATGATCTGAGTAGACAGCAAGTCTGAATATCCTTCCTTGTTTTGTTCCTGATCTTATGGAAAAGCATCCACCAAGAAGTATGTTAGTTGTAGACTTTTCATAGATGCCCCTTCTCTAGTTGAGGACTTTCCCTTCTCTTTCTAGTTTAATGTTTTTGTTGTGTGTGTGTGTGTGTGTGTGTGTGTGTGTGTATGTATGTGTGTGTGTGTGTATGTGTGTGTGTGTGTGAAAGAATATTAGATTCTGTCAAGTGCATTTTCTGCATCGATGAAATATAGTGTTATAATTAATATAGTGTATTTCAATAATTTTTGTATGTTGATGACCCACCCTTGCATTGCTGGGATAAATTGCACTTAATGAGTATATAGTACGTTTCTTTATTTTTTTTAAGGAAAGTCGCAGACAGGAATGAAGGTGAGGAAGCAGGCAGGGGGGAAATAAAAGGAGGAAGAAGCATTTTATTTTTATTTAGTTTTTAACATTGGTTGAGTGTGCCATTGTGTCCCCCAAACCCTACCCTCGCGGTGTGGGACTTGAACCCAGGGGTATGAAGCTTGCTCCTTAAGAGGTTATTGACCTCCAGCAGGGTGTGCCTACTCAGTCTTTTTCATTTGTTCCTAAATTTAGTTTCCTACTATCTTGTTAAAAAATTTAGATTTGTATTTTTAAAGAATATTGGGAGTAATTTTCCTTTTATATGTTTGTCTGGGTTTAAGTATAGTCTCAGATGACTTGGGAAGTATTTCCTTCTCTGTATTTAAAAGAAGAATTGGTAAAGTTTTGGTTTTAATTCTTCTTTAACGTTTGATAGGCTTGACCAGTTAAGCCATCTGGTTCTGAGCTTGTAGAAGGTTTTTGTTGCTCACTAAGTCAGTCTGTTGACTTTTATATAAGTCTGTCAGAATTTTGTGTTTCTCCTTGAATAGTGTTTTTAAATTTGAAAAATGTAAATCAAATGTATGTTTGTAACTATATGTAAGGTTATCTGATAAAGCTCAAATTGCATATGGAAACCTATCCTGCTACTAAATCATGGAAAGTCGATTTGAAGCTTACGCATTTTAACAATTCATTTTTTTAATGTGATTTTTTTCCAAAACAGTGCTATTAGTCTTTCTATTTGCATTATTTTATAATCTTACTCTGTAATGGCTTGGAAATAAGAGGTTTTTTTGTGTTTGTTTGTTGTTTTTATATTGCTTTTATCTCAGCAGCAATGCAGCAAGTGTTGGATAACCTTACGGAGCTGCCCTCGTCTACGGGAGCAGAAGAAATAGATCTAATTTTCCTCAAGGGGATTATGGAGAATCCTATTGTAAAATCACTTGCTAAGGTATATTGGTTTATTTATGAGTACAAAGTTATTTTGAGAATTGTTTTTACAAAGGTCCTTTCAGATAGTATTGTTTTAGAACGTGGTTGATATTCCTTAGCTTTAGCTAGTGAACAATAAAGTTCATCATCTCATGAAATCGTACCATGCATAAAAATAAACTACTTTTGCCTTTTCTATGCTAAGTTTAAGTACAGAATGAAATGACTAAGTTTTGGCGTAACACATTGAATGTTTTAAGGAAACTGCTTAGTTTTGTTATAATGGGACCTGAGAAATAGATCCCAGATCTGTGAAACAATCTTTTTCAGCAACAGCAAAGTTTTGATTTTCTTCTACATTAAACTATATACATGTATTTCATTTACATTCTTTATTTCTTCTATCTAGTATTTTTTAAAGTGTGTTTTCTTGCATAATCCTAATATCGTAAGCCTGTTTCCATAGTGTTTTGTAGTAATATTCATAACTCATCCATATTTGGTGGTTTTGCTTCATTTGCACTATTGTGACATAGTAATTTTTATTATCACTAAAGTTTAGTGTATTAACTACTTAACAACTCTGCTCTACTCTGTTTTTTAGCATTCCCCTCAATAATTCCTTCTTTCAAGAACCTATATCACATGCTCTTGTCTTGTTTCTCTATGTAACCATCTTGTTTTTCACTCCTAGAATGTTGATTTCACCTTTCCTGTGATATTTTTTTTTCAGTTACTCTCTACTACTTGAATTCTAAGACTTCTGAAGAAGCATAACTTTCACAAAATTTTCTCTTAGTAAATTGGAAACTTTTCCATTAGTTAATGACAAAGCAGCTTCATTTTATTCACAAACTTACTTTCTAAAGTGGCATGATAAGAAGACTTTGGCTCTTAAGTAGAAACTAATCTACTTGTAGGTCACCCAGCAGAAATTCTTATTATAGCCTTTTTTTTTTATAGCAGTCTTTCCAAAGTATATTAGATATTTTTTTATCTTAATAAAATACATAGGATATTATTTGCTTTCAGATTCAGTACTGTGTTGAGATAAAATTAAAAGATTCAATCTGTTGAAATAAGGAGGTGCTGTTGAAGTCTGTAATAAATGGCTCACCCTAGCTCTTACTGGTGCTTTTAAAGTCGTTTTTTACTTTCCTTGATCCTGTACTGTTGGTTGTCAGTTTTTATTATCAGTGCATCTATTATACACCTTTCTCATGTTACTTAATAGCTTTCATATCAGTAGATTTTTAAACTAAATAATATTATTTAAAACATTTACAACAATGAGTTAACAGAGATCTTAAAAATATGCTGTTTTGTCTTTACAACAACCTTATGAATTAAAAATTGACTCAAAGTAGAAAAAAAAATCACTAAGGTGACTCGACTAGTAGATCAGAGATGAGGTCAGGTCTTCTTTCTTCAAATTCTGTTCTTTGTTCCATAGCACAGGTAGTGTATGTGTGTGTGTTCTTAAGAATTTTGTGGGTAAAAATGTATTGTTTTTTGTGTCATTGACCTTTCAGAAGATCATCTTGTTTATAATTCTTTTTAATAGATATGTTTTTAATTTTTATTGAATTACAGATGACATTATTTTAAACTGTATAACTGATGCTTCAATATTCTCTCTCTATATATAGTGAAATGATCACCACACTGAGTCTAGTAAACATGTCACCATACAGTTAATTTTTTCTTGTGATGAGATTTATTTAAGATTTAAGATTTATTCTCTTTATAATTTTCAATACAGTTAATTTTTTCTTGTGATGAGATTTATTTAAGATTTAAGATTTATTCTCTTTATAACTTTCAATACAGTATTATTAACTATAGTCACCATTTTGTAAATTACATTCCCATGCCTTACTTATTTTATAACTGGTGGTTTGTGCTTTTTGATCTTCCTGACCCCTTTTGCCTACTCACCTGTCATTAAGTGACACATACCATATACTAATTCATTCATTCATCAATGGACAATTATCTGGCTGTTATATGTTGGCTAGTGTAAATAGTGTTGCAGTGAATAAAGGATTTCATATATCTTTCCAAGTTAATGTTTTTATTATAGATAAATACCCAGAAATGGAATTACTAGGTCAGATGGTAATTCCAGTTTTAACTTTTTGAGGAGCCTCTGTTTTCCATAGTAGCAGCACCAAGTTGCATTCTCATGAACAGTGACAAGGATTTCCTTTTCTCTCTGTTTTCACCATACTTGTTATTTATTGTCTTTTTAATAATAGTCATTCTAAGACAATGTGAAGTGACATATATCACTGTGGTTTTGATTTGCAGTTCCCTGATCATTAGTGATGTTGCATGTCTTTTCAGGTACCTGTTGCCCATCTATATGTCTTCTCTGGAAAGTCATCACTCAGGTCTTCAGACTATTTTTAAAAATTGGATTTTTTTTTTTTTTTTTTTTGCTGCTGAGTTGTATCAGTTCTTTATATATTTTGGATAATAACTTATCAGATAAATGATTTTTAAATAATTCTCCCATTTCATAGCTTGCCTTTTCATTTTGTTGATGGCTTCCTTTGTTGTATAGCAGCTTTTAATTTGATGTAGCTTTTAATTTAATTTATTTCTGCTTTTGTTGCCTTTGTTTTTGGAGTCAAATCAAAAAAATCTTCAAGACCCATGTCTTGGTTTTGGGTCTTACATTCATGTCTGTGCACCATCTTGATATAAAATAATGCCAACTAAAAAGTTAACAAAATATAGGGAAGGGGAGAATTATTGTCATAGACATTGGTGAACAGGTAGCACAGGACTGTGATCCCTGAAAGAAAGGAATAAAATGAGCTGAGCGCCGTGCCACTATTTAAGGACAGTACTCAGTCTGCAGTATGTGTTTGGAATTCAGGGAAATGGAGGAAATTGAAATTTATGTGGCGGAACATCAGGGTGAACACAAAGACCAAGACCTCTGGACATCTGCTACGGATGCCCTCACATCTCTGGTTGAGCACTGTTCAGATGTATGTGAGGCAAGCCTCAGAGTCCAAGGAAAGATCCACTTAGAGACATCACTGGCCCATATTTCGGGAGTTCACCAATGACGGGGTATAGTCTTTCCCAACAGCTTGACTGAGAGTCCTCAATATACAGGATATTAGACAGAATCCACAGCCACATTTGTCATGCTAGACCTGGAAAACTAATACAGACCAAGCAGAATTACACTAAAAATCAGTTACAGAATTATCTGGAAAATCCCCAAATCCTTAGAAATTAAATAACATTTCCTAAATAGCATGAGTGAAAGAAAGAATCACAAAGAAATAAAAACAAAAAACTGGAATTGATTGAAAATAAAAATACATGTCCAAACTTAACAGGGTACAGCAAAGCAATGCTTAAAGGGAAATGCATATTTAAGAACATTAACTACATAAATCAGTGAGCTACATGTGTGCCTTAAGAAAGTGGGGAAAAAAATTAAATTAACTAGAAAGAAGTAAATAGAGAATAAACATAAAAAAAAGTAGAAAAAAAAATCAATGTGACTTTGAATATGTCAATAAAAATCAATAAACCTCTAGACACAAATTACCAGTGTCAGTAACCAAAGAGAAGATATTACCATAAATCCAGCACACACTGCTACAATAATAAGAAATCTTACAAGTTTTTGACAACTTAGATGAAATTGACTCATTCATTGAAAGAGATAAACTGTTAAAGCCCACATGAAAAGATAACCTGAATGGCCCTACATCTGTTTTTGAGTATTTAGTTTGAAAGTTTCCTACAAAAGAAGGTGCAGCCCACATGGTTTTCTTCACAAGTAAATGCTATGAAACATTTACAGGAGAAATAATACCAATTGTACACGATTCTTCCAGGAAACAGGAAAAGAAAGGAACAATTCTGTTTTGTTTCATAAAATTAGTATTCTGATATCAAAAGCCAACTAAAAACATTTGAAAAAGATAAAACTCTTGTGTATCTCTTGTGAACATAGGCGTCATATTCTTAAGATATTGGCAAAATCAAATCCAACAACCTATTAAAAAAGATAATACTCTGTCACCAAGTGAGTTTTGTCTCACAAATACAAGAAAGGGTTAACATTTGAAAACCAATAAATGTTTATCACTTAACAGACATAATAAGAAAAACTATGATCATGTTAATAGTTGCAGAAACATTTTACAAAATTGAACATTTATTCTTGATAAAGATTCAGCAAACTAAGAAAAGAAGGAAATTGCTTCAGCTTCAAAAACCCTTAGTTGATATCATAATTGTGGAAAAGTAGAATACTTTTCTTCTAAAATTAGAAGCAAGCATTGCTTGCTTTCATTGCTTCTCTTCAACTTCATACTGAGAGTCTGGCTAGTAAAAAAATGCAAAGGAAAATAGATAAATAAAAAGAATATCTAGATTGAAGAAGAAAAAAATAAACTCTCTTCAAGGATGACATCTATGTTGAAAATCTAATAGTCTAGCAGAAAAAAATAAATAAAACATAAAAGCTTCTAGAACTAATAAGTGAGTTTAACAGGATCCCAGCATATAGAATTCAATCCACAAAATCAATTGCATTTTTATATACTAGCAACAAACAGTTGGAAATTATAATTTAAAGAAATAAGAATAAATTAAAATATATGCAGGATCTCTGCAATGAAACCTAAAAAACAATGCTGAAATTAAAGAAGTTATCCATTCATGTATGCTTTATACGTGAAAGGAGTGGAAGGCTCAATACTCTTACAAGGTAAGTTCTCTCCAAACTGAGCTATAGATTCAACATAATTTTCCTCAAAATTTCAGCAACTTGCCAAGATGGTACTG
Organism: Solenodon paradoxus; assembly: GCA_004363575.1. Classification (NCBI taxonomy): domain Eukaryota; kingdom Metazoa; phylum Chordata; class Mammalia; order Eulipotyphla; family Solenodontidae; genus Solenodon; species Solenodon paradoxus. The sequence continues at coordinate 146,464 of RJWH01001717.1, read as the reverse complement.
ATTTTATAAAGGACCTAGACTAGCCAGAACAGTTTTGAAAAAGACATCTTCCACAGCCCGATACTGAGAATAACAGTGATTCTAAAATAAATAAGGCATGTATACCAGTGTCACAGAAATATCCAGAAGGAGACCAACACTTACATGGGTGTTTTTTGCTAATAATGCCATAGTAATTCAATTAAGAAAGGATAGTCTTTTCAATAAAGGTGGCTGGTGAGCAATTGAATATTCATGTGTCAAAACAAATCAGTTTTCCTCTGTATAAATTAACTCAATACAGATCTAAAAGAAAGAACTAAGATTATGAAACTTCTAAAAAATAAAATCTATTTGTAACTTGTTTACAGAAAGGTCCATTGGATAAGACATAAAAAGCAGGACACATAATTGAAAAACTTGTTTAGATTTTATCAAAATCACAAATTTTTACTCTTTAAAAGACACCATTAAGAAAGTGAAGAGGCAAGCCGCACATTGGGAGAAAATATTTCCAAGACATATATTTTAAAAAGGAAGCTGCTCACTGATTGGTGGTAGCAATGCAAATTGGCACAACTAACAGCCTGGCAACTTCTTGCAAAGCTAACCAGTGTTCTATGATCTAAAAGTTACGCTTTTTGGTATTTACTCAAGTGAATTGATAATTATGTCCACACAGACATCTGCATGTGAGTGTTGATAGCAGTTTCATTCATAATTGTCCAGACTTGGAAGCAACCATAATGTGCATCAATAGGTGAATAAAGTGTGGTACATCTATACAATGGAATATTATTCAGTGAGAAAAAGACATGCACTATCAAGCCATTAAAAAGTCATGAAGGAACCATAAATGCATATTGCTAAGTGAAAGATGCCACTCTAAAAAAGTTACATACTGGTATGATTCAAACTATATGATACTCTGAGAAAAGCAGAAACTACAAAGACAATAAAAACAAAACAACACAATCAGTAGTTGCCAGGAGTTGAGATAAGGGGGAGTGAGGTGGAAGGATAAATAGGTGGAATATGGGTAGTTTTTTAGGACAGAAAAATATTCTGTATGATGCTGTAAAGGAGAATAGGTGGTAATGCGCATATGTCAAAACCCATGATATTATATACACACAGAGTGGACTCTGAGATAAACTATGGACTTTAGTTAATAATGTATCAGTATCAACTCATTCATTATAGCAAAATATCACTAATACACTATGTGAATAAGGAGAAAAAGCAGTGGGGGTAGGGCAGTAGAGATGAGAATTCTCCATATTCTGCTCAAGTTTTCTAAAAATGTAAAGCTATTAACTAATATATATTAGTTACTAATTTGCATTAACTGCCTTATATGACCATTTGCTTTTTGTGTTATATGTTCTGTGGGTTTTGGCAAATATATAGTAACAGGAAATGGTTCAGTTTTGGTATTTGAGTAATAGAATACATTAAAAAGTGTTCCCAAAAGAGTTTCTGATTTGAGGATGGTGGACTGTTAAGATTGCAAATTCACCTCCTCCCCACAACAGAACTAAGAAAAGACCTATTTGGGCAACTAGAATCTTTGAAAAAAAATAGGACTGACATTTTCACAAAGAGAGGGAATATACACATCCATGTTAGATAGGAGAAGTCAGTGTGTCTCGGCGCCATACCATGTTAGTGGGAGACTCCAGGGCTCTGGGGAGAGACTAGCAAAACTGACACTTTGCTTGAGCTAAAGGGCTTTCTCCCATAGCAAGTGTTCCCATACCTGAGAACTGACTTTCAGTCACTGAGCTACGAGCCTTGGTGAGGTGTGGAAAGAGCGCTAGTGTTCCTGTGAACTAAAACACTTCTTCCTCACAGTGCTGGTATCAGATGTCACTATTGTGAAAAAGCCTGCAGTGGGGAAGTACCCACCTTCTCTACTATTATTCTCTGTTATTACTGGTAGAGAACCCACCTTCTCTACTATTATTCTCTGTTATTTCTGGTAGGGAACCCACCTTCTCTATTATTATTCTCTATTATTACTGGTAGGGAACCTTTGGCACTTAATGCATTTCTGCAGGCAGCTAGAGACAGGTTAAAGAGCATCAAGCATATAGTTGACTGTTTCCCTGCATGGAGAATTTCACTCTACCCCTCTCATGGGAAAATAATTGGAAGGGCTGTATAAAAGCAGGAACTCCTGCCAACTTGCAACTACAGTGAAATAGCTTCCTGTCTGCTTGTTAACCACCTGAAATTCCACCCCCAAGCCTCAGGGCTTATTTATTGCTCCCTGCTGGAATAGACTCCTGGAGGACTGAGGGACTTTGACAAGTGAGGGTACTCTACCAAGATCAGCTCCCAACTCTCTCTCTTCTGTGGGCTTGTGTGATTATGACCTGATTACAAACTGGGCCCACAAGTCCTCTGTGTGCTTTGTTCATGCTTCTGACTCTGGGGAAAACATATGCATTCTCTACACTAATTCCAACCCTGTAGGTTGAACACTCTCAGGGCCCCCAACACAGGACTCACCTTAGGGCTTCAACAAATTTAATGAGTGTTGAGATCATACATTGAAAGATGTTTGACTTTCCAGACCAACAGTCAGGTCTATTCTGTGCAACTTGATACTCTTAACACAAGGCCTTTACATCAGGAATGTCTAACCCATAGAAATGAACACTGAATGCCAAACACATCAAAGAGACAGAGAAATATCCATGAAATGATGGACCAAACAAACCCTCTGATTAAGACTATAAAGCAACATTTTGAATAATGCTCATTGAAATCAGGGAGACAATGAAGAAACAAAAAGAATTACAACAAAGATGGAGAAAATATGAGACAGTTCCAAACAGAATTCATGAAACTAAAGAATACACTAGCTGGGCTGAGCAACCCAGTAGGAGGGGCTCAACAGTAGGCTGGAAGAAGCCTGCAAAAAGTTCAGTGAACTAGAAGGTAGAGCAAGCAAACCAACAAAAAGAAAAGAGAAAAAGGAAATGCAGACAGTATATGAGACCTATGGGATAACATGAAAAGGAGCATTTGTATCATAGGGGTCCCAGAAGAAGAGAGAGAGAGTTGGGTAGAAAAAAGTGTTTGAATAAATAGTAGTTGAGACTTTCCCTAAACTGAGGAAGAAAGTAGACCTCCAGACCCAGGAAGCTCAAAGAGTTCCAAACAAAAGAAACCCAAACAGACCTATACCAAGACATATCATTGTTGAAATGTTAAAAATACAAGATAAAAAGAGAATCTTAAAAGCACTAAGAGAAAATTTATATCTGAAGTAGCCCCCTCCCGCCCAACGCTGTGGATGGACTTATTGGCTGAAACTCTATAGTCCAGAAGGGAATGACATGATATATCCAAAGTGCTGATGGAAAAGAACTTCTAACCAAGAATACTCTACCCTACTAGATTATTACTTAGAATTGATGTACTGATAAAGGGCTTTTCAGACAAACAGAAGTTAAAGGAATTCATCACCATGAAACCAACTTCACAAAAAATAGCAGTTCTCTAAAATTAAAAAAAGTGTTGCTTAAAAACAACAAGACATGAAAATATAAAATGTGAGCAGGAGAGTAAAATTGTGGATTGTTAGAATGAGCTCAAGACTAACTTGCTTTAAAGTAAAAACAGGTTATAAGCATAGAAAGTTTTATGTAAACCCCAGGGTAACCTCAACACATAACACCAGGGAAGAAAAAGAAGAAAATAGAAAAGGAAAAACCAAGTACTGTGTAATTGTTTGCAATTCACCAAAAAAGAGAAGGAACAAAGGTAGTGTCTGCAGTGACACCCAGAAAACTTAAAATAGCAATGAACAGTTACATATTAATAATCACCCTAAATCCTAATGGGGATTGAATTAGCCAATCAGAAGGCATAGAATGGCAAAAAACAGATAAAGGATGTCACCAGGAAAGAAAATTAAGACCAGTAATCTCTAATGCATATAGATGCAAAAATCCTCAAGAAAATATGAGCAAATCCAACAATACATCAAAAGGTCATGACCCTTTTGATACATCATACATTATGACCAAGTAGGATTTATCTTGGGGCTGTAAGGATGGTTCAACATGCACAAGTCTATTAACACATCAACAAGAGCAAGGAAAAAAATCATATGATCATATCAATAAATGTAGGAAAAGCACTTGCCAAGATTCAGCACTCAATTATGATACAAATGCTACATAAAAATGGAGTAGAAGGAATATACCACAACATAATGAAGGCCATATACGATAAGCCCACAGTCAACATTATACCCAGTGGTAAAAAACTGAAAACATTTCCTCTAAAATCAGGAATAAAAGACAAAATTGACTGCTCTCACACTACTGTTTAGCATCATATTGCATTTCTCAGGGCAATTAGGCAAGAAGAATTATAAGGTTCTAAACTGGAAAAGTAAGTAAAACTATCACTGTTTGCAGACGATGTCATAATATTTGTAGACAACCCTAAAAATTCCATCATAAACTACTAGAATTAATGAGTAAAGCGACAGGCTACAAAATCAATATTCAAAATTTGGTTGCATTTTTATATTCAAAGAATACGATAGAAGGGAATGAAGTCAAGAAAACTTCCATTTACAATGGAAACAAAGAATGAAATACTTTGGACTATTCTTTAAAAAGGAGGTGAAAGACCTCTGTACAATGAAAACTGTAAGACTTTCTTAAAGGAAATAGAAGATACAAAGAGATGGAAAGAAATTCCATGCTTATGGTTGGGAAGAATCAACGTTGTTAAAATGGCCATCTTACCTAAAGCATGATGTGGTTTAATTCAATTCCCATAATCCCACTGGCATTTTTCAAGGAAACAGACCAAAAAATAAATTTGTATGGAATAACAAAATACCCCTAATAGCCAGAGTAGTCATGAGAATAAAGAACAAAAGTTGAGGATCACACTCACAGATCTTGAACTATACTACAAAGTGATAGATCAGTCAATTAAATTATGACAAAGGCACCAAGAGCATATGATGGAGGAAATATTTCCAATAAATGGTGTTGGGAAAACTGGACAATCACATGCAAAAGAACGATGCTAGACCTCTCTCTAGCACCATTCACAAAAAATTAACTCAAAATGGATTAGAGACTTGGATATAAGACTGGAGATCATAAAATATTTACAAGTAAACAGGCAATACATTCCATGACATCAGTCTTAGAACATCTTTGGGGAATTTAGCTCTAGTGGCAAAAAAGCAAAACAAAACACATTGAACTACCACAAAATGAAGATTTCGCACAGTGAGAGAAGCTGTCACCAAAACTTAAAGACAACTTACTGAGAGAAGATATTTAGACATCATACATCTGACAAGGCCTTAATATCCAAAATACATAAAGAACTCCTAAAATTCAATAACAGAAATACATCTCAATCAAAAAATGGGCAGAAGTACTGGATAAACATATCTCCACAAAGACATAGAGATGACCAACATGTACATCAAAAGATATTCCGTGTCACTTCGTACTAGGGAAATGCAAATCAAAGCAATGAGATATCACCTTATAGCTGTGAGGTTAGCTGTTACCCAAAAGTTTAGAAACCACAAATGTTGGCAAGGATGCAAATAAAAAATCATTTTACACTTTTGAGTGGGCAAATTGGTGTAACTTTTATGCAAAAGCAGTATGGAGCTTCCTCAAAAAATTTGAGGATGAAACTATATGATCCCATCATCCCACTTCTGGATATTTTCCCAAAAGACACAAAGCACTAATTTGCAAAGATAATATGCACCCCACATGTTTATTGCAGCATTATTTATAATAGTCAGGAACTGGAAGCTACCTAAGTACCTATAAGATAAATGGTTAAAGAACATGTAGTTTATATACACAGGAGAATACTAAACAGCACTAAAAAATGAAACATTGTCATTTGCAACAACATGGATGGAACAAGAGGGGATTGTGCTAAGTGAAATAAATCAGAAGGAGTAAGACAAATACCTAATGATCCCATTCATATGTGGGTTTTAGAAAAACAAAGGAACATACTCAGCAAAAACCAACCCTTGGACATTAACATGAGAGCCAAGGTTACCCCTGTGAAAGTGGGTGGGAGGTGGGAGCAAGTGGTGGTGAGGTCCAATGGACAAGTGAAGGACTTCAGATAATTTGGTGGTGGGCTGGATATGTTGTCATATATTTGTGGAATGGTGAAACTGCACATATGAGTTTATATTATTTTATAAATCATTTACCTCAATAAATACTGAAAAACAAAGTATTTCCTCTGCCCTCTGGAAGAGATTGTAGAGAACTGGTATAGTTTCTCCCTTAAGTGTTTGGTGGAATTTACCAGTGAACTCATCTGGGTCTCCTACTTTTCTGTTTTGGAAGGTTACTAATTATTTGATTTAATTTCTTTAATAGCAGACACTACAGATTACATATTTTTGTGTTTATGGTATTTTTTTCTCAAGGAATTGGCTTATTTCAGAATTAATCAAATTTGTAGCAATAGACTTGTTCAAATCAGCTCTTTATTCTTGAATGTCCATGGCATTAGTCATGATGACCTACTTTCATTTCTGATACTAGCAAATTTGTATTTTCTCTCTCTATTTAAGTGTGCAAGAGGTTTTATCAATGTTTTTGACTTTCAAAAGATAAGCTTTTGGTCTCATTGATTTTTCTCGATTTCCTGTTTTCAACTTTATTGATTTCTGCTCTAATTTTTTTTTGTTCTAATTAGTTTGCTTTTTCTTTTTGAGTTTCATAAGGTGGAAAGTTAAATGATTGATTTTAGATCTTTTGTAAAGCTGAAAATGCCACTTTAAGTACTGCTTTTGCTGCATCCCACAACATTTATTAAGTTGTATTTTCATTTTCATTTAATTCAAATGTTTTTAAATTTCCCTTGAGACTCTTTTTGACCCATGTATTGTTTAGAATTATGTTGTTTAATCTCCAAGTGTTTTGTATATATTGTTTTTTGTTGATTTCTAATTTTATTCCATTGCTGGATAAGAGAATACATGATTTTTATTTTGTAAATTTGTTAGGATGTGTTTTAAGGTCTCTACTGTTGTCTTCCTTTGTGAATGTTCCATGTGAGCTTGGTAAGAATGTGCATTCTGCTGTTGTTGGATAAAATATTCTAAAGATGCCCAAATAAAATAAAATCCACTTTATTGTGTTGTTTAGTTCAGTTCTCTTCTTAATGATTTCCTGCTTTCTGGATGTCAATTGCAAAGAGATGGTTTTTGAAGTCTTCAACCAATAATGCTTTCTTTAATTTTTTTCTCCTTTTGGTTTTATCAGATTTGGCCTCCCAGATTTGGTGTTTTGTTGTTAGAGGTTTGCACATTATGAGCTGTTCTTACTTCTTGCACAATTGATTTATTTATCATTATATACTGCCCCCTCTTTTTTCAAATATTATCCTAGCTTTGAAGTATACTCTCCCTGAGATGATTAATATAGGCACTTTAGCTTTCTTTTTAATTTTACCATGATGTCTTTCTCCATATCCTTTTAATCTATGTGTGTCTTTGTATTTGAAGTATTTATACACAATATATATTTGAGTTTTATTTTCTAATCTTATTTAAAGACTTTAATACAAATTAAAGGACTTATTAAAAGTTTTGTTGGAAATCAGTATCTTTTAATGGCTGTGTTTTGACCATTGATATTTAAAGCACTTACTGATATTGTTGAATTAATACTCACTCTGTCTGTACTGTTTTCTCTTTGTTGCCCTGTCCTTCCACTCTTTTTCTGCCATCTATTTTAATTAAGCATTTTATATTATTTTATTTTTCTCCTCTCACAGCATGGAAGTTATACTTCATATAAAAATTTAAATAGTTTCCCTTGATTTTTTACTGTAATCTAAATCTACATTCAAATTAACACTATATTGCCTCACAGGCTATACCTTAGAGTAGTTCCAGTGTTTCTCTCCTGCTGTTTAGAATATTACTGTCACTCATTTCATTTACTCATAGGCTATAAACTACATTTCATTCCTTTTTCTTATTGATTTTCAGTATGGGAGATTTCTAAGGACATATCTTCAGGGTTATTGATTATTTTTCATGTGCTTTTAGCCATTCGTATATCTTTGGAGAAATGTCTGTTCAAGTTCTTGGTCTATTTTTGAATCATATTTTTGTTGTTGAGTGTTTGGAGTTTGCTATATATTCTGAAAGTTAATCCTTTATCAGATAAATTATTTAAATATTTCTCCCATTTTGTTGGTTTTCATTTTATCATTGATAGTATCTTTTGGTGTGCAAAATGTTTTAATTCTGATGAAATCCATCCAGTTTATTACCTGTTTTTGTTTTGTTGTCTGTGTTGTCGTATCCCGGCAATCTCCCAAATCCAGTGACATGAATGAAGCTTTTGCTTTATATTTTGTTCTAAGAGTTAAATGGTTTTAGGTTTTATATTTAGTTTCTTACCCTTTTTGAGTTAGTTAACTTTTAAATAGAGAGTTAGATAAGGTTCTAGCTTCATTCTTCAGCATGTGAATATACAGTTTTTCTCCATACTATTTGTGGAAAAAACTCCTTTCCCCGTGAATGGTCCTGGCAGCCTTATCAAAAATTATTTGACCCTAGTAGAGGATTTATTTCTGATTCTCTGTTCCATTGGTCTGTCTTTATGCCAGTACCACACTGTTTTGATTACAGTACCTTAGTAGTAGGTTTTGTTATTGGAAATATGAGTGCTTGTACTTTGTTCTTTTTAGATTTGTTTTGGTTATTCTGTTTCTCTTGCAATTTCATGTGAACTTTTGAATAACTTTGTCAGTTTATACTATGATTTCTGCTGGGATTCCAACAGGCATTGTATTAATTCACTAGAACATTATGGGGAATATTGCTACCTTGATGTCAAGTCTTCAGATCCATGAACATGAAATTATTTCTATTTATTTATGTATTTTTCATTTCTTTCAACAATTTTTAGTTTTCAGAGTAAAATTTTATTCTTATTTTGTCACATTATTCTTTTCAATATTATTGTGAATGAATTCTTAATTTCATTTCTACACTGTTCATTGCTAATTTATAGAATTGAAACTGAATCTGTGAAAAATAGTTTTACCTATCTCTAATCTGAATGCTTTTTATTTCTTTTTTTGACTAATTTTCCTGGCTACAATCTGCAGTACAAATATTTAATAGAGTGGTGAGTTGGGATATACTTATCTTGTTCCTAATCTTAGCAGGGAGGCATCTAGTTTTCACTATGAAATGTAGCTGAGGGTTTGTACTGTCCTAAACCTTGATTGTTTTTGCATGTGATTTCTTACCACTATCTATAGAGAAACGTCATCCTTTGTAAAAGTGGCATAGTATATCCATTGAATGCATACACTCAAAGAATTTTAGTAAACTTTCTGATGGTCTTTTCCTTTTGTAAACCATGCTGTAATATGTAATCTTGCTGCGTGTTATTTTGCAAATGCATGTATATCTTTAGGAAAATCTTAGAAAAATCTCTGAGATTTTGATGGGATTGACCAAATTACTGGTGTGGTACCACCAGAAAAAAAAATGTGACAGAACACTACCTCTCTTCTACCATATTCTCACCAGCATGGTATATTATCATAAATTTTATCCTTACCAATCTGATAAAAAAAATATTTTTTATAGTTTTAATTTGTACTTATCATGAGTGATGTGTATTTTTGTATGTTTAGGGATATTTGAATTTCTTTTTCTGTGCATTTTCGTATACCCTTTGCACATGTTTTTTGTGTTGTTGATCTTTTTAAAATTTGATTTTTAAAAGCCTTTATATAGAGAGAAATTAGCCTTTTGTCTGTAATATGCTGCTTGGAAATATTTTGACCCTATTTTGTCATTTGTATTTTGACTTTGATGATTTTTGATGAGAAATTTTAAATGCTCATGTAGTTAATTTTGGGGGCTCTTTTGTTTAGTATAATTTTTAGCTTCCAGATTTTACGTCATAGTTGGAAAGGTCTTCTCCACTCAAAGGTTATAAAAAAAGATGATTTTATAGTTTGTCTGAATACTATTAAAACCAACCATTTAAAAATGTTCACTTCTTTCTAAAAAGTATAGCAAATTTCCTTTTCTAGATTTTTGACATCTGTGTGGTTGTCTTAATTCTACAGATGTTTCTAAGAGTAGTAGATTAGCAGTGTTTTTTAGAAGCTCCGGGAGTACCTTTAGGTGTAATTGATCCAGTCTAGGAATTTGAGCTTATTTGGTTAACTAGATAATTTCAATAAGTTCTTTACTCAAAGGAGCCTTTTCTGATATACTTTTTCCATCCATACTTTTGTTCAGAACATATTATCCTTTTTGATAGAATGTATGTAGAAGCAAAGTAGAAATTTAATTCTCTATTCTCATGTCTGCATTCTGCTCAAATTCTTATTTCTGACTATTTGTCAGTCTTTCTTGTTTTAAAGTTTCTGTAGTATAGAGAAACTTCCCTTATTTTCCACTCATTTGGCTTTTTTAAAAAATTTAGTGGACAACTACTATATATTTGACTAAGTTCTAAGAAGATACAAAGTTTATGACATTTTGGTTCTTCCTTTCATGGAAAAAAGCTGAAGTTACTATACAGAATAAAAATGCTATTACCATTACTGGGAAACAGTATCTGTCACTTCTGTTAAAACAATTTTTGTTTGCATGCATGCTTGAACTGTGCTTGGGTAAAATACCTAGAAGTTTTGAAAGAACCTTTTCTTCTCTGCTGTTCATTTTCCTAAGTTTCATTAGTGAATAGGATTCTCAGAACCAGACATTTAAGAAGGAAGGCCATATTTGTATCAGCTTCAAGTGTTCTACAAAGCCAGTTGTTAATTATATTGAACCAGTTGTTGCATGTTCTTTCATTCACTTGTGGCAGGTAAAATATATTTGATTAAGTCATATTAGCGTTTTAATAATGTTTAAGAAGGAAACAAGACTCATTTATTCAAACAGCGTATGTTTAAATAGCATGTGACACTTGTAACAGTTCTCAGTGTTTCCTTTATCTTTTTGTTTTGTTTTGCTTAGTTAAATTCATGTTTTGCTGTCTTCTTGAAAGCCGTTAAATCCCTTCTCACTTTAAAAGAGAATGAACATCCCAGCTTCTTTCACAATTTCCTATTACTTGTAAACTACCTAGTAGTAAATATGAACTTGCTTTTGTTTCCTTGAAAAAATTAAAATTAATCTTTATTTAACCCACTATATTTCAGAAGTGGATTTTTCATATTAATATGATTACCTTTTAGTTTTATTAAAAATAATTTTTCCTCTGAGAATTTGTATTTTGTAGTAAGACTGTTTTCTACTGTCAGAGTTTGAGGTTGATGTGAAAAAACCTTCAGGTGTGTTTTGTTTGTTTGTTTTTAATAAATTAATTCTGCCTTCCTACTTGTCTCTCTTCTCCCTTCCCCCCTGCCTCCCTCTGTTCCTTCCTGCATTAATCGTTCCACTTTCCCACTTGTCCTTTATGATAATTTGTTTTTTAACTTGTCTCTAAATCTTGATATGAATCAAAGTCTAACAAGTCTAAAGTCCGTTACTGTATGTTAATCATCTAGTAAGACATTATAAGAAATATATTGACATAGGATGTTAAAACAGTAAGGCAATCATCTACTTTTTGAATAAATCATTGCCCTTACTTTAGAGCAGAGGGTGAAGGTTGAGGTAAGTGGTGGATGATATTCTAAACCACAGGCATATGAAGTAACTGGGAATAGTTGTAGTGGAACAGAATTACTTAATACATCTGGACTAGAAGAGTCATACTAAGAAGCAGCAACTCAACTAGCAGTAAGAGCTTATCTCACACATTTAAATGAAAATGACACATCATGTTTTAGGTTGAGTAGCAGCAAGATATGTTAGAATGACTGTCTGGATAGTGATATAGTTGAAGAAGCTTTATGTAAGATGCTAAGCCTTGATTTTAGGCCATCTGACTTACTACTTCCCAGTATGTCTTGTACTAATTTTATCTCACTTTATCTCATTTTATACCAATGTCTATATCTATAAGGTGAAAATTGTAATACACAGATATACTCTCTCACTGCATGAGAATATAGTTCCTGACATGGGTGTAAAAACACAACAACCTTAATAAATGTTAAGGTTCATTCCTTCCTTTTTTTCTTAAGTTCTCTTACTATCATAGGGGATTAGAGTATTACATATTCATGATGCTAAATTAGATTATTTGTTAAACAGCAAATATTTATATTAAAACAGTGAGCAATTCTAGCTTGCTTTGTTGATGTGAACTACATTACATTTTTCCCCAGTGGTGATCACCATTCCATTATATATGTTGGGTGTCCTCAGTAGCCTGTCCTTACCAGCCTTTTATTATACATTCAGAAGATTATATACATTTACCCATTCTCATTTGTGGCATTTTCTAGTCTTTTTTTTTTTTTTTTTTTAATCTAAATCTAACTGAAATCCTTCTGTTTAAATTATGTCTAGTATTTTGATTTTTATTTTTGTTTTGTGATAATTTTACTTTCCTCTTTATCAATTTATTTCTTCTGAGGTGTTTCTTAAAAATGTTGCTCAGTGCCCTCCTCTGTGGCTTAGGTGGCGCAGGAACAGGCTATAAAAACTTCAAACTGGGTTAAAGACCCAGGACTGGGAATGCACAAAAAATTAAGTTTAAAATTTAAATATAAATAAATTTGCTTAAATGTTGTTTAATATATAGTTGCCTCTTATACCTAGAAACTTACTTTGCTCTTGTGAATCAGCTAGAAAAAATTTAAGCAAAAGAACTTGAATTTTAGAAATTAAAATGTGTGTTTGAACTCTGAAGGATTCGTTCTATGATAGAAACAACATTTAAAGTCTTCAGTATCATATAAACTTTAATTGATACTGTTGTCACTTGATATTTGGGATTTTTCTTCAGCACTTTCAGAAATGAATCTTAAAATATATGAGATTTTTTTATCTTACATGATTTTATTTTTAAAGCAATCTTAATTATGCCTTACCTGTCTTTAAAACTGGACAGCACCCGTTTATTAGAAAACCTAACCACACTTCAAGATGGAGACTGCTTAGTGTTCTCAGTTTTAATTTACAGCTCTGCTTTGCCCCTATCACTAGGGCTACTTATTTTCTGTGACAGTGTGATTCATGGTGGCTTACTCCATGTGGAAAAGATTGTGAGCTTTGAAAAAACAAAACTGCTTAAGATAATAGTGACACGATAGAATCATTTCTCTAATGAAACCACATGCTTCTTCATGGTCCAGTTCAAGGACTACTCTGAATTGGCTATTTTTACAGATTTTCAAAATTCTAAAACGGTAGCTTTAGGATTCTGGGATTCCCAAAATGACTTTTTAAATGCTAATCCATGTAATGATTATATTCCCATTTTATATTTATTTCATTTAATAATTTTTGTTTCAGTGTTTTTGAAATATAATTGACATGCAATATAAGCTTAAGGTATACAGCAAATTGAGTTGTCTTACATATATTATATAATGATTTTATTTGCTTAAATTTTTATTTGAATAAAGTATAAATAGTATCATGAAATTTGAGCCTAAACTGAAGTCACTAGGAAATTCTATTCAATAGGGAGTATGTTTTTTTTTTTAAACTGTCTACTGAATTATTCCATTTTTTTCATGATTTAGTTATAAAAATGAGTTTTCCATGATTTTTAGGATAGCAGTAAAGACCTTTATTATATTGCATGATACATTTACTACAAAATCTATTTCCTCTGATGAAAATAGTAAATTTGATTTAATCAAACTTTAAATTTTCCTTATGAAAAGGAATTCAAGAAGAAACACACACTCAGATGCAAAACAGTATTATTGCTTAATAATATGCTGTTGTCTTTTCAGGCTCATGAGAAACTAGAAGATTCAAAACTAGAAGCTGTTAGTGACAATAATTTGGAATTAGTCAATGAAATTCTAGAAGATATCACTCCTCTAATAAATGTGGATGAAAATGTGGCAGAATTGGTTGGTATTCTCAAGGAGCCTCACTTTCAGGTAACTTCCTTATCACTCCCCGCCTCCCCAGTCCGTGTATCACCAAAGTGTTCTCTTTGTTAAATTACAACTTAAGGGGATTTTTTTAAGATTATTTACAGCTGTAGTTTGTAAATATGCAAATTCCAACTTAGGCTTTTTAATATTCTGATAATGCTGAGGATACATAAACAGGCATATGTAACTAATACATAGCACGTAAATGTGTAGTGTCTGTCAGAGATATATCAGAATGGATTTTTCTTCGTATAATTCAAAAGAACCCAAGTCACCCATCAGTCCACATGCTAGAGACATTTTTCTTCTCACTGTGAAAATAGATTTTTCTTCCTCACTACTGCTGTTTCTCAGTCTTCCTCGTGACCAGTAATATACATTTTAATATTGCTTCTAAGACTGAGGCGCAGTCAGTGAACTTGGAACCAAAGGGAACTGTGTAAAGATAAAAACTATTACATAGCCTACTCTCCATGGTTACAAAAAAAAAAAAAAATAGGTTCAGTTTAAGCATTGGTCTTATATTAATGAGTTAATCTTTAACAAGGAAGAATCAGTTTTTAAAGAGGAAGGGAGTGGCAAGGGCTAGACATTTAATACATTTGTAATTAAGGTAGTGTGTTATTGGGCAGTTTTAAAAAGTAGACTAATTGAAGAGAACAGAAACACCAGAAATATGTCCATTCATATATGGCAACTTGATTAATGACAGGTATATTGTATTAATAAATGATACTGAGATAGAGGAATAGAATGTCACCTTTAAAAAAAAATAAATCTATTGAAGGAACATTGCATCATATATGTTACATAGGTTTCAGGTGTGCATCATCATGAATCAGTATCTATATATATTATATTTAGCCTACCACCAACAGTCCAGTTCTACCTTTCACCATGCAATAATCTTTTTCTTGCAAAGTTGAAATTCAGTTTTTCATACCTTGGCCACTTGTGAATGGTAAGTAGCAATAGAGCAGGGGGAGGAACATGGCTTAATTGCAAGAATGACTCCAGATCTGGCTGAAAAATTGTAGCAGTTAGGGTTGGGCAGAGTAGAGAGCAGTAAGAACAATGCAGGAAGAATAAAGGGGAGGAACAGAGGAGGCAGTAGATGAACACTGATACGAAACTAAGTGCTGTGCCTTTGAGTTTTCTTTTGCCTCTGCCTCTAATCTCTGTGTGCACTCTGCCGCTTGCAGCCAGGCTGATCCTCTAGGCAAGAAAAGATTCCCTGTGAGAAAGGACACTAAACCTCCTTCAGAGCACAAGCCCCAGTCCCTGCGGAAGTAGGAAAATCAGTGAGGCTACGTTTGATCCTTGTCTAGCCAAGGGATGAGGAAGTGGGGGTGCTTCCTTATTTCTGAGAAGTCAAGGCAGCATCATGAGACATCATGGATTGTAAGCCTGCCAAGGTGGCCTCTGGGAATGGTCAACTAGGAATGACTCCAAAGACGGAGCCGCCTAGAAAGAAGAGACAGAAAGTCTCCTCTCAAGATGCAGTAGGAATGTGGGACCAATATGAGGAAGGGAGAGTGATCCTAAGAACCTAGAATGAATTGTGAGGGGCTTGAGCTCTCTGTCCCAGTCCACCCTACCCGGTTGATATCAAGCAGACTTCTTAATCTGTGAGTGTCAGTCATGTCCTCCTTAAAGTGGACATAAATAAATAGCCTTATTGTTCACATCTCAGGGTTTCTATAAGGGTAAAATTAAATCCCACATATAAAAATGTGTTTCAGACAAATATAAGATGGTGCTAGTAGACTTAAAGCAGACCCATTACTAAGAAGGTAAAAACAGAATAAATCATTGGCTAAGTTTGGAATAAGTGGCAATGTTTGGGAGGACCTTTTTTCTTTAGGAGCATTGGAGCATCCTGAGTCAGGAGGATGAGAAACCTGTAGTGACCATGAACATTCTGGGATTGCAGAATTGAATAGGATGGGTTCCTGCCTTTATAAACCTCACCACTTGGTAAATGGAACCTGCTTTCTATTGTACATCTTAGTGTTGAAAATCAACACTTACTCGGAGACTTCTTGTGGCTCTCCAACAATGTTACTGCAAAATACAAAGATTTATAGTTGGATGGTTCCTACATAAATGAGTATCACAGGTACAAAAAATGGACATATGTCAGAGACACACTTTATATAGGAACCAGTTCAGCAGGGCTCCTATGACTTACTAAGGTATTTGGACTTAATCCTGAGGACAGTGGGAAACCTTGGGTGGGGAAGGGGAAAGAGTTTAAACTGGGAGAGGTCAGATTGTGAAGCAAAATGGTTAAGGACTAACACAAGAAATTGTAATGATAGTATAGATAGTGGAAAATGTGAGGATTTTCCAGCAGTAAAATCAACAGAACTTGGTGATTGGTTACATGTGACAGTGGCAGTAAAGAGATGTGGAAAGTTGATAAGGTCAGAATTCCTGACAACAGATGGCATCCACTGAGGTAGGAACACTCTAGGAGAAACTATCTTGGATATGTTAATGTTCAAGTAACTGACCATGTTAAGTTAGTGATACCACAGAAGCATCTCTGTAGAGCTTTCAGGCATGATATATATTTTGAATAAATAAAATTTAACGCATATATAAATGTATATACAATTTAATAAATGTATAAAATTAGAAAATGCTAGCCCCCAGAATTACAAGGATGCATTCATTGCATTCTACTATTCAGATCAGTGCTGTACTATCAGTGCATATTATTCCATATTTTTCTATGCATAAATGGTAATATTTTTTCTTTACTGAATGAGATTTTATATAAGCTCTTTCATAACTTGAAACTTTTGTAAAAGTATATTCAGAACCATTACTGGCTCATTGTTTTTTTTTTCTCCACCAGATGTATCTTTTATATACTACAACCTTCATTGATACATAAATTTTCCTATCACTGGTAATAAGATACTGATATTCTTTTTCTGTTAGATAGCTTAGCATTTCATACGTGTAAAAAATATATGGTATGGTAAAAATTAGGATCCTTGCCATTTCAGTGAATATGATCATTAATGGATAAGGGTTGATGATAAATATTGAATGATGACGGCGATGGTGGCAGTGAGTTTCTGGTACCTTTATTGTACCACACTTGGAAATCTAGATTGAGTTTCCATTGAGAATTTTAAAAAGTCACAAAACTTATCAATCACTTCAAATCTTTTAGAACAAGAAGTATGACATTATTTGATAAGTAAAACTAGTTATATTTCTTTAAAATATTCTATATGCATTTTATTTAACTCATTTAGAAATTGGATAATGTATGCATTGGAAAATTTTCATATTCCACTAGAATAATGAACTAAGATTTCTAAATAACTTATTCTATCAGCAATTAATAACCACAGGTTGTCTTGAATCCTTATAGTCACTCTTGGAGGCCCATGATATTGTGGCATCAAAGTGTTATGATTCACCTCCATCGAGTCCAGAAATGAATAATTCTTCCATCAATAATCAGTTATTACCAGTTGATGCCATCCGTATTCTTGGTATACACAAAAGAGCTGGGGAACCACTGGTGAGTAGATAAATCAGTTCCCCCTTAAGTCTGTTATGCCTGTGACTCAGACACTCTTGTATGTCACTTTTTTCTTTCATAGTTTATGTCATTATGAAATTTTATTCATGTTTGTTTTATAGTCTTTTTTTGTGCTCTCTCAACTTGATTCAGCATACAAATTTTAAACAAAAATTAAAAAACTAAGCAAATAGAAGTCAGAAGAAGTTTGTCAGTGAGTAGTAAAAATTTCAGAAGATAACTATTTCATTTTTTCCCATAGCCTTTGAAGAAACAAGCTCAGGTTGCTTACTATGACAGTCTCAAAACAGAAGAAAATTGTTATTAAAAATTGAAGCCATAATAGATTCTCAATATAGGGGAGTTTTACTATTTCTTGCTAAAATTACCATTTTGGAGTCCTGACTGTAAGCATAGTAGAGTGCAAAAGAAGAAAAGCCACAACCAAGATCATAAGAGTACACATGTATATTTCCTTTTTAATGTTAATTTTACATGCATGTCCTTTTTTTGGGGGTAGGGGTATATGTTGTCACAGTTGCCCATAGTTTATTAGGCTTGGAATTTTGAGACAAGAATGCAGGAAAAGTAGAAATGATTCACTCACCTACTTTTAGAATTATTTTCTTTATATATATATATATATATATATATATATATATGTATGTGTAGGTTCATTAATATTTTAAGATTTCTTCCTAATAATCTAAAATGAATGAAAATTTTGTTCTTTCTTTTCTTAGGGTGTGACATTTAGGGTTGAAAATAATGATCTGGTAATTGCTCGAATCCTTCATGGAGGAATGATCGATAGACAAGGTCTACTTCATGTGGGAGATATTATCAAGGAAGTTAATGGCCATGAGGTTGGAAACAATCCAAAGGAATTACAAGAATTACTGAAAAATATTAGTGGAAGTGTCACCCTAAAAATTTTACCAAGTTATAGAGATACCATTACTCCTCAACAGGTAGGTTGTAAAATTCTTGGTACTAGTAAGAATACTTTTATTTCTTTAATTACACCATCGGATATAATAGCCAGTTGCAACTCTTTTGCTAAGGAAAAGAGAAAAAAGCTGATAAAATTTTCTGGATTGCCTTATTTTGTTATGGGTAAATTTTAAACAATAAAACTATTTTACTATTGTAGGAAATAGTAAGGAAATTTCTTTGAGAATACTATGATCCCTGGCATTATAGTAACCTATAGCTAGGTATCAGAAAAAATACATAAAACCTTTTCTTTTCTTTTTTTTTTTTTTTTTAAGGAAACGTACAAACAGGAATGAAGGTGAGGTGAGCAAAGGCAGACAGGCAGAGAGAAGAGAAAGAAGAAGCACACTTAAAAAAAAAAATGTAGTTTTATCTTCGTGATCATTCCTCCCAGCCCATGTCTTGAACCAAGGACCTTAGGATGTATGTGAACTAACCTGCTAGGCTACCAGGATGTGCCACATAAAGCCATTTAGTAATTAATCTAGTATACATTTTTGACACCCGTTATGTTCCCAGTTAGAAGAAAAGAAAGGAGTCCTGATCACCTCTAGTTTAATTGTTCCTGTGATGGACTAGAGAATGAGGTCAGAGAGACAAGGATGAATACAGATTGAAAAGAATCTTGAACACCTGGTTTGTACAGATTTCATCTGTATTTTATAACTACGGTAAAATAGATTATTGAACAGGAAATGCTTTAGCGATAGTGTTCATATAACGTTGTTAGCTTGAATAAATTTCAGAAAGAAAAGATATGAGATAGTGTAACCAGGTAGTAGATTTTTGAAGGCGTGAGGTGATTTGTGAAAGACAACTCTCATGAAAGGTTAAGATAACTGCTTGGGATTAAAACCAGTGCTGCCACTTTTTCTCATCTATATAGTCAGGGATAAATTTTTTCTCAAAAGTTTTCATGTTATGAGGATTAATGTTAAGTTAATTCATATAAAATTCTTATAGCAGTGCCTGGGACATAGTGAGTGCTCACAAGAAGCTGTTACTGATGTGATGGTAATAAGGTATATTGTGTGTGGTATAATAGAAAGAAGTAATAAAGTAATTAAAAGACAGTTATGGTAGGGGTTAGAACTGAGGAAAGTGTTTTCAGGCCTAGATAATAAAGATATTGAAACTGTCAATGATTTATATTGCTTCCTTTAATTTTTCGGATTTATTTCAAAGATGTTTCATGTGAGTGAAATGATAAGATTTTTGCATAAGATACTGTTAATGTATTTTATCTTTATATTGTTAATATGAGAATTTAAAACTCTAGTTTTTATGTTTCCATACCGTTCTTTGAAATAACATAAATACCTGTTTTGTTTTTTTCCATCATTCTTTGGAAGATAGAATAGTATATTTAGTCATGAATTTCAGCTGCTGAAAGAAATCAATTTATAATGAATTTTGAAATGTGAGTAGATACCTTGTCTTCAGGGAGAAAACTAATGAAAAAATTGTGTTAGAGATTGCACTTCTTATCACTAATAACTCTCCAGCTACCTTTATTTCTTACTTGGCGTGTTTCCATTTGGACCTGAGTAAAACTGAAAAAGTAGAACCTAAGATATATGCTAGTTAGGAGCACTTTTTCCCTGTGATCCAAATTCCAGAATTCTTATCAGCTCATCACTGGCTATGATGGACTTCTAAACAAAATTATATTTGTAATATTAATAGCTAGGTCTTCAGCCCAAATTTATTTGTATTCTTTACCTATTGAACTGATCTGAATAGTGTAAAGTACAAGAATATGTAACCCTGTCTTAAGAATAACATTTTTCCTATCGCAAGCTTCTCAAACTTTTTAGAACTGGGAATACAGGATTGAATTGGGAAAGGAGAGGTCATCCAAGCTAGAGGTTGTCTCAGGCCTATTCTACCATAAAAAAGAAAAAAAGACTATGTCATAAAGACTTGCAAAGCAAGACCAGAACATATCCAAATTGGGACTTTTTTTTTAATGAAAAGAGAAACTATTAGTAATTATACTGGAACAGTAGACGTAAACCAGAACTACACTGGGCAAACTGTGGTCATTTTACTAAGTAAGTTATGGGAAGTCAAGAGCATTTAGCTTCTCCAGCTAATCTGTTACTAGAAGATCCAGTGTGTAGTCTATAGGGCCTGTTTCAACTCTTCCTCTGGGTTGTGTGAGAGCACGTGGACCCAGGAGCTTCTGTGTTTCACTTCTTTGGAACATTCAATAAAATATTGAATAGAAGTGGGGTTAATGAAGATTCTTTTCTAGTTTTTTTTTTCTTTTAATTATGCAAAGACTTTATTAACACCTGTTTTAAACTTTAAGTTCTAGCTGCTTTGGCTTAATTAAGTGCAAATGAGCTACTGTGTATATAAGCAACAGTTTAAAAAGCAGCAGTGTCTGAGGATCTCAGTATATAAAATATTTACAGGTTTCTGTAATTCAGTAGTACATTGTAAACAAAACTTTTTAAAGCAATCAAAATTCTTGAAATGTTATTACTTTTTTAGAAGTTGAGTCAATTTCCTTTGCTCATTGTTGGAAGCCTCATCAAAATTCATCAAAATAGATCACCCTCCTCTGCAAGATTAAGTGGTGTTTTCCTCCATCTTCGGCCGGTATGGCTAGGCTCTTCAGCACCAACTGGCTTAGGGTACTGTACTTAGTGGCATTTCTGTCAGCTGCTTTGTCTCAGCATGGTTGGTAATGGTGGAAATGTTTGCTGCCAGAGACGAGTTAGGATTGTTAAACTAGATCACCCTTACCTGGTTTGTAAACATACTCATCCCTTAATATCACTGATACTAGCTTCTTGAAGGATAACTGAAGATTTTTATCATCTATTATGAGAGATATTTGTTATATCATCTGTGCTCTGTATAATCCAGAGGGAAGTTCCCTTTGACCAGTGCATAGTTAATGCCTGACGTTTTGTGATGGATTCTTTTCACCTTGTAGCAAGGAGTGAAAATGGAGCTTCATGGTGGACTAGGGTTGGCACTCCGAAGGTCTCAGGCGGACTAGACAAGAGCCCCAGCCCTAATTTAGAGAGTGCTTATAACATTCAACTATTCGGAATAACATACGCTCTATTTTTTTTTTAAATAAGATTAAGGAAATTTTCTGTTATTACTAATTTAGTAATCTTTTAAAAAATATCAAGGTATGAAATTCTCTACTGAGGCTTTTGTCTTTCAGTCTGCTTATGTACTTAGCTGTGTGTGTGTGTGCGTGTGTGTATGTGTGTTTGTTTTATAATATGAAACCATTCTAGCACATATAAAATAAACTATACATTATTAGAAATAAGATTTTAACCAAGGTACTTGGAAATAAGATTAATATATAAAAATACATTGCTTATCTATATTCATCAGCATACCTCTAGAAATATATAACCAAACCAGACGCTATTTACAGTTGTCAGAGAATGACACACTCATGTCTAGCGATATATCTAATAAAAATACTAAAAATTTCTACACACACACAAAAAGAAATGACAAAGAACTAAATAGATACATGTCGTGGTCACGGACAGTAAGATAATATTGTAAACTCAAATTGACTTATAGATTCAATGGAATGACAAAAATTCTAATAGGGTTCTTCCTGGTATTTGATTAGATGAAGAGCTCAAAAAAATTGAGTCAAAAAAGCAGGAATAGGAATGTATTATTAATGTGTGGGAATTAAGATTTCATGCTATTAGCATAGGTATAGACAGAAAGATCAGTGAAATAAAGAGCAGAAACGTACACACATATATTACTGTGATATATGACAGATGATGTTTTTGAGAAAAAGAGAATATCCAATAAATGAAATTGGTTATTCATAGGGATAATATACAAAAGTGTGTTGTTTTACACAGATCAAATAAAATAAGACACATGGTCAGTAAACATGAAAGATATTTAAACTGACAATAAGAGATAACCATATTCTTAACATTCAGCTAGCAAAATTAGATGTGAATCTACAGTATTACATAACTTTGGTGACAGTATAAATTGGTGTAACCACATTGGGTGAAAAAGAGGATTATCAGAGTTAAATGTTTGAAGACATGGTATTTTCTACGAGCAATTTTTCCCTATGTACAGCTGGAAACATATTAACCAGCATTTAAGTCATGGTTATTATTTAAGTTTAAAACAACTAATGCAGATTTTAAAGAATACATACATATATGTGCATAAAACTATACTAGAAGGAAATCAAATAGTTTGTGAACATGAGATATAGGGTGAAGTTTATGTGAGCTAAGGAAGCCAAGGTGATGGGATGAATTGGAATGGAATGAAATGGAATATGAGCAGGAGAACCATGTAAGTTTCAAGTTTCTGTTTTGGGTGACAGATTCATGGCTGTTCACTGTTAAAACTAATGAAATAAATGTAGGCCTTGCATGGATCAATGATTCAAGTGTGATATAAATTAAGAATTATAATTTGTATAATGTTAAGAAACCTAAGTTAACAAATTACTTTTAACTAATAGAAACTTAAATTTGTGACCCCCAAATGAATAATTACCAAAACTATGAATTGCCCCAATAGCTTTTCTAGCTAAACATTTTACAGTCTTCTTGCTCAAAGTGTGTGTGTGTGTGTGTGTGTGTATGTGTGTTTGTGTCACCAGAATAGCCAAGTTCATACACTTTGAAAATCTTTAAAAAATTACATCCTTCCTTGATCATCTCTCTGTTGTCATAGAAAACTTCTAGCAATCAGTTATGATCACTGTCCATACTACTTATCAAATTCATTCTGATATGCAGACTCAAATAAACCTCAATGTGGCTTAAGAGTGGGGATGTGTATGCAGTACTTTTGAACCATGTTCAGCTAATACATTCCCAGACAAATTACTAGCCACCTTCTGATTTCACACAAGGGTCATAGTATAGCTATTTCTTTGGTCATTTCATCCATTTACTTTCTTAACTATAGCCATTTGCAGAGACAGCATATTTTTGTGCAATAATGCACAAAATGTTTATTTTCTCAATATTTACTGTTTTTAATCTTTTAAAATTATCTTAGGTAAAGTTTACATAAAGGTCATTTTAAATGTGCAATTTAATAAATGTGGACATATATATACACATGTGAAACCATCAGCACAATCAAAATAATGAACATATTTGTCATTTCCAAAGCTTCCTTGTATCCTTATGTCATCCTTAACTCCTGCCTCTCTCTCCCTTCAGAACTCTCGCTCTTCAGCTATTGTTTTGCTTTCTGTCAATATTTATTGGTTTATATTTTCCATATATATTTATAAATGGATGTCAAATAACATGAATCCTTTATTTGGTTTCGTTGTTATTCTGCCTGATTTCACTCTGCGTAATTATTTTGGGATTCATACATGTTTTTAAGTGTACCAGTAGTCAATTCTAAGTAAGTAATATTCCATTACATGACGTACTACAGTTTGTTTATCTATTAGCTGATTGATGAGCATTTTTATTGCTTTCAGTTGGGGGCTATTATAAGTAAAATTGCTATAGATATTTACATGTAAGTCTCTTGGATAAATACCTAGGAATTAAAAGGGTTGAGTCATATGGTAGATATATATTGAACTTTTAAAGAAGTGACCCCACTGTTTTCTAGAGCGGTTATATCAATTTACGTTCCCACCAGAATTATGTAAGCATTTCCATTACTCTACATCTTAACCATTTTTATGGTCAATTTTTATAATTTAGCCATTAATAGGCATCTGGTGGTATCTCATCATTATTTTGATTTGCATTTCCCAAATAACAACTAATATTGAATGTTCATTTTCTTATTTGCCATGCTTATGTCTATTTTGGTGAAGTGTCTTTAAATATTTTATCCATTTTATTGAGTTGTTTATTATTAGTATTGAGAATCTTTTATGTCTTCTGGATACAAGTACTTTGTCTGATTATGATTTGTAATGACTTTCTAGCTTGTATTCATTCTTTTAATGTTGTTAAAAGAGCAGACCTTATTTTTGCTGAAGTTCAATGTTTTAATTTTTTGGATCATATTTTATTTCATGTAAAAAGTCTTTATACATTCCAAAAAATTTTTTTAACATTGGGATAGATTTATGCTTTACATTTAGCTATATGGTTTTACTCTTTTGTCTTTGTATAGTGTGCAAAGTATGGATCCAATATTTTGCATATAGCTATCCAATTATTCTAGCTCCACTTGTTGAAAAGACTACTTTCATCAAACTTAAACTCTTATTTTTTATTATATCTTTTCTATCCCTCTATTTCTCCTGTCCTTTGGTGATTCCATTTCACAAATATTAGACTCCTTGAGGTTGTTCCATACTGACTGATATGTATTCATCTATTAGTCTTTTTGTCTCCTGTTTTACATGTTGGAAAGTTTCTATTGCTGTGTCTTCAAGATTACAACTCTTTTCTTCTGTATTGTCTAGTCTGCTGTTAATCACATCTGGTTTATTTTCATCTCAGGCATTTTGGTTTTCATCTCTAGAAGTTCAGATTGAACATTTTTTTGTATCTGTTATGTTTCTTTCTACCTCATATGTTCATTCCTTCCTCTAATTTCTTGAACATATGCATGTAATATATAAATTTAAAATAATTTTAGATCTTTGTCTGTAATACCATCATCTTTGGCATTTCTGAGTCACTCTTAGTTGATTTTTTTTCTTCCATATTTAAGGTTATATTTTTGTTATTGGTTTATGTTAGTTTTTTTCATTCTTCCAAACTTTCTAGTACCTCCTTTGAATTTCCAGACTCTCCAGTCCTTGTGTCTGTGCACAAGCAAATTCAAGGGAGGCACAGATGTGCAAAAGAAATTTTATT
The DNA here is from genome assembly GCA_004363575.1 of Solenodon paradoxus. NCBI lineage: Eukaryota > Metazoa > Chordata > Mammalia > Eulipotyphla > Solenodontidae > Solenodon > Solenodon paradoxus. The sequence continues at coordinate 121,096 of RJWH01001717.1, read as the reverse complement.
GCAAATTATTACAAACAAAGCAGCACAGGTTTATTAAAGAGATAGTACTTACTCAGAAAGGAAGACAGGCTTCCCCAAGTGACTTCAACACAGGTGTATTCCTTCCTGGTCTTATGTTCCCACTTGTTTTTCCCCTAGACCTTTCCCTGGGGTGAATTCTGCTTCTCTCTTTCATGTTGATTGACAGGTATAATCAAACTCTTACTGAGATATTCTTTTTCATGACTACCTAACTGAAACCCAGAATGAGTCTAAAACCGAAGGTGGCTTGGAAGATGACTCTGACCTTGAAAGAATCTCTCTGGGAGAGCAGATACTTCTCTTTTTAGAGTTCATGGCCTTCAGAGGTTTTTTTGTTGTTTGTTTGTTTTTAATAATAAGATAGCTTCTGTTCCTTAGGGCCTCCAACATGGTGCCCATGTCTGGCAGATGTTCCCTAATAGGGCAGCGTTTATAAATTAGGGACCCATACCAGTGTTCCTGTCTAGCTAGCTCCCTAACATTTTCCTGCTTATTTTCATGCCTGGTCATTTTGATTGACTGCCAGACACAATAAATTTCACCTTTTTGAGTACCAGATATTTTTATATTCTTAAAAATAATTCTTAAATTACGCTTTATAGATATGATTAAATAAGAAAAATGAGGGAAAGCTCCAGTTAAGGAAACCATACCTTAAAAATGCTTAACATATTATTAAAAGAGAATAACATTAAAAAAAAGAAATATTCTTAAGCTTTGTTCAGGGATATAATTAAGTTTATTAAGGAGAGCAGTTTGAGCCTTTCAAATCTTGCTTTTTAAGCTTAGATACAACTAAAGCAGGATTAAGGCTAGAGGACTCCAGTCAACCTGGTTTAAAAAAGGAAACTATTCTTTGCCCTAAGTTTCCTCCTGATGTTGCTCCTTATAGCACTTTCAGATAATTCTGTATCTGACTTGGGTGCTTTACTTTTAGCATGCACCGATCATACTGCTTTTTGTATTTTGTCCAATATTTAGTTGTTTCAGTCCTTGTCATTTCACTTTAGAAGTGGGAGTCACCTTATTTTTTATTACTGTCATTTTTTGACATTTAATCTGTTTTGAGTAACTTTGACTTACAAAACAATGTAAACTCATATGTCCAAGTTCCCCACTCCTCAAATACATGATAGCACACCCTGCCCATCATCAGATTATCAAACGTTCGTCACCATTTGGGTCTGTTGGGCCTATTGGATCCACCCTGTTCCCTACTGATAACTCAGTTCTAATGTTAATGTCCAAGGTTTGGACTGTTGGTTTGTCTGTTCCTTTGCTTTGTCTCTTTATATTCCACATTAGTGAGATCATCCAGTGTCTTTCTCCTACTGACTTATTTTACTAGTTCCGTCTAGTTCATCACAAATGGCAGGATTCCATCTTTTTAAGGGCCGTGTAGTATTTCATTGTGTATATATACCACATCTTCTTTATCCATTCATCTGACGATGAATACTTAGGTAGTTTCAAACTCTTGGCTATTATAAATAATGCTGCAGTAAACATGAGGTTGCAAATATCTCTGCAAATTAGTGTTTTTGTGTCTTCTAGGTAAATAGTTAGATGTGGGATGATGGAATCAGTCATACTGGGATTTTCACTCTCAGCTTTTTTGAGGAATCTCCATACTGTTTTTCATAAGGGTTGTACCAGTTTGTACTCCCACCAGCAGTGTAAAGCAGTTCCCTTTACTTCACATCTTCACCAACATTTTTTTTCTAGATGACATATTTCTTTGTTGTAATAACAAGTGAGGAAGAACATCTTTTCATATGCCTATTGGCCATCCATATTTCTTTTTTGGAAAGATGTTATCCAATACTGCTCATTGTTAGGTTGGGTTGTTTGTTTTTGTTGTTGTTGAGTTTTATGAGATCTTCATATATCTTAGATATTAAGTCTTGTCACATGTATGCTGTGCACATATTTCTCCCAATCAGTAGGTTGTCCTTTCGTTTTGGTGATAATTTCTTTCACTGTGCACAATCTTCTCAGTTTGTGGTAGTCCGTTTATTTATGTTTTTGTTTCTCTTGCTGCTGGACTTGAATCCTCTAAGGATGATACCGTGAAATGTATTGCCTATGTTTTCTTCTAAGTATTTTATGATTTCCAGTCTTATGTCCAAGTCTCTAATCCATTGTGAATTAATTTTTGTGTTTGGTGTTAGAGGTGGTCTAGATTCATTCTTTCACATGTAGCTGTCTAGTTTTCCCAACACCATTTATTTTTTCCACCATGTGCTCTTGGCTTCTTTGTTGTAAATTTAACTGACCATATATGAGTGAGTCTGTTGCTGGTGATTCAGTTCTGTTCCACTGAACTCTGTCTCTTTTATTATTCCAGTACCATACAATTTTGATCACTATCACTTTGTAATGTAGCTCAAGATCTGGGAGTGTGATACTGCCAGTTTTGTTCTTTTTTCTTATAAGTACTTTGATTGTGATCATTTGTTATTCCATATGAATTTCAACTTTTTGTTCTATTTCCTTGAAAAAATGCCAATGGGATTTTGCTGGGGACTGCTTTAAATCTGTGTATTGCTTTAGGTAAATGACGATTTTGGCAATGTTAATTCTTGCCAGTCATGAACATGGAATATCTTTCCGTCTCTTTATATCTTCCTCTGTATCTTTTAAGAAAATCCTATGGTTTTCATTGTACAGGTCTTTCACATCCTTTAAGTGTATTGCTAGGTATTTGATTCCCTTTTACTTCTATTTTAAATGGGATAGTTTTCTTGATTTTATTCTCTTCTGTTGTATTGTTTACATATAGAAATACAACAGATTTTTGTGCATTGATTTTGTAACATTTCTTCTTGCCGTATTCCTCTGGCTAAGACATGCAGTACAATGTTAAACAGCAGTGGTGAAAGTAGCCAGCATTATCTTTTATTCTTGATTTTAGAGGCTTATGATAAACCCAAAGCCAACATCATACTCAATGGTGAAAAATGAAGTATTTCCCTTCTATCCTCCTTTTATGTAGTTTTTGTCATGAATGAGTGCTCAATCTTGTCTAGTATTTTTTTCCTGTATTTATGATATGATCATGTGATTGTTCTCCTTGCTCTTGTTTATGTGGTATATTACATTAATAGATTTGTGCATATGGAACCATCCTTGCATCCCCAAGATAAATCCTTCTTGGTCATGATGGATCATCCTTTTGATGTGTTATTAGATGCAGTTTGCTAATGTTTTATTGAAAAATTTTACATCTATGTTCATTAGTAATAATGGTTTATAATTTTCTTTCTTGACGAAGTTTTTGTCAACTTTCGATATCAATAATGCATTGACCTTGAAGAAAGTGTTTGAAAGTATTCCCTGTTCTGCAATTTTTTTTGAAAAGTTTGAGAATAGGTGTTTATTTTCTCTGAAGATCTGGTAAAACTCATTAGAAAAGCCATCTGGTCCTGGGCTTATATTTTGGGGGAAACTTTTGATTACCTCTTCAATTTCCTTGCTTGTGATTGTTCTGTTCAGGTTTTCCATTTCTTCCTGCTTTAGTTTAGGTAAGCTATATGTTTCTAAAAATCTGTCCATGTTCTTAAGGTTGCCCAGTTTATTGGCATATGCTTTCATAGTATCTCTTTTGATGTTTTTTATTTTTGAGGTAACTTCTTCCATTTCATTTCTAATTCTAGTTGAGTGTTTTCTCTCTTCTTAGTGAATTTAGCCAAACATTTGTCAATTTTGTTTATTTTATCGAAGAACCAGCTTTTGTTCTCATTGATCTTATGAGTTATCTTTCTTATTTTTATTTTGTTTACTTCTCAAATTTTTATTATTTTCTTTCACTGACTTTTGGATTCAGTTCTTTGTTTTTAAATTTTAAGTTGCGTTAGATGTAGGGTTAGATTTCAGTAAGAGAAAAATTCAAATTTTTTGCCACTCCGGCCATAATTTAATTTTTGAATTGGTCAGTCATTCTGGTGGTTCAGAGTTCAAATAATATTCTGTTGAAATTTCCCTTCTATCACTTTCTACAACCAACCCAGTCATCATCCCCCATACAAAATCATATTAATTAATTTTTCCAGTTTCTTTATTCATATGCAAATACATTTATATAGTCTTATTCCCCTTCCATTTCCTTTTTCATGGAAAAGTTGCACACTGTTCAGACTATCTGAATACTTTTTAAAATTTATCCATGTGTCTTGAGAGTCTTTCCTTATTAGCATAGATTGCCTCTTGACATACTTCTCTTCTAATCCCTCTCCCCTTTTCATCAGCTTCATAGTGTTGGAGTTACATAGACTTATCATCATTTCTCTAACACAGTTCCCTATTGTTAAACCATTAGGCTGCTTCCAATCTTTTGATATTAGGAATAATTTTGTAATTAATATTTATGTACATGTTATTTTGCATATGTCTGAGCAGCATTGGTATTTAATACACTTAGGTGGACTACTAAATCAGAGGTTTTTTACATTGGTAATTGTGATAGCTGTTGCCAAATTGTCCTCCCAAAGGATTGAAGCAATTTTTACAGTCACTTATTAGGGAAATGCCTATCGACCTTCAGTCCTAGCTACACAATGTTATAAAATATTTGCTTTTTTGCCAGTCGACAGCAAGAAAATGCCATAATGTAGTTTTAGTTTACATTTGTGCTGAGGTTAACATATATATGTTTAAAATCCATATGTACTTCCTTTCCTTTGTTCCATCTACCTTAGTGTATTGTTCTTGAGTTCTTCCTTTTAGTTACAAGAATAAGAAATCAAGATATTTTTAGACTATGTTTAGTAACATCTTAATAACAAGTGGTTAGCATCCATAGCCTATTAGTGCAACACCCTAAAATGCACTCCATTCAATTATATGAAATCTATATTGATTTTAAGAGCATTACAAAATGTTTTGATCAGCAGTAGGGTTAATTGATATTTCAGACAGATTTTCAAAGTTCACAGTTAAATGAGGTTAACCTATATTTTAAGCAGGTAGTGTTCAAAAATTAATTTGATAAATGAAAGCATGAGAATTAGTCCTGTAATATTTTACGTTTAAGATGTATGGTTTGTTCCACAAATAATAACTTTTGCAAAACAGTTTGAGGGAAGTAGGGAAATGAAATTTGAAATTTAGACTATCTCTGAAAGTTTGAGATTTATGGTTACAAAATATATTCTACCACAAACAAGAATAGTAAGCACATTCATGGTTAGATGACAGTTCGCTTTTACTATTCATTCAGTGACTCTTTCTTGAGAATGAAGGAGCATACAGGCATTTAAAATTTTTGCATACCCATCCTTTTTTTGGTCTCATTTTAAACACTTGTAACTTTGCTTCTATCATTTATAATTTTTAGCTATTATAAACTGTGGACAATTAATCAGGGAGAAAAAAAATACATCAACCAAATAAATTAAAAAAAAAACTAGTTGCTTTACCAAATAAATGAAGTAATGAAATGGGCCACTAGTTTATGTTTTGCTAATTTATTATAAGTTTAAAGTTTGGCTTTATTTATGCAATGAAAAATATATTTTTAGAGTTGCATCAATATGGAGAAGCATCCAGCACACATCCGTCAGGTATGATGTCATTCCAGGGCATTTGCTGGTACTTTGTTTTTTGTCTTTATCAGCCAACTAAACTTATCTTGATTAAACTTAATTATTTTGGATTTTTTTACATTTCAAAACATTGAGTTGCATGCCATTGTCAAGTTAGCCAGTTGTCACAAATTAGCAATTTTAATATTTGTATGCCTGCTTTTTAGATATTCCTAAAGTTGTACATCAGGGGAAAAAATCACTGGCTTGCTGATTTTTAAAAGCATTTATATTTAATCTTTTCAAAATTGCTGAAAATGTTTTGAATGCTCCTATCAAAATTATCTAATTGTAAATAACTAAATTGTCACATGTTCCCAAATTTAGTTACTTCTAAATTATTTTTAATACACATCTACCACATTACATTTTACAGCACTAATAACAATGTCTCTGCTAGTGTCATTTTAATGTCTTGTTTGGTTATTTTTATAGAAGTGTGATAAACAATAGAAAATAACATTGTTGAATTTTTATTTTCTGACTAATAACTGTGCTTTCCTGCCTGTTAAAGTTTACCTGCTTATTAATGCTAAAGGTCCTTTCCTCAGAAGGTAAAATTTGAGTTTCTTTGTCTGTGGGGAAAATAAAGTCTGTTTTTAAGAAAGTAATCCATTTGAACTTGCCATCAGATATGTAACATGCTTAACTAGAATTCAAAGTAAAAATGAACAGATTACAATATTCTAGTGGTAACTGGCATAGTTTTATGAATAAAATTAGTAAAAGAAATTTGTAGTGTTAATTTAAATTGGAAAATAGTTTTTTTCCATATTCGCTTTGCAATTAGTGCTTTACATCAGAACAAGGTGATTGTACAAAAGTATTCTTTACACTAATGTTAACCAGTATAAATCTATTTTTTAAATATTATTGCCAGGAGTGAAAGTTGAGTTTTTAATTTTTTTAAGGTTACTAGGTATATCTCATAAGCATGAACTTTATTATTAAATTGGGTTTCACAAGTCAATCTTAATGTATATCTGAGCTGTATTACCTAAATTAACTACATATATTATTTCAGGATGTTAATTAGAAAGTAGCATTCATTTGCATAAAATATGCAGCATTGGTTGGAAAATCATTGTGATTAGAGGAAAGCGTAGTAGTTATAGAATAAAATGATTGTCAAACTGTTGATTTAAGATTAGAAGCTAAAATAGGAATGAAGTTTTCATGTGGTACTATTATTACCCCTCTGATGCTATAATATTATGTTCTAATATTTTGATTTTTTCTTTGAGAGAGACAAATTCCTTAGTTGAAATATTAAATACACTGTCAATTACAATTAAATCATGGTGGTTTGGAAAAGATTTTTAAAATCCAGTAATAAATGATACATCTCTAATATTTTTAATTTTGTTGTGTGTTTTAGGTATTTGTGAAATGCCATTTTGATTATAATCCATACAATGATAACCTGATACCATGCAAAGAAGCAGGATTGACGTTTTCAAAAGGAGAAATTCTTCAAATTGTAAACAGAGAAGATCCGAACTGGTGGCAGGTTAGTATTTTCACAAAATTTCCTCATGGCAGGTTAGTATTTTCTCAAAATTTCCTCATCTCCTTTTTTATTTTCAATCTTAGATCTAGCCAATAGCTGAGTCTTTAAGAAGGTTTTAGTATTTGTTCCAATGGTTTTTCCTGCATGAATAGCACCTGTTTCATAACTGCTAATTTTGTGGACAGAAGACCAATTTGAGAGGGAATTTGTGAGTAGCTATTAATAAATGGAGAATTAGCTAACCTGTGGTGTTAGCTCATTGATTTAGGGATTAGACCATTTGGTTCTTCCCTATGGGTTATTGCAGTAAAATAGGCTGTTGGGTAAAAAGAACTCACTTGGAATCATCTGTTTTCAGTGTTTGGTTTTTGTTTGAACCATGAGTCTTTTACTATGAGCACAACAGTCTTTCTCCTGTCTCTTTCCCCTCTGTATATATTCATGACCAAAAAAGTAGTAATTTCTTAAACTCTTAATAACTATTTGCCCTCGTCTTCTCAGTTTATGAGAAATTAATATTTGATTTGTAATGTGTCATTTTGGTCTCGAAGTTTTAATCCATGTGTATGGAAAGAAGTGTATGTTACCATTGTATTTTTTTCCTCTATCCCTTTTTCCAGAATATATGTGAGATATGAAGTTCTTTTTCCTTTTCCCCAGTACATCATTCAGAAATCTCTTAATAGCAGTAATAAGTCTGATTTTTCTTATTGTTACATCACCTAATAACTAGTGTCCAGAACTAGAGAAACCGAACATCTGAAAGTCTAAAATCAGTTAAACTGCCAGAGCAAGTTGAAGTTTCATGAAAGAATCAGGTGTGAGAAACAAGGACCCAGGACCTAGCACTGAACTCTAAATAAAATTGTCAACCAGTAACACTAGCTTGTATGGGGGGATGGATTACAGAATGGGAACAATCTTACTAACGTATCCTAACGTAACCTGCCACCTTGCTAACGTATCCTTAACTTTAAGACATTAAACATTTCATGATATGAAGGGATTTCCTCTGAATTTCTTCGACCCCTCATCTTAAAAAGTGCTTTCTGGGACACCCTGGTGGCCTAGTGGATAAGTCTACTTTGGCATAATACATCCCATGGACCCAGGTTCGATGCCAGGGACTGGGGCAAACAAGAAAGATGAACTAAAGTACTACTTACTCCTCTCCCTCCCTGACTGCCTGCATCTTTCTTAAAAAAAAAAACAAACAAAAAAAACCCACCACACTTACTGAGTCAGTTTCCATTATTGAACCACTCCAGTTTTCTTTTTTCCCCCTTTCTATGAATGCCCTTTCTCACTTTTCTAATCCTGTTACGTTTATCTCAATCTTTTCCTGCATTTTTAGTCCACTATTTTAATTTCATTTTTTTCATGATTTTATTTTGCTAAAAACAATACTAGATTTTTCTATGCTAGTTGTAAGGATAAAGACACTGGGCTAAGACACTATCAATCATTCTCTAACCACTGTTTAAAAATATTACCACTTTGGATTGTATTTTAAAAATTAGTTTCTTGACACGAGATAAAGTCTTCCCTGTTTTAAACTTAATACCTCTCAGAATATTCATATTCCTGGTAGCATGAATTAAACTGTCCACTCTGTTTTCCCTGTATTGTCTTTTCATTGATTTGACCTCAGGAGATAAAGTTTATAGCAAATGCTTTATTAGCAGGTGATAGATGAAATAGCCTCTTAATAGATAGACTAGCATTTATTCCTTTCCATTTTTGACTTAGTTTTATAAATAAAGTTTTAAAAGAGCCTATATACTTTCATAATTCAGTACCAAAATTTCACTAACAACTAGCAGATTGATCCAGTGCCAACTGATTCCTCAGTACTAAATATGTTTAAATATCTGAATTGCCAATGTCATGGATTTAAATGTCATGGTCACCTTTTAAGAGCAAATGTCTTTTTTTTTTTCTTATGACTGCTGCTAACAATATGGTCATTTTGTCACTGAGATATGCAATTCATTTAATTCTAGGCTAGCCATGTAAAAGAGGGAGGAAGTGCTGGTCTCATTCCAAGCCAGTTCCTGGAAGAGAAGAGAAAGGCATTTGTTAGAAGAGACTGGGACAATTCAGGTGATGAGCTCCATACAAGTAACAGAGGCAGTCCCTTGTGGTCACCTTTCTTTGCCTCTTTCATCTGAATTAGCAAAGGAATTTTAAAAAATATGTCTAGAATTAATCCCTCCCATCTGCTTTATTATCTCTCAAAAGTAAACTTCTTGATCCCTCTCTGCCATCTGCTGGTAAATGATCAGAGTTCCCTGACTTAGCTCTCCCTTACCCCTGCTGTGTTGGATGCAACACTGGGAGGATACATTTCCCACCCCTGTTGAATACCACAGGGCAATTCCATCACATTTTGACATCTGTTTAAGTTATATTTGTCTTGTCATCCTTCAGGACCTTTTTGTGGAACAATAAGTAGCAAAAAAAAGAAAAAGATGATGTATCTCACAACCAGAAATGCAGGTATGTTTTAAAGACCTTTTGAAAAGACCAAATGATACAGCTTTTTCAATGTGGAATGACCTCTATATGTTAACTTTTTAATGAATTTAATTGAGATTGGCATTCATTTATAAGGAGCTGGCATATGAACACATGATATAATATATGATAATGATGTAAATCATGATATATATGTTTATATCACTAGTGTGCTTTATAACTAGAGTACAGGAAAATTAATTGGTTAGGATTTATGCTTATATTAATGGAGCAATTAAAGGAGCAATATTATAACTTGAAGCTATTTTTTCAATGACTTTGAAATAGTAATTTGTCATTTTAAAACACAGAATGCCTCTATAAAGATATTATGATTAAGAGTAGCTGTATTTCTGTCATAACATTGTCCATGATACTTTCAGTTATCTTTCTTAAATCTTTCAGACTTAAAGATAAATGTTACAACTACCATAGTTATTATCAATATACAGGCTGATAGTGAAATAGAGTTTCTTGGAATCAGAAGGCTCTTGAGGCTTACTCAGAGCAATTGGCCATTTAAAGTACTTTCTTGACTTCAGAGCTACTTCTATACCGGTAATAAACTAATTAGCGCACTACAAAGGAAATACAGTGATGATGATGATGATGGGAAAATAGACTTTTGCTGTGGAGAAATTTTGCATAGAAGCAGTTGCTATTAAGGAAGAAGTGTTATACTACAGATTGAGAGTTATAGCCATTATAATAAGTAATGCATCATTTCCGTTCCACTTTGGCCTTATCATTTTTTAAAGATTCCTTGCAAAATAGAAAATTTGTAGTTTTCCCATTGACTAGGCTTATAACTTTGGAATGTATTCCTACTGAAAATAATTTGGATCCAACATTTTATTTTATACATAAATTCACATTTTTAATATTTAAATATAAGTTCATTGTATATATACATATTATTCAAGCTGATACTTGCAGAGTTACCTCAGTAATTATTCACTTATATCATTGAAAGGACATAGTTATTTTCTGGAGCTTTTTAATCAGCCATACTAGGTTTGCTACATCCTCCATATTTATATGTAATTTTTAGCTGAATATATTATATAAGCTAATTTGTAATTTTATTATGTTGAAAGGATTATTTCTAATAATGAATTGTTAATTAAGAGGTTTTGGTGGATAGAATATTTGGTAAGGATAAATCACAGGCATTTTTCTAGTTTGGTTAAATTTTTAAGGGCAAATGGGTGGTGGCAGATGTTTAAATAATTTTGTACTTTACCAAATTTATGAAAAAAATCAGTACAAAGTGAGTACAATTCAAGTGATATTTAGGTATCAAGACAACTAACCGGTTCACTGGTGAATAGCAGAGTTTTTTCATCTTTATGAAAGATAACTGAATATGATGTTTTCCCATTTCCTTTTGCATTTAGAATTTGATCGTCATGAAATCCAAATATATGAGGAGGTAGCCAAAATGCCTCCCTTCCAGAGAAAGACATTAGTATTGATAGGAGCTCAAGGTGTGGGCCGAAGAAGCTTAAAAAACAGGTTCATAGTATTGAATCCTACTAGATTTGGAACCACAGTACCATGTAAGTTTTCTGTTTTTATTGCTATTTGACCAGAAATAGTATGGTGGATTTTTTTTCCTCCCAAATAATTGATTATGCCAGTGAAAACAATCAAAAGATGTTGAACAACTCTGTGATTACATAGCTGTCTTGAATGGCACTGTAGCTGTCACCTTGTTGCCCAGTGGCAGTTTTGTCTCCAGATTCTTCATCCAGAAATGTAATTAAATGTGAGTATTAAGGATTATGGCAAAAATCAGTATTAATTTCATATTTTCCTGAAAAACTGGTCTTTCTGAAAATGTGTATGTTTCATCCATTTCAGTGTATAAAACAGGCCGGGATACATGCTGGATTCTCAGACACTTAAAGTGTGGGAATCCCTTTGTCAGTTTATGTGGTCCAGCTTATAACTGTCAATCTTGTGTGGTCATAAACCTGGATTTTGCTGGCTCATCAAGATGACTGATCTTCCAGAGCAGGCAGCATTAATTAAGATCATAAAATAAGTAGTATTGATGAGTATAACCATTAAGCGAACCAAGCACTCATTCTGTGATATTTACTTTCTTTCCATATTTACATGGAAAGTTGAAGGATGTCAGATGTATGCTTGATAAGAATGGAATTAGATCTGAGGTGCATCCTGGTGGTCTAGCAGTCTCGTACATGCTGACAGCAGTACCACATACATCCCAAGGTTGTTTGTTCAAGATCCAGGGCCAGGGAAGCAACCATTGTGAACAACCAAAAAACCATGATTTTCTTCCTCCTATCTCTTCCTGCCTGCCTGTCTGCCTTCCTTCAGTCCTACCTGTACCTTTCCTTTAAAAAAGGGGGGGAAAAAGAATGGAATTAGATTAAGGAGTTAGATAATCATTAAATTATTATAAAAATTAATATATATTTCTTTGTTTTGGAGTTAACCTCCTCTTACTTACCTTTTTTCTTTTCCTGAATAATGCAGGAGACAAGTCAGTGTTGCCTTTTCTGCGCTTCTGTTTCTGACCAAGTCTTCTTTTGATTAACATGGTATTTCTTTAGGTATATTAATGCCTTTAAGCTGTTCTGACTCAAATCGTAACCTAAGGTCATTCTCTCTCTTAGATTACTTTTAGAGTTTCTCTGCTTTCTAGTATGTTTTGATGTTTAATTATCAATAGTGGCAGTATTACTGCTAAAATTCTTATGGGTTGATTGGGAGAATAATATTGCCATTGTCCTCATATGATACTTGTAATCCTTTCAGGGTAAACTTTGGATTCCATTTTAAGACTGTAAATCACGAAATTCAGACTATGCTAAGTAAGTAGTTAACAAAATTAAAACCTCACCATGATCTAAGTTATTTCAAGAATTTTAAGTATTTTTGCATTTGTGTAAAATAAATTTATGCACAGTATTTTAACCAAGTATTTCCTAAAGCTATATAATGGAAAAAGTAACCCTCTTCTTCCCCTCCCTCTCTGATCCACTTTCTAGAAACCATCGCTTTTCATTCTTGCTATTTCTCTTGGTGATCTTCCGTGTTTCTTAAAACTGTCTCCATTTGCTGTTTCTTGGTTTTCCAGCTTAGATTTTACCAATGAATTTCCTGACTATCCTTCCAATATAAATACAGCTTTAAGTTTCAGTTAATGCAATTTTGTTTTCTTGAGCTAACTGCTCCTCTGCACCCACCCAGAAATTGCTGGAGATATTTTTCCTTCCACTCTTTACCTTAATTTTATGTGTCTGTGTCTACAGTTTCATTTTGTATTAAGCCAAAAAGATTCTTACTTATCCAATAACCCATAGTTTTTCCTTGGAAACAGAATTCTGCCTCAGAACCCTGGGTCTTCCTATTTTCTTGAGGAATGCTTGCTCCCATGTGGCTCCCTCACTTTTAACACTGGGGTATTCACTGTTGCTGTCATGGGTTGAAGCTAATTTTGTTCTGGGTTCCATTCTTTTTTTTTTTTTTTTTTGAGTTTATTGCTTGCTTTTGCTGGGGTACAGCCTCTTGTAACTTCACATGAATTGGTGTATGGGATGTAAATCCTACATCTTTATATTTGAAGATAAATGTTGTCTATCCTGTATTTCATTATTTAGCTGAGAATAGAAATTCTGGGTTGTAAAACTGAAAAAGATGTTACTCTTGAATACAGTTCTGTTAAGAAATCCAGTGCCATTCTAATTTATGTTGTTTTGTTTTGTTTTGTTTTAAAGAAAGGTACAGGCAGGAATGAAGGTGAGTAGGCAGGCAGCAAGAGAGCGGAGGAAAAAGCGTTTCATTTTATTTTCATTTAGTTGTTCACACTCGCTTGTCTGCCACACCACCCCTCTCCCCCTGCCAGACCCAGAACTCAAACCCAGGGGTACCTGGCCTGTACTTTTTTGGAGGAAATTGACCTAATTGCTACTCAGTGTAACATAATTTATGTTCTTTCATGCATTACTTGATTTTTCTTTCACAGATTTCAGGGACTTTTGATTGTTTTTAAGTATTCTGAAATTTAATAATGATGTTCCTTTGGTGTGAATCATGTGCTGGTGATTAGTGGGCTCTTGGTAGCTAGAAATTCATATCTTTTAATTCTGGCCAATTTTCTTATTTTTTAAATGATTTCTTCCTCTTTGTTTCCTTTTTCTAGAATTTTTGTGAGCTAGATGTTGAACATCCTGGATTCATCTTTTTAGTTGTACTTTTTTTTTTTATTCTACTCTTTGAAAGATTACCTTGAGTTTTTTATCTTCTATCCATAAATAGTTAATCATAGTAATAATTTTTTTATATTAGCATTTTGTTTGTGGTGTTTTTTTTTCCCTACAGCATCTTTTTTTTTTTTTTTTTTTTTTTTTTTTTTTTTTTTTTTTTTTTTTTTTTTTTTTTTTTTTTTTTTTTTTTTTTTTTTTTTTTTTTTTTTTCTTTTAGGATGGGAGCTTTCTCTTCTGAAAAAATTAAACAGTATAGTTATTTTTTGTTTCTCTTTCTGTAAGATAATTGATCTCTGTTATGTGTACTGATCCTTGATTGTACCTTAATACTTTAAAGTGTTAAAACTGGTTGAGAGCGTTATGTACTTGGACAAGTCTTGGTAACTGTGCAAGCTTTGTTTTGTGATGGACAAGGAGTCAGCTTTTTTTTGTCTGCGGGTAGAGGGGACCCAAAATGTTGGTATATGAGGTTTTCTCTGGATGACTGCAGGGAATAATCTTCAGATAGCTTCCTGCTGAGAGAATTCTCTGTATAAGTAAAAGACAGGAGGAAGATGAATCATTTAGGTACTGTAATGCTGCTCTTGACGTTTTTTCTTTTTTTTAAAGATTGTTGTTACTTATTATATCTTTTGTTCACAATGCTGCATTCATTTTTGAATATTGACATTGTATCTCAATTTATATTTCACACCACCCCCTACCAGATTTTCAGTGTCTCTCACCACCACCTTTTCCCCTCTTTCCGTCCCTCCCTCTTCTACCCTCCTGGTAGTTATCTTGTGTCTGGAGAGTTTTTGCTTGGGTTTGTTTCATTTCTTTGTTTTCCATATATGAGTGAAACCATTCTGTATTTCTCTTTCTCTTCTTACTTATTTCACTTAACATGATCCTTTCCAATTCCATCCAGATTATTGCAAAGGGCACAGTTTCACTTTTTTTAGTAGCTGCAGAGAATTCCATTGAGTGTATATACACAGCTTCTTTATTCAGTCATCCGTTGGGCATTTAGGTTGTTTCCATGTTTTGGCTATTGTGAAATGTGCTTCTATGCGCTTAACACTTTCATAGACATTTTCGTGTGGACATATTTTCTCTATCTTAGTTCGAAGAATGAAATTGGTAGGTCATACAGTGACTTGAGAAATGTCTATTCAGATTAATTGTTCATTTTTCAATTGGGTTTTGTTAAGTAAGGAATTCTTTTTGTACTCTGGATACAAATCCCTTATATATGTTTGCAATATTTTATCTCATTCATGGGTGCTTTTAATTTTATTTACTTGGCCTTTGCACAAAAGATTTTCAAATTTTGATGAGGTCCATCGTTATTTAAATTTTTCTTTCATTGGTCATATTTTTGGTATCTTATTTAAGAAGGCTTTGCCTAACCCAAGGTCACAGAATTGTGCTTCTTTCTACTTTCCTCTAAGAGACTTAGAGTATGTCCTTTACAGTTAGATCTATTAGTTGGAGTTAGAATGTGAGGAAAGGGCTTAATTTCATTCTTTTGCTTGCAAATATCCAGTTATTCCCAATACAAATTCTTGAAAGATTTTTTTTCCATTGAATTGTCTTACCAGCCTTGTCAAAAATCAATTGACTATAAATGTGAAGATTTTTTATAGACTATTAACCCTATCCAAAATGCCAGATTTACATTGCCTTGATTTTATCCTGAATGCCAGACTCATTTTTCTAGTAAGTGTCAAAATCAGGAATTGTGAATTCTGCAAATTTTCTATTTTTCAAGGTAGTTTTGGCTATTGTAGACCTCTGGCATTGCTATATAAATTATCAGGTAAGCTTTCCATTCCAGCAGAATAAGGACCTAGGATTTTGACAAGTATTATATTCAATTTATAGATCATTTTAGAAAGTATTTCCATCTTAATAAAATTAAGTCTTACAGTTCCTAAACCTGGGGTCGCTTTCATCTTTGTAGGTCTCCTTTAATTTCAATGATATTTATGTTTTTCAGTATGCAAGTCTTATGCTTCTGTCATCAAATTTATCTTAAGTATTTAATACTTTTGATGTTATAATTAAAGGTATTATTTACATAATTTCTTTATTAGATTGTTTCTTGCAAACATACAGAAATTAAACCAATTTTGTATGTTAATTTTATATTCTTTAATCTTCTTGAATGCATTATTTTTTCTAAAATTTTTTGTGGCTCTCTTAGGACTTCCTATAAATAAGATCATGTTAACGCCAAATAGTGATTATTTAATTTCAATCTGATGTAATTTTTTTCTTGTCTGATTGTCTTGTCTAAATCTCTAGTGCTATGTGGAATAGAAATAGCAAAAGTTTACAACCTTCTCTTGTTCATAGTTTAAAGAGATAGCATTCAGTCTTTGATTACTAAGTATGATATTAGCTGTTTTTTGTAGATACCCCTCACTAGATTGGAGAAATTCTTTTTTATTCTAGTTCGTTGACTTTTTATCATGAAAGACTACTGGATTTTTTCAGGTGCTTTTCTTTGTCTATTAAGATGATAAGATTTTGGGTTTATATTTGTTTGCATTAATGGCATCCTGTAGTAAATCCCATTTATTTGTTCAAGGTATATAATTCTTTTTATATGCTTCTAGATTCAGTTTGCTAGTTTTTAAGGATTTATGCATCTATATTCAGAAGAAATATTTACTATCTATAGATATTTTATAGCTATAATTTTCATTTTTTATAAAGGACTAATTTTGATATGATAATACTGGATGCATAGAATGAGTTGGAGAATATTCATCTTTATTGTTTCTTGAAGTATTTATGAAGGATTGAATTAATTCTTATTTAAATGTTTCATAGAAGTTACTCATGAAGCCATCTGATCCTCAGCGTTCCTTTGTACGAAGTTTTGGTTGCTAATGCACTTTGTTATAGGCCTACTGAGATTTTCTATTTTTTAAAATCAGTTTTAGGATTAGTCCATAGTAATATCCCTACTTTCATTTCTGACTTTAGTGATTTTTTTTTCCCCCTCCTTGGTCAGTCTACTAAAAGGTTTGTCATTATTGATCTTTTCAAAGAGCCAACTTGTGCATTCGTTAATTTTCTAATCTTTATTTCATTAATTTCTACAATAATCTTTAGTATTGCGTTCTCTCTGCTTGCTTTGGGTTTCTTATTTTTCCCATATTTTAGGTGGAAGGTTAGGTTATTGGTTTGGGATCTTTTTTAACAGGCATTTATAATCATAAAATTTCTTCTAAGCACGTGTTTAGCTGCAATCCTATACTTTGTGATATATGTTCTGTTTTTATTCATCTCAAACTATTTTCTCATTTCACTTGTGATTTCTTATTTAACTCATTAGCTATTGAGGAGTATATTGTTTAATTTCCACATTTTTGAATGTTCCAAATTTCTTATTAAATTTCAGTACATTTCTTTGCGGTCAGAGAATATTGCATAATTTTACTCCTTGTAATTCAGTGGAAATTTTTTTATGATCTCTGGTATGGTTTATCCTGGAGAATGTTCTGTATATATTTGGGAGGAATGTGTATTCTGCTAGTGTGTGGAATGTTCTAGAGATATCTGTTAAGTCTAGTTGGTATGTTGTGTTGTGCCCTCTATTCCTTGTTGATCTTCTTCCTGTTTTTAAATTATTGTTGAGGTTCTGTTGCTAGATGTTTATGTGTTCATAATAGTTTTATCTTCTCAATGGACTGGCCCTTTTATCATTAGAAAATATTATTCTTTGTCTCTAGTAACAGTTTTTGTCTTAAAGTCTGTTTTGTGTGATAAGAGTATAGCAACTCCGGCTCTTTGGGTTCCTGTTTGTGATTCATCTTTTCCATCCTTTCAGTTTCAACCTATTTGTATTTTTTTATTCTAGAGTATATCTTTTGTTGACAGCATATAGTTGAAAAAACGTTAACACATTCTGGCTGCTCTACCTTTTAGTTGGAATTGCTTATTCATTTAATGTAATTACTGACACTGAATGTTTCTCAATAAGAGTTTACCTGATTGCTTCCTCATGAATAGGTTCAGGTTCTTACATTATTGGAAAGATGTAAATTATGTCTTATCCTTCTGCAAATGTTACATCAGGAACAATTTGACAGTTTATCCCATTACTGATGATGTTACTTTTGATTATTGATTTATGTGGTATCTGATAGATTTTTCCATTGTAAAAGGACTTTCCATTTTTCAATAATAAGCAATAGCTTGTATTTTGAAACTATGTAAGTACTTCTTAAAAACTTACACTCAATGATGTTAGCATCTATCAATAACTTGTAAATTTAAAACCTTTTCCATTGTTTGGGGAAATAGATCTAAGTCCACTAAAATCTCTTCATTTTGTAAACACACAGATAAATCTAATCTCCAGTATCCTTACAGTTAGATGTGATCACTTGACAATTTTTTTTCTGCCAAGTATGTAATTAACTGATTTGTTGAATGACTGAGCTCTTTGGAAGTACAAAAAGGACCAAACTCTGTTTCTATCCAACATGCTCTATCAGATCTTCATTCTCTCGCCTTTTTCTTCAACTCCCTAGAAGACTGTAACTTCCTAGTCACTTTCAGTTATTAAGAACTGTATCATTTTGTTAAATAAGACTTTCAGGTATTAAAAGGGGTGGGAATGTACAATTCAAAACTTGGATTGTGTGTCCAATTCACCATTTCTTCCTCACAGCTCATTTCTGACCCTTGACTTAGGGATCTGCCTTGTGAAGGGATGGAGAATGAACTCTTTTACATAAAAAATGTCCTATTTGCGCATTCTTTGGAGAAGAAAATAAATTATTCCCCTCTGTACCTATCAGCATGATCTCAATGATTCTTTTTTGAAAATACATAGATCCCAGGGCCTTCTCAGAGGCCTTCACTGACCATTCAGTCTAAAGAAACCTCTCCAGGTCTTAGTGGTTGTGTTTTAGCACTTAATTTTTTTAACAGAGCACTTATCTTTTCACATCTATAGATCCAGCATCTAGAACAGGACATGGCACTTATCATTATATCAGTAATTGATGGATGAATGAATGAATGAATAAATGAATATTATAGCCTAAGCTTTTTTCTCACAAATCATTTAAAATATAAATGTAAATCCTACAGCTTAAGAAAAAGAAACGACTGATTCACAAATAAGCAGAAAATGGATATTTCTCTAAAGAAGATATATAAATAGCCAATTAGTACATGAAACATCACTAATCACTAGGGAAATGCAAATCAAAGCCTCAGTGATATTTCATGTTATATCTGTTAGGTTGGCATTATATATTAACACAACTACCCAGAAAATAACAAGTGTTAATGAAGATGTGGTATTCAGACTCTTGTGTATCACTGGTGGGAATGTAGAATGGTACACCTACTATGGAAAATAGTATATCTTCGAAAAATTAAACATGGAAATATCATTATCCAGCAATTTAATTTCTAGGTATATACCCAAAAGAGTTGAAAACAGGAATCAAATATTTGTACATGAATGTTCACATTGTTATTTGCAATAGCCAAAAGGTGGAAACAGCTCAAATATCTGTCATCAAATGAATGGATAAGTTGAATGTGATATGTAATTGCAATGGAATATTATTTAGCCTTGAAAAGAATGATAATTTTGATGCATGCTATAGTATGGATGAACCTTGAAAACATGCTGAGTGAAGTAAACCAGATACAAAAGGACAAAAATTGTACATGACTCAATTTGCAGGAAGTATTTAGAAGAGTCAAATTCATAGGACAGAAAGTGGAGCAGTAGTTGCCAAGGCCCCGGGGAGGACATAATGGGCAGTTATTTGTTAATGGGCCCAGAGTTTCAGTACCCATGAAAAGTTCGTGAGAAGTTTCTGGGATGGAAAGTGGTGACAGTTGTTCTGCAGCATGGATGTACTGATGCCACTGAATTGTGCTCTTAAAATGGATAAGTTTATGCATGTGTTTTTTTCATGATGAAAAGCTTTTAAAAATTAACCTCAGTAACTTCTTAATATTCCAGCATATGAGTGTACCATGATTTATTTAACCATTACTATTAATGTCCATTAATAGGATTTGGGTGGTTATTTTTATTACAAGTGAAGCAATAGACACCTAAGGAATCAGTTGCAGTCAAGCTGTACTGTTCTGACTTCTCTATTCTAGGAATGGTGAGACATTTAAATATGTGACAATTTAGATTTTTAAAATACTATTACTAGAGAATGGGGTTGTAGTTAAACTTCATTTGTAAGTTTTCTCCAAGAATTAAGATTCCCTTAACATGTTGGAAGTGGTGATAGGGGCAGTACATGTGCCTGTGCATATTTATTTCAAGCAGCACATTTCCATATATGATTCCAATATAGAGCTTCACCAAAAAATAGTACTCTTCTAAAAGTATGTTCATAGATACTGAGCCAAGCCCAAGTTAGCATTTATGTGAAGAGTTTAAAATTGACTTGGAAGTTTTATTGTACCACCTTTGGCGAATTACTCCAGAAACCTTAGAGATCACAATCTAGAATATGAAAAGCCATCACGGCATCTAGAAGTATCTTGAAGTTACTTTATAAATGTCCTTTATAAAGTTATTTTATAAGTGGTTACTGTGGTCTGGAATGATCAGCCTCAAGATTGAGCCAGAAAACAACGCAGGGATTATAGGGAGTCCTGTTATATTTGATGGCCTCGTTTTAAAATTAGATCCTTACATTGAGCCTAAAATTAAAGTTCATTTTGTTGTTAGTTTTCTTGATGTGCTATGCTTATTAAAAGTAGTGAAAATATTGTCAACTTTTGATCTGGATCTTTCCAATTTTAATTTCATGTACTTAATGATTTGGTTATTTATTTTGTACGCGTAAGTACTTGATTAGTAGAAGCAGAATGCTTTTTAATATCTGATCCTAACAGACTCAGATTAAGACTTATCTTGAAAATAACACCCATATACATACACATTCACACACGGATTAATTACTTCTCTTCTTTCAAGCTAATGTTAGCAAGTTGGCAAATATCTTAACTCTGCACCTTTGCAATAGTTTGAAAGGTGATAATAGTATGTTCCTAGCGTGTTACCAAGGAGTTGAATGTCTCTATTCAAAGTTCTAAAATATCAGACAAAAAAAGATCCTTTAATTTTGACTTGGATCTGTTCATTTTCATTTCTCAGAATAGGTCGGGTCAGAGCAGAGGAAGCTAATAGAACATAAAGAACCATTAAAGGTGACAGAAACTAATAGAGGTGGCTAGCCCTACCACTAAGGTACAAAATAGAACAATTAACAATTGTGAATATTTTTAAGTAGGAAGCTAAAGGAAAGATTTCGTGTTGAGGTGAAAGAAAGGATAGATAATCTGTGGATAAAGCTACACTTCAGAAAATGGTAACACCAAGCAAAAATAGAACTTTTTACTCACCTGTTGGACACTTAATTAGGAAATATTAAAGTATAAAGAGGATATAACTAATATTCCTTAAGGAGAAGGGGAATGCTGGTCAGCTGGAACATATCTTACATTTATCAGAACTCAACATAATTAAGAATTTAAATTTGGGGCTCTACTTCTAGGTAAACATGTTTTGAGTTTCAAACTGACTTTGTAAAGCACATTTTTTGGATACAGATTGTATATTCAGGACTATCTCCTAAAACATTGCTGTAGATCAGAGATCATCAAACTTTCTTTTTTTTTTTTTTTTTTGTTGTTGTTGTTGTTAAGGAAAGGTGCTGACAGGAATGAAGGAAAGCAGGCAGGAAGAGAGAGGAGAAAGAAACATTTTGTTTTCTTGGTTGTTTCATCTTGGTTGTTCTCCCTGACCCCTGGGACATGAACCCAGGTCCTTGGGATATGTGTGGACTGTGCTGCAGTGAACCTAACCCTGCTCTACCAGGGCGTGGCAGACGCTTTTTTATTTGAGTCATACAGTAAATATTTTAGACTTCGCAGGCTATCCAGTCTTTGTCATACCACTCCACCATTGAAATGCAGTCATAAAGCAATAGAGGACACAAACAAATGAGTATAACTGTGTTTCAATAAAACCTTATTTACAAAAATAGGAAGGAGGTCAGATTTGGTCACAGTCCAGTTTGCTGGCCCCTGCACTAAATGGAAAATCTAAGGCTACCTTTGTATTTTAGTCTTTTTTTATACCCTACATTCTCTTTGTACAAATTCTCAACATTATCTTTAGTTACTTCACGGAAGCCAAGGGAAGATGAAAAAGATGGCCAGGCATATAGATTTGTGTCGCGATCTGAGATGGAAGCAGATATCAAAGCTGGAAAATACTTGGAACATGGGGAATATGAAGGAAATCTCTATGGAACCAAGATCGATTCTATTCTCGAAGTTGTTCAGACCGGACGAACTTGCATTTTGGATGTCAACCCACAAGTAAGCTGCATGAGTCCCAAAACGTTGTTTGTTTGTTTGTTTTTTTAATTTCTTATGGAGCTTGTTCTTTTGGAGTTTATTTTTTGTTTTTGGTTTTAGAACTTGAAGATTGCACTCTTGCTCTGTTACCTGTTTGTGGTAGAGCACTTCATTATGCATCTATAGCTAGTGCCAAGAGACAGACAGTAATGGAAACTTGGTTGAAGTTGTGTTTGTTTAGTTGCTCAAGTAATATATGTCATGTGTAAGGAAACAAATTAAATTTAAACGACAATATAATGAAGAATTGAAGTCACAGTTTTTCCCGCTCAAAACATACAAACGTCTATTTCATTTTCATTCCATGTCTCTCACTAAACCCTATCTAACCCTCTACATTCAACCCAGCCCTATTTCACTATTCAGAGATTAAGTAATATTAATGTTATTATTCATAAATATTGTTAACATCATTAGTACTTTAGCATGTATTTTTGTCATTTTACATATATATGTTGTAATGAATTTGTTTTTTACGTAAATGGAAAAATTCACAGATGTTTAGCTTTTTTAATTAAACGTTCCTTGAAAATCATTTCATGTCATTTAGCTTAGAGCTTTCTTGCTCTTTGTTAATTCTCTGTAGTATTTCATAGTATAATGTACGTATTTTAATTATAATTAATACTTAGTTATTTTTCATTATGAACTGATGTCTGTCAGATAGATAATTTGGGGATGATTAAATTTAATGATTTCCTTTGTTCAAGAGGATCAAAATGTAGTGAAACTGAAGTCAGAAAAAAACTAATGACCAGTTTTAGGGAAGTATTGTATGAAATCCAGTAGGACAGAAAGGGGGCAGATACTAAAGTATACCCTAATCTTCAAGAAAAAGTAAATGTACTTTGATTACATAAGACTTAGTATAAACCTAAGGCAACATAATTCAGATTCTAGTCCTGTATGATTTTTTCTGCACAGGCCCTGAAAGTTCTGAGGACGTCTGAGTTCATGCCATATGTGGTGTTCATTGCTGCTCCCGAGCTGGAAACGTTGCGAGCCATGCACAAGGCTGTGGTGGATGCTGGTATCACTACCAAGCTTCTGACGGTGAAGTTCTTTTCAGGCTAACATATTTTCCCTCTAAAATGTTTCCTCCTTCTTTTCTTTTGTATATATTTAACTTTCTTCTTATATTTGCAAAATAAAATGTAGAATAGTAATTCATTAGCTAGATGTGGTTAGGATTTGGAGCAGTAATATTTTTACTTAAAAACCATGCTTCACTTTATTTTTAAAACTAAAAATTAAAAAAAAAAGTTTACTCCTGTGTAAATGAAATGAACCAGCATATTAACATAACCCTCTCATTATGAGTAAGGAAACGACTGAAAAAGACTACTAACAATGTAGGGTGTCTGTCATTGGTTTGTTACTTGTAGAATTAAGTGTTCTGATCTTTAATTTCTGTTACGTGTTATCTCTTGTTCCTCTTTTTTCATATTTGCAGAAAATTTCATATGCACAAGAAGAATAAATGAACTCCTTTACACCCATCACCTAATTTCAATAAATCATGACCATTTTTGTTCCAATAGGGCCTTTCCTCACTTCTTCCTTTACCTTGAATTATTTTGAAGCACATCTTTGATATCATAGCAACCACAAATGCTTTTAGTAATTGTGTCTAAAAAAGACCGTTTTTTAATATAAGCATGGCACCATTAAAAGGTAAAAATTAAACAAAGCAGCTTCTTAATACCATCAATAATAGTGTATATTTTAATTTCTCCAAGATTTATCATTTTTATAGTTGATGTGCTCAAATCAGGACTCAAATAAGATCAGCATAATACATTTACTTAATGTCTTTTAAATCTCTTTGTCCCAGCTTAATTGATATGATAAATTGTACATATTTAAAGTGTACAACTTGATAAATTTGAGCATATATATGCTCCTGTGAAGCCATTGCATCAAGATAATGGACATGTCCATCACCTCCAGAAATGTCCTTGTGCCCTTTCCGTTTCTCTCCCTCCTGCTGCTTCCACTTCTTCCAACACTGTAACTGATAAGCTTTGAAATCAGGTTGTGCTATTCCTCTTTGTTCTTTTTCAGGTTGCATGTTCCATGTCTCTATTTTTTGAGTATCTGAAATATAGTTATAAATATTTTCATGTCGTCATGGATGGATTCTAACCTTTGTCATTTCTTGATGGGTTTTTTCATTTCTTGATGGGTTTTGATTAAATGAACTGCTGCTAATTATAATTTGTTTTTTCCTGCTTCTTTGCAATCCTGGTAATAACCTATGGGATGCCAAAAATTTTGTGAGCTTTGTTCTGGGATGCAGTTATTTGGAAATAGTTGTTCCTGTCAGATATTGCTTTTAAAATTCTATAGGTAAGACCAGACCATTCCTCATTGGAGGAGCAACTATTCCTCACTACTGAGGCAAGACCCATTCGAGCCCTTTCCCCAGTGGCCTGTGTACCGTGTGGTTTTCTGTTCTTCTTGATGAGAATAGGTTCTATTCCTGGATCAGGATACGTGCGTCTCTAGTTCTTTGGTGGCCTCATATAGTTGTACTTGTGCATTAATTGGTACATAGCTGCATTTACTGGAAAGGGACCTTCTGCAAATGTCTGAAGTTCTTTCTCTGTGCCACACTTCCCTTCTGGTATTCTGTCCTGCAAATTCCTGCCACCTTGGGCCCCTGGACTCTGCGTTGTCCCAACCAGAGTGTCCAGTAGCAGATGTTGAGGTCGTCCTGTCTTCACTGGAAGGAAGCTGTTCAGCTTGTCTTCTGAGTCTTTTCTCCTATTAGGACAGACTATTCCAGTTTATACACATTTCTTGATCCAGGCCCGGAAGCAGCCTTTAAAAGCCCTGTTTTCCATTTAGTGAAAAATGGTATTTAGAGTTATTATAGGGGCTAATTGATTTGCATTCAGATTGCTTGGTTACTGCTTCTAGGTCTTTTCAGTGGCCAGAGGTAGTAAATACATTTTCTTTCTTAGAAAACATGCATCATTAGTTCACTTTGATAGTTCTAATTAAAACTTTACATTAATTTTGTCTTTGATTTTATCTTTTTTCTTCATGCTGAAAATCTTGGTTTCTGTTGAAAAAATTTGGTTTTGCTTTTCATTTTTAGGTATTGCTCCTTTTTTTCATTTGAATTTACTTATGCTGTATGCTTTTATACATTACATGGTTGCAAGAAAGTAAATTTTAAAAACAAAAAAAATGCAGCTTTCTATCTGTCCTCTCTACTCTGTTCCTTCCCACCCACATAGTAGCCATTTTTACTTTATTTTTTTAAATATAAGTGAGTATGTGTATCTTCCCTCCCCATGTCTTACATAAAAGATAGATTATTATATATAATTTGCCTGCCTGTATTTTTTATTAGCCAATATATTCTGGACATCATGCTATATTTTTCCTTTTTCCATCTGTATGGTGTACCTCATTTTTGTAAATTTTTTTTTTAACAAATCAACTTGCTAATGACTATAGTAGGTGAGGATTGTTTTCAGGTTAAATGATGGACTATTTACGAGTCTATAAGAGCTTTTTAGTTGTTTTGAATCGAGATCTCAGTTAAGATGTCACCTAAAATATAAGTATCCGTGTCCCTTGTAAGCTTAGTTGGGAGCTCATTTCTCTCCTACTTTCCCTTAGGTGTTTTCACAACATTTGTTAGCATATATCCCATTGTCATGCTGATGATTCCTAATTTTTATATAGCTGACCCAGAACTCAAACCTCAAACTTGCATAATCAGTGTTCTGCTTTACATCCCCACTTAGACATCTTAAACTTAACATGTACAAAATAGAACATTTTGTTTTCAAAAAAGAATCATGCTCTTCCTACCTCAACTCAACTCTCTTATCTTTTACCACTGCCCATTGATTCAAGCTATAGAAGTACAAGAGCTATCCTTAATTCATTTATTTTCCTCACTTTTCACATCAGCTAATCAGCCAATCCTGGTGATATTATCATCAAAATATATTTCCAGTCTGAAGGCATTTCCTTCTCTTCTAACACTCATAAACTAGAGATGTGTTTCACTGCATCTTTGTCCTCCATGGTGTGGGCCATGTTCATCTCTACTTTTTACCCTCCCCCAGCCCTGCATCTTCTTTCAGTAGTTTAAAGACATCAGGATCGTTTCTTTCCTGGACTTTTCATTGCTTTTTCCTCTACCTGAAATGCACTTTCTCAATCTCTAACTCCGTTTCAGTGACATTTACTCATTGTCTTTCTAGTCTCTCTTATCTAAAGTGATCTTGTAAAATGCCTCATTTCTGGTTTATTCTTTTATAGTACTAATTACAGCTTGCAGTTCTGTCTTTATTTGTCCTTTACTTGTTTTCTTCCTCTAGAAGTAGAAACCCTGTCTTATTTATTGTTATCCACAGATGATGAAGCACAGTAGATATTCTAGTAGGAACTCAATAAATAATGTAGAACTTGTAGAAATACTGTGAAATTTCCAAACATTTTCAGTTTATTGAAAAGCTGTACGTGTTCATGTGGAATCCATTATTGATTTACTTCCCATATTATTTTTAAATGACTAGAAATATTTTATAAAATATAAGCAAAGTTAGCTGAGTAAATTAAAATGTATGTGTGTTTGGGTAGGGAGCATGTAAAATTTGTCTCAGATTTCTAAAATTTCTAAGATTGGCAGCAAATTTGGGGTTAACAACTACTGAAAATTGGGTTCCATGATTTAGAGAGTCCATAAGATAAAAATATTTTGAGAAGGATGTTATAGCTTTGATATAAACCAGTTATCTGCAGTAATTCTTCTTATTACCTTGTATTTCACTCAGATTTTTTTTTTTAAGGAAAGGTTCAGGCAGGAATGAAAGCAAATGGGCAGGAAGAGAAAAGGAAGAAACATTTTATTTTATTTTCATTTAGTTGTTCACACTGGTTGTTTTCCCCCAGACCCGGGACTCCAACCTAGGGGTATGCGGCCTTTGTGCCTTTGGAGACAATTGACCTAACCACTCCTCCACCAGGACCTGCCTGCTCTGACATTATTGTCAGCAGTCTTTTAACGAGAAATCTTACACTAATATCAGTAAAACAGATTATGTAGAATACTCATAAATGCAAAGCCGAAAACGATAAACTAGATGTGAAGAGATGGTAATTTTTTTTAACACTATAGATTATTTTTGAGGGTTAATATCAGAATTATAATCACCAAATATCTACCCTACTTATGTCTTATGTTCACTTTAAGTTAGTGTTTGAGCAAATAAATATGCATGTTTTAATGCAAATATTTCAAAATTCTTCAACAGGACTCTGACTTGAAGAAAACAGTGGATGAAAGTGCCCGGATTCAGAGAGCCTACAACCACTATTTTGATTTGATCATCATAAATGACAATCTTGACAAAGCCTTTGAGAAACTACAAACTGCTATAGAGAAGCTGAGAATGGAACCACAGTGGGTCCCAATCAGCTGGGTGTACTGATGATGCAATAAGGTTAACACTTAAAATAAAATTTTTAAAAAGTGACTGCAACAAGTAAACCTTCTACTGAGAAAATACACATACAGATAGAAGATATCTGCCAAGTTCAGGCACTTTTATTGTGTAGATTGAAATATCAGTACACTATTCTTAAATTTTATATAAAATGTGGTTGGAAAGGTGTACTAATATATACTTTATCTTAATTTTTCTAACTTTTTATGGATAATCTTTCTATTCATAATCACATAAAGAAATGCGTTCAAGCATTTTGTATATGTTTTGATTTAGTACCCTTGCCTTTTTCATCAAAGGAGTTTTCAGATCATTCACTCTTAACATTGGTCTCACATTTTCACTGTGATAATAATGAATACTTGAAATAGTTTTGTACAGTTGTCATTTACTTTAGTATTTAACTATTGAAGGCTCAGTTACTCTTACTAGGAGAAAACAGTTATTGACTCTTTCCTAATACAATTTCTTACAGAAGTAAAATTTGAGTGTTACTCCTAAAACTAGTCAACTTCCATCCAAATCTGACATCAGAAGTCTTCTCAGTGCTACATAGGTTCAGCGTTTCAAGGATTCATGGCTATCCACTTTAATTTGGATATATTGGTGTTTTCCCTTCATTTCTTTCTTGAGTGAAAAAATGAAGAACAGTACCCTGCACTCTCTTATTTTTGGCAGGAACAGTCTGAGGCCAAGTAAATGTGTACACAGTAAGCAAGACCATGAAGACAGAGAGTGCCTTATCATATAAAACCTTACAGCAGAATGACAAAAGTTGATTTATTTTTACGTGTAAAATTTTAATTGACACAAATGAATCTACTTCAGATAGTTTTCATTTGGGTCATGCCTCTGCAAATTTCTGTGATGCTTAAGAAGTTTGCATTTGGAGTTTTGTGAAGTATCGATGTGCTATTTGACATGTGATGTCATCATTAAGGTGTCTGACTTGTGTCGAGAACCAAACTCAGTGACCAATTTACAAAATTGGGAAAGAATTGTCAGTTGTTCATATCATCTATACATTATATAATATGTACATTGTATATATTATATAATATATTAAATAATTTTTATATGGTTTTTTACATTTCTGTGAAGAAATGTACTTTTTTGTTTAATTATTGATAAGAGTTCTCCCCCTTTAGAATTATTAACATATACAGATTTCCAAAATTCACTTGTTATATTATCTTCCTTTAGGATTCTTGAATGGTGTAAATTCTTTCTAAAAACATTTCCTGAGATGTAGTTCATCATTAAATTAAGTTAGCCAAATTTTCTATCGCTAATAGCTTTCACATAAACAGTGTTCACACAAAGGATTGGGTGCTTAAATACTGGTTGTTACCTGTTGCTGAATTTGTTTTCCCCTCAACCAAGCAGTTACATGCAGTGCCAGCCAGTATTTAGAGGAAAGAGAAAACACATGCAATAAGTATACACATAGTGTTTTAAATCTTATTCACAATGAAACAAAATATCTAAGTTGCTACACTGTTAGGATTAGAGATCTGTGTAAGTATTTTTTAATTCCAGAATTGCATATCCAGAAAACAAATTTGTGTTCTTTGTCCTAACAGAAGAAATTGGTGACAAAATGAATCACATTCAATAATTTACAACTGTTTAAACCACTTTTAGAGTTATACCAAATTCTTCTTAAAGCAATACAAATCAAAGCATAATGTCAAGGGTTGATGTCCTATGGCTTAGTGTTTCAACCTGCTATAAATTTTAGGGGGCATTTTATTTCCACACTCTCAGGAATTGTGCTGCACTCTGCGGTGTGCCTTCATGCTGCTGTGTGGACCTTCTCTGAACAGCTTTGGGATCACTAGCAGCACAAGAAGTTTATCTATAAAATACTTCAACCATGTAGCACAATGGAGTGATTTGTTGTTTGTTTGTTTTTTTATACCATATATATCTTTAGCCTTATGTGGTATAAAAAGTACATAATATTTAGAAATCTATACTCTTAGAGGAATCATTTCTCTTACAAGTGGTATTCGTGATTAACTACTTTGTTAATGCACAAGCCCTCCTAATATAAAGTGAAATGATGCAGTTTAGTTCATTTCAGTCTAGATGCCAGAGCTGAAGAAAATAAATTTAGAAAAGTTCATTGTAAGTCAAAGAGTCACTGAACTGGAAACTCAAGTCTTTTCTGAGTCTGCCAGGACCAGCAGAGCTCTGAAGGAGCAAGGAGTCCCAGAGTCCCCACATTCTCCCAAGACAGTAAGAGTATGGTTACGATCAAGGATATGTGAAGTTCTCTTCTGGAAAAGGTCTAAGATAATTAGCTTTACCAAAGAGAAAATGATTTACAATGATACTGAACAATTGGTAATAGTTAAAATATATGCTCACAGGCTTATGCTTTTGTGAAACATGATATACCAATAAATTACTGTACCTGAGGATTCCTTGTAGACAGGTGAGTTATCAGTATTAAGGGTATGACTATTTATATACACAATTAAATATTATATTTTTCATTTTTCAAATGTGTACCCATAGTTGATATCCTCAGATAAGTCATTTAACCATAACTAATAGACTATATGTGATACACTAAGTAGAATTTCATTTTCATTACAGCTTTGCCTTGATTGTGTGATCTCATTTTGTGTTTGATATTTGGATAATATCAATATCCAATACATCAGGACTTTTGCCAACTCTATACAGTTGCATACACACATACATAGCTTTCTAAAATAGAATTGTATCATAAGCACAGCATGACTACAGCAAGAGTAGAACTCACTCTAGATTCTAAAATCTAGTAAAGTTACTGACAGTGGGCTATAAGGAAAAGTTTTCTTTAAAAGAACCATTTGGTTACTAACACACATTTAGAAAATAATACAAGTTAGCAATAAAACACAGTAACATTATAGATTATGGCCAGATACTACTTTGACCATAATACCCCAATGACAAAAGATGATCTTTTTTAAAAAATTCATTACATTAATACTTATTATATGTATTACCACACATGTATCATTGGAATTGACTTCCAAGATGGATAGCCATGGAGTTAGGTATAATTTTGAACTGGTAAGCATTGAAGGTAAAAGTTTTGAAAATTGGCCAAAGTAGTGATTTACTTAACATTATACTTTGATGACTTCTGTAATAGCGCCCCATTTTCCAGAAATCACAGGGTAGGGTACCAGTAATCTTACAGTGCTAAATCTTTACTCTGACATGAAAAAAAGCAATCTTGAAGTTTTATGTATATAGTTAGCAGGTCATTTTTTTTTAATGTTTGAATCACCATATATATAATGTAAGTAGACAGCTATGTGTATAATATGTAAAATTCTCCCAAAACACACGAATAATATAAATATATTCTCCCAGGTTATTGTAACTAGTTTTCTTACATTTTAAATTACCCCCAAGTTACTACAGCTTCTGCAACTTTTTTGTTTTCAAAGGCTTTGGTTTTACCTTGAGGCAGATACTTATCTCCTCGCAGAAAAATACATGAGGAATTAAGCTCAGAAAATTATCAGTATGGTTTAATTTCCTTAAAGAGGACATTGGGAGCCTCTTGGGAAATAGTTTAATCTGAATGAGTTTGTGATATGACAGGTTTGAGATTATGGTGCCTGCCCTCCTCTTATTATTCCAGTGAATTTACTATGAGAATTTATGTAACAACATCTGTAATGTATTGTGAGTTCTTGGGAGAAATTTAATGTTTTAAATAATAGGACTATTGTATATAGTACACATGATTATTAACACTTTTAAGAACACAATTGACTAGTAATTAATCATCAGTTATTATGTAAGTATACATTGCATACTTGATGACATTGTTTAATTTTTAAGGTAAGATTATTTTAAAATTAAGTTTTGTTTCAATTTTTATTCATTTTTAAAATATTTCTCACAATTCATCTTGTTACTCTCTGTGTTCCTGGAATGATTATTTTTAATGCACAGAATGAAAAATGAATCCTTAATACTCTAAAAAGTGAAGGAATGATGATACCTCGTTTCCAAGGTAAGAATTTAAAAGCATGTTTTGCACCACTTCTGCAGTACATTGCTAGCACTTTCTTTAAAATAGTCTCTCTCAATAGAAATAGAGATGATGTACTTCCACTGAGATCCTAATTCCGACTCCTGACCATGTGACCTTTGATAAAATTTATATCCCACTGATTAAATAAGGCTAGCTTAATAGTTGTTTTCGCTTTAAATTATAATAAGTAGTTTGTAACTGATGTGGTAAATGCTAAACTGGAAAATTCTTACGAGACTGCTTTGTTTATTATGTGTCCACTTATATCAAGGTTCTTTTCGAGTGCGCCTCTTTTAAAGGCAGTATAGTGAGTGGTACAAATCATTCAGGAATTCTGAATCCAAACTCTTACTAAACCCTTGCCACCAACCAAACTGTTCACAGATGAAACAAAATTTTAGTATTCCAGGACGCTTGTAGATCAGAAGACACTCTGATCTTTGTCCCCCTAAAACTTCCCTATCTTATTATTTTGCCTAAAATTTGTCACCATAGTCCTATTGTGAAATCCATGGTATTAAGTTTTAAAGGCATCTATTTCTTTACAGGGAGAAACATTCACAGTTACATACAGTAGTGAATCTCAGATGTGACGTGAATGTGTTTTAGGTGTTTCTTCTCCTAATCACTTTGTGGCCATTGGTCCTTAATACAGTGCTCGGATAAATCTTACTTGCCTCTTCATTGTCAGAGTGACAATCCTCTTAGCTTTTCCCCTCTAGCTTTTACTGCTCTCTAATTCCAGCACAAACTGAATGAATACCTTCTACAGTCAGCATAAATACCATAACTTTATAACAAATTTATAACTTGGGTATTAAATGACTGCTTATAAAATGTGTCTTGAATCCCACCCAACAGGTACTGTAGCCACTACACTACTGTAGATGCCAAAATGTCGTCTTTTAAAAGTTGAACACACCAGTCTCTGGCCATGTCCCTGGAAGTCTGATGCAAAGACGAGCTCACTTCAGAGACCCTCCTACCTGGGTTAAAGTCTTATTTCTGGGCACATCCTGGCGGTCTAGTGGTCTAGTACACTTTAGGAACAGTACCACATACATCCCAAGGTCCTGGGTTCAAGACCCAGGGCCCAGGAGAACAACAAATGTGAACAGCTAACTAAATAAATAACGTGCTGATTCTTCCTCTCTCTTCCTGCCTGTCTACCTGCTCTCCTCCTTTCCTTTAAAAAGCAAAATCCTACTTTGTCTTCATAGTGGCTGTGCATTCCTGGCTAAGGTAACTGTCACTTAAAAAAAAAAAAAGAAAAAAAGAAATAGATGTCTTTATAGAAGTCTAATTCAACAGGAAGCCAGAGATAAAAACATAAAAATATGCAAGTCATACCTGAAATTCGTTAATTCCTCATGCTAGTCAAGATGGCCTGAGATTGGAGAAAGTTTTTGTAAACTAAAAAGAAAAAAAAACATTGTGCTAAAAAGCACTTCAGCTATAAATTATAAGCATTAAACCAGAAGTCATTACCAGTGAAAAGATACGTTTTCATCTCACTCTTAAATAGATGTGGGTGTAAACTGATATAACTCTCATTGCTTGGAAAACACAATCCTTGTTCTGGTAAACCTGGTCCAAATGAGAAAATGCCTGAATCTTTCAAATAGACTCAGACTTGAGGAATACCTCATCGCCATTTGCAATTGAAATACAAGATAAATATTCTTTTGGATATATGTGTTCTTTAAAAACAAAACTGCAGACTGATTTGTTTTAATAACCTTAATTCCTAAGGAAGAATTATCTTGAGTTCCAGTGTGGAAGATTGAGCAAGAGATTTCATTTCCTACATGTACCATGCATCTTTGTTAGAGCCAGTGATGACTTTGCTGTTTTGGATAATTTTCTGTCATTTAATTTTGGAATATATTTTGAACATAAATGCATGCTTTTTTTGACCTCTAATCTCTGAAGTGATGGTAGAAAAGAATTTTTTTTAATGGAGGGCAAAATGCTTAATATCACACTAAAAAGGCTGAACAAGTAAGTGTCTGATGCAAAAGCTTAAAAATAAAAACTGTTACTGCTGTTTTCCAAGTAATTGTGCTACTAGCTTCTGTATATAAGAAACCTTACTTCTCTCCTTGTATAATAAAGTTTTCCTGCGGGACAATTGATTTTTCAAAAATGCTATACATTTTTCTTTTTACGTATCTCCATGTGCTGTCCCAAATGAAAATTACTGCTCTGTTTAATCTGTGAGATGATACATGCCTGGTAAAATATTTTTGTATATATAAATAAATATTTAATATGGAAAAAATGTGTTTCATTCATAGAAATAAGATTTAGAAATAACGCAAAGGATATTGGATTAGCTTTGGTAATTTAAATGCTTAATAGTCATTGTAAAAAGCTTCTAATGACATTTCGCTTTTCCCACCAAAACTGTTACATAAGTTTTTCACCTGCCTTTCCTTTTTTTTTAAGAAAACCCTGTTGTTGTCTCTCGCAGCCCAAATGAATGACCCTCAAGACACTATACTCAAGGACAGGATTCTAGAGACCAGGAAGATTAAAACATAGGATCAAGTAAAGGCCTCTGTGTTTAGATGGCATAGGATATAGGACCATTTTCCAGCTCTCCAAGAAAGAGAAATGCTAGTGAGAATGACAACCTCTGCTGTGGGGCACAGCTCAGCCTAAGGCCTACAGTGAAAAGCGACCCACCAGACTAGCCAATAAATGGAGGCATGACCATGGGTGAGTACAGGAAACCAGTTTTCTGAAAGGAATTTTGCAACTCCTTCAAGCTAGTTTCTGGAATTTCATACTGTATACTTCATAAATTGCTAGTTTAGTATATTTCTGCTATCTTAAAAAAAATTTGGTTTCACATTTCATTTT
The DNA here is from genome assembly GCA_004363575.1 of Solenodon paradoxus. Classification (NCBI taxonomy): domain Eukaryota; kingdom Metazoa; phylum Chordata; class Mammalia; order Eulipotyphla; family Solenodontidae; genus Solenodon; species Solenodon paradoxus. The sequence continues at coordinate 86,432 of RJWH01001717.1, read as the reverse complement.
CCCATCTTATATTACCCATCAGTTTTCTATCACTCCAGTAACAAATTACCTGATCTAGCATTTTTTTTTTTTTTTTTAAGTAAAGGTGCAGGTAAGAACAAGGCAAGCAGGCAGGAAGAGAGGAGGAAGTGGCCCACTTCCATTTAGTTGTTCTCATTGGCTGCTCCCCTGGCCCTGGGTCTTGAACCTGGGACCTTGAGGTGTATGTGGGACTGCTCCCAGGTGTAGTAGACCACTACATCACCAGGTTGTGCCCCACAAATCTAACCTCTTAAGACATGACTTTTTTCAAGTACCCTAGTCTGAACCCCAACAGGCCTCACAAAGCTAAAGTTAGGCTGTCTCCCAGGGCTGGCCTGGTCTCTTATCTGGAGGACTGGAGGAGAATCTGCTTCCAGGCTCATGCAGGTTGTTGGCAGACTTCCACTCCAGGTGTTTGTAGAGCTTAAATCTCCATCTTCAGCATTGGCTTTGGCACTGAATCTTCTCACACCTCAACTTCCCTGCATTTTGTCAAGTCTCTGACTCGTCTGCCTTTTCTTTTAGAGTCCCCCCCACCACATGTTCCAGGATAATCTCTACATCCCAGGGACCATAACCCTAGAAACATCTGCAAAATCCCTTTTTGCCATGTGGAATAATATGTCACAGGTTCCAGGATATCTTTGAGGGGTCATCATCAGGCCATACCACACTAGCTATGTCAGTATTTATTCCTGCATCCATTTAGCAAAGAGAAGTGTTCCTCCTCCATGACTTGAAACATGAGATCTAGGGGGCTGTCCCGTTCTGCTCTAGGCAATATTACTCTGTACTATCCGGTGACCCATGCTCTAGAATGTTTCCAGAGTTAATTATTGAGCAAATTAAAATGTGCTTCTTGCCCTCAAGCAGTAAATAAATAAACGTTTTAAACTTCTAATGATGAGGATACCAGTTACTTTGAAGAAACTTTTGGAGGCACAGTCATGCCCTCACTCCAGACCTGCCTCACCCACCATATCCCTATAGGGGTCTGCTAAGAAGTTCAGCAGTAATTTGGGGGCTGGGAATACCTGTAGTAGCATAAGGCTACATGCTGTAATAGCTGATTTTTAAATAATCCAATAGGATAACTGGCGTGTCTTAGGAAGTTGTGGAAACAGCCGTATGTTTCGGCTATCTATGTAATCCAAACTTTTAGCACGTACTGGGAGGGCATTTTTTCTTTCTAGCTTCAGTTTTTGGTGGTGTTTTGTTTAAATTTAGATAACATATGCAAAATTCTAACATGCATACAAGTGTGAACCCCACCTCTGCCTCTTGCCTCAACTTACAAACCCTTTCACCAAAGGAGCCACCATTGCATTTCTTGTGAAGTCTTAGACAAGGCCTCCCATACATTTTTACACAAGTATACTCGTATTACACATTCTGTAATTTCTTCTTTATGCTTTATTGCAGAAAACCAGACAAAAAGACATGTATAGTGCCACCATTTTAGCACACTGTTTACACTTTTACATATTCCATTCCAATTTGTATATATGGTACTTGATTTTGATGTTATTGTTACTACAGCATTCAACCCTCTATCCCTTTCCTATATAAGTATTTGTATAAGACTGAATCTCATTTTCAGTAAGTATCTGCTTCATTTCTTCCTTGTTAACCGTCATTAAAATCTGAAGAGCAGACAGTGATAAGTAGATGATGTTGAGGTAAAAAACATGTCCTAAATAACATGTTTCTAACATGTGCTCCTTCTCATCCCCACTGCCTCCCTGCTCATAAATAAGACAGATTCTACTAAAATCTAGCTGTATTTTGCCATGGGCAAACAAGTGGCAGGGTATCAAAACAATAAAATGTGAAATATACACAATTCAAATTTTATTTTGATACCATATGTAGTATTTTACAAATCAAACATCCAGAATATAGGAAATCACACTGTTCTAAGATGTTAAATCGATACGCTTATCAAAGTGTACCAAAGTTAAATAAAATATGTAAAGCTAGACCCCACAAGCAAGAGTGTTCTGTTACTTGTTACTAGGATTATTTAGTATATAATTTTTGTAGCAGAAGAATTATTTATGTGCTCTCATGGCATTTACAGTTCACATTTCAGTCGCTCCACAGTGGACAGCACATACAAAAGGTTACCTTCTGTGAAGAGAAATTGCCTTGCCATAGCATTCACAATTTAAAACAAATTGCTGGATCAAAGTGTCAGACTCATTTGTTTTTGTATAACTGAAAGAAAGTGGGAGACAAAGTGATGGATGGACCCATTTTTTTACAAAAAAAATGGTCTGAATGTATGCTAGCTACATTCTCCCCTTCTCCAGCTCTTGGCACTGGGTCACTAGCACAGGACGGTCTCTATAATGAAAAGACTATTTAGGGTCCCTGCTATCTAAACTCGTGACTCAGTGTTAAAAGTCACTTAAACTGTTTCTTAAATTCATTTCATTGATCAACTTTTAATGTAGATCTGACCTAAGCCCCAAAGTACAGTAAATATGTTGATGCTAAGAAATACCCCCAGCCTTGGTTGAGAATGTATGATTCACATGTGGCTTCATTAATGTGCTCTGCCTAAAGCACAGAGTCCATTCAGGCTGATACAAAGAACCAGTGGGAAAACCTGAAGGTCCTTCTGGGTGACAGCTTTCACGGATGACTGCATCCTCTCCAGGTTAATGTCAGCCTCAGCAAACAAACGCTGTACAATCCCAAACTTCTCTGTGTCTTTCAGGGGAGCCAAGGCTGGATCTTCAAGATCAGACACTCCATCATCAGACAGAGCACGGAGCTAAAACACATGAGACAAATTCATTTCAAAACTAATACAGTAAAAATAGAAAATCCACATAGCTGGATAGTAATGCACTTTGAGGTAATCATGGAAAAAACAGAATTTGATTTTAATTCCCCAAATTCTCTTTCAGATATTAAAAGGTATATTTTTTTTGACCCAGGCCAATATATCAGGCCTGATTTTACTTAATTTCTATCTGAATTTTCACTCTGAACTGTGCCTTCTACTAGATCTATTAATTCTAGTAGATTAGAAAAGTCAGAATGTACTTTCTTGTCCACACAGTACGTTTAAGTTTTATTTTTTTTTATTTTAATGATACTATATTTTATATTTTATATTTTATTTACCTTAGAGGTAAGTACCCATAGTTTATGGAGTCGTGTTTTCTGCTGCAAGATCCTCGCTTGTTGCAACCTTTCTCCCTGGGACACCCTTCCTCTAGAGTTCTCTTATAGCCCTGTCCTTTTCCTCTCTTAGTTGTCATCTGAAATGCCACATCATTCACTCCACTGATCTATTCCCTATCACCATATCCCAGCTAACTGCATCATTGTGTGGCCGTCTCATAGACTTACTATATCTGAAATCATTTTCTTGATATTCACTGTTTATTTACTAAAACTAAGCTGTTGAGAGCAGGGACCTTATCTGTCTTTACCACTTACTCGAGTTTACTCAATGTAATGAATGTTAGTTCTTCAGAGAGGTTACTGTGGATGCTGTTCTAATTGCAACTGCTTGAAACAGCTGATATTTGTAAGGCTCTTTTATTTTAAAAGTTTGAGGTAAAATTGACATATGACCTGTTTTTTTGTGTACACCATAACAATTCAGTATTTATAAATATACTGTGAAGTGATCACCACAATCATTTTATTTAGCATTCATTACCATATAAATTTTTTTTTGTGATGAGAATGTTTTAAGATTTACTCCTTGATAACTTTTAAATAAGCAATACAATATTACCTGTAATTGTCATACTGTATATTATATCGCTGATATGTATCTGGAAGTTAGTAACTTTTAACCCCTTCATTCCTTTAGCTTATCCCCCAGTCTATTTCCCTATCATCTGTTCTTTTGTGAGTTTGGTTTGATTTGCTCATCAGGTTAGTTTTAGTTTTTAGTTTCCACATACAAGTTAAGTCATGATTTCTTTGCCTCACTTATTTCACTTAGCATAATACCCTAAAGGTCCATCCATTCATGTTGCTGCAGATGGCAAGATTCATTCCTTTTTATGGCTGAGTAGTATCTGAGTGTGTGCATTCACACTACATCTGCATCCATTCATCTACCAATGGTCACAGGTTGCTTTTATATGTTTGCTATTGTAATGTTGCATTCAACATAGTACATATATGCTTTTGAGTTAGTGTTTTCATTTTCCTCTGATAAATACCAAGAAATGGTATGTTCTATGTTCATATGCTAGTTCTTTTTAATTTTTTGAGGATCTTCCATACTGTTTTTCATAGTGGATGTATCAGTTTGCATTCCCACCAACAGTTCATGATGGTTCCCTTTTCTCTACATCCTCACCAGTATGTCTTTTTGATAATAGCCATTCTGACACCTGTGAGGTACTATCTCATTGTGGTTTTGATTTGCGTTTTCCTAATTAGTGATGTTGAGACTCTTGACACACACATATATATTAGGTATTAACCCCTGTTGGATATGATATGCAAATGCTTTCTCCTGTTCAGGAGGGTGCCCTTTGATTTTGTTGATTTCTTTTGCTGTTGAGAAACTTACCAGTTTGATGTAGTCCCACTTGTTTATTTTGGTTTCCTTTTGGAGTCATAGCTAAAAATTCATCAGCAAGAAGTATAATACCTGTGTTTTCTTCTAAGAATTTGGCGGTTTCATGATTTTACATTCAAGTTTTTAATCTTCTTAAGTTAATTTATGTGTGGTGTAAGATCCTAGTTTAGTTGCATTTTTACATGTGGCGGTTCAGTTTCTCCCAGCACTTGTCTATTGAAGACCATCTTTCCCCAATGTAATTCCCAGCTCCTTTGCTGTATGTTAATTGACTATATATTGTTCTCTCTATTCTGTTCTACTGATCTATGTGTCTGTTTTTATGCAGTGCCTTACTGTTTTGATTGCTATAGCTTTGTAATATTGTTTGAAAGCAGGGCATGTGATGTCCCAGCTTTGTTCTTTTTCAAGACTGCTTTTGCTGTTCAGTGTCTTTGTAGTTCATATTTTGTACAATTTTAGGATTATTTTTTCTATTTCTGTGAAAATGTCATTGTAATTCCTGTCAAAATTTCATTGAATGTATAATTTGGATACATGGACATTTTAACAGTATGAGCACAGGATATCTTTCCATTTGTTTCTTCAAGTTCTTTCATTAGTGTCTTATCGTTTTCAGTGTATAGGGCTTCTACTTGGTTAAATTTACTCCTGCCTATTTTTTGATAGTTATAATGGAATTTTTTCCTGATGGTTTGTTGTCACTTTGTGTAAATTTTGGTGTATATAATTGCAAATCATTTTGCATACTGATTTTACATCCTACAATTTTACTGAATTCATTTATTCAAACAATTTTTGATGGAGTATTGGGGATTTTCTATAATTAAAAAAATCATGTCATCCATAGTGATAGTATAAAACTTCTTTTCTAATGTGGATGCCTTTTATTTCTATTTCATTGAAATAAAGTGGTAAGAATGCTCATCCTTTCCTTGTTCCGTATATTGGAAAAACTATGAAGTTGTGGTACATTTCCGCTAATATCCACTTTGCTGAGTTTTTCTAATAGATGTATTTTGTCAAATGCTTTCTGTGCATTATTGCAATACGATTTTTATCCTTCATTTTGTTGTTGTGGTGTATCATATTGATTATTTTGCAAATGATGAACCATCCTTGCATCCCTGGAGTAAATCTTACTTGTTTGGTTTGTTAATATTTCATTGGGGAGTTCTGCCTCTGTTTATCAGGGAACTTGATCAATCACTTGGCACTTAATATTTTTTTTAATCTGCAGTAATTACACATATCAGTAGGTTTGATTTTTAATCAGGCATTCAGAGCCAGTTCAGATTAATAATTAAATTTTCAAAATGAAGTAAGCTTATAAAGTATGCATAAGTTTTAACTGTAGCTAAGAGAATTTTATAAGAGAATTTTAAAGGATTCTCAAAATAGTCTTAGCAATGGTAAGCTCACTGAAAGTAGTATACAGTTTTCCCCCAATGAAAGACTATAAAAGTACTGTGTGTCATGTTACAAAAATTGGCCTTGCAACTCTACACCTTGTAGATTCTCTGAAAACAATTCACACAGTGTAACCACAGGCTTAACGATACCTTTGGTCCAGACTGTAAACTATTGATTATGCTTTAGGGAATGGATTAGGTCTGTTTTTTAAGTATTAGCATCATATCCCAGTGATTTAAGAATAAGTTACACTCGCGTGGGCTGTAGTCTGCCAACAGCACAGTGGGCTGTGTTCCTCAGTCTGGTGTTTAAGTGCTGAGCAGCATCCAGCTTCCTGCTCTGAGCATCTGCCAACTCCAAGTGCCCAAAAAGAAACCATAGTCACCAAAGGCTGGTGGGGAAAAGTCAATGTTTTCTGCTGCTGATTCTAGCTCACCTTCTTGCCAATTATTTTACCAGTCTAGCATATGTGTTAATGTGTCTAACACTGTTTTTCCAAAAGTCCTTCAGAAATCTTCTCAAGGTTACTCTGGCTACCAGACAAGAAAAGACAGAAATGCAGGCTGTTTTGTAACCTGATCTAGGTAAGTCCCTTAAAGAAATGTGTGAGACCAGATTCCCACAGGAGGCAGGGTCTTCACTGTCTTAAGAAAACTTGTTGCATGATCTGTGAGAGATTACGTAAAAACATCCAGTAAGGTATTTAAAGAAAAATATCTGTCTTCTATGGGTGGGTTGTTTGCCAATGCAGAATACCAGCCATTCTGGAACTGAGAATTTCCTAATGGCTACTCTCAAAACACCAACAGAGGAAACTTAACAAGCAACAGAAAGATCAAATGTGAGAACTGATACAAGCACAATGATGATTAAGTGTGAGTCTGTGGGGAGAAGGGAGTTAGCTAAGCTAATGTAGCTGTGGCATTATTATCTTTTTTTCTATACTTCCTGAATGCAGTTGATGACTTTGTAAATGCTGGGTAAGGGCTAATTTGGTAAATGCTGAGCACTCACTTGCTACAAAGGGGAGCTGGACTATGAAAGCATAACTACTTTTGGGCTCATCATAGCATACAATTAGATAATGATCCATATTGTTTCCATAACCAAACTATGCTACTAGCCTTTCTATACTCAGCTGGCCACAGGACACACAGACTGGCACTTTTTCAAGTAGTTCGGTTTCTGTGGTTAAAAGTACAAGAATATAGCATTCCTCTATGCTTTCCGTTGTGACATCTAAACTCCTCAGAATGATGTGCTGCAGTTTTGGATGTCTTTGCTGTGTAAAGAAGTATCAGAGGCACTAACCAAAGTTCCCCAAGTAGATGTGTAACAAATATCAGGTCCTGCTTCTCAGATTGGGAATGCTGGGCCTTGGTCCTTTGGACCTACATAGCGTGTTGGCATAGGCCCTTAATAATCAGACCTTAAAATCATCTAGCCAGGTATGCTCTACAACTCTACCCGAGGCTGAGCAATGTCTACAGAAGCTACATCAAAGAACTGCCCTGTTAGAGCAATTTGGGGCAGCCTGCTATTAGTGACCGAATATGAATGAAAAAAGGAAAAGCTTCACCTTAACTCTCCAGAGCTAAGCTTATCAGCACCTAACATTCCCCAAGGACACAAAACTAATGATATTCCTAAAAACAATGAAAAAAACTGTGTCTCCTATTATCTCTGAGGCAGAGCTGAATCAAACTGCTGTAGGCACGGAAATGCCATTGCAAATAACATGGTGCCAGGCCCCATGCCTGCAGTGTTGTACCAAACCTTATCCAAAATTGTTTTCAAACAACAGTGACAGCAAAATATTTAGAATCTAAAACAAGCCTGGAGTTTGAGTCTTAGCCCTGCTACTAAGTTCTTAAAAAATTCTTTTCCTCTGCTTTAAAAAAGTATGATTAATAATACCACTTTGAAGGACTGTTATGGATGAGAAAGTCCAGCAGTTTTATCAGCTGTTTGGTGACCATCTCAGTGTTGCCCCATCCCTGCCCACCCCCAGGTCCCATCTGGGAGGGATCTTACCAAGTGGCACAGTGAAGGAATGATCTGGAGCTTACAGCAAGCACCCAGCAGACCTGCTGTGTTATCTGGCATTTCTGAAGGAGACAAAAATAAGTCGCTGTCAAAGACAAAACAAAACAGAATGCCCTAGATGCTACCTAATTTATACATTAGTGCTCTCCCATTAGCTGGGCAGAGCATGTACTCGCTAATTATTGAATAAATGAATGAATGATCCTAAACAGGGAACAGAAGCCTTTTTGAAAACGGATGTTGTAACCATGTCACCAGCTCTGTTTGAGAAATTTGTTAAGAAAAACTATACAAACTCAAGAAAAGGCAAATCAGCATGAAAAAGTAGAAAGAACCTGGGATTTGGTGGCAGAAGAGATGTATGTATGTTTGGGTTAGACCACATAGTTGAACATGACCTTAGGTATCTCTCTCTGAACATGTTTCCTCAATTTGATCAACCATAGATTATTTTTCCTTTTTTACCTATGTCAAAATATTGCATAAACTAGAAGGTTCCCACCCAGGTCATTCTTGGGAGAAAAGTGCAGAGCCTGATGGAGTGGCCCAGCAGCCTACAGTGCAGGCACCCTGGTTGACCACTAGCTGGGCACCAGAGGGCCCTGCCAAGCTCCAAGCAAAGGAAATCTAAATCAGTGTTCTTCAAAACTATTTTGACTACCTCCCACGGTGAAACAGATACAGTTCCTAAAGTGACCCCAACCCCTTAGGATACAACCTTGGAGCTAAAAAGACAAAAATGATCATCTGCTGAATCACTGGGCCCAGGAGAGATGGGCTCATAAACTCCTCTACCTCCTGCATTCATTAGTAGTTTATTTTTAAAGGTGGCATGTCGCTGAGGTGGCGACCCAACAATACAAGTTTACATGGCCCGTTCCTAAGGGAGGAAGTCTGCTAGGAAGGTAGGGCAGCCCTGTGGAGGTGATCCTGCCAGAGAACCCCCTAAAATGCCATTCAAACGTTGCATGTGCCTACAGAGAGGTTCTAGTGTTCAAAAAATTCTCAAGCCAAAATCTGGTGTTTTTATTTGGAAAGCCAGAAATAGGACTAATGAGAGTCCATTTTCTGTTCCAGCACTTTCCTCAGATTCTAAAGGGAGAAGATGCTTGTCTAGGAGGAAAAAGTCAACTCAGAAGGGCCAAAGACTAACAAGAGCAGTAATCAAAGTGATTTACACCAGTCTGACCCTTCACAGTGACAGACAGGTAAATGAGATCTAAGTTCAGAGAGATGCAAAAGGATATTACTGGTTTAGAAATTGGCTACAGAGATTTTTAGCTGTTTTTAGCAAATAAGTCTTATGTTTTGTCAACCCCACGTGGCTGCCTGTATGCAAGGTGGCAGAGAATTTGAGGCTGTGTCCTGGGTCAGGAAGAAGAGAACTGTGTTGCATTCTCAATGTTGACTTTCAGTAAGTACTATGTTATACGAGGAAAGGCTTCCTGCAAATTGAACTCTAGCCTATGGATCAGCACCTGACTGAATGCCTATATTTAAAGATTTTGCCTAATACACTGATGTTAATACTGAGGAAAAGTCTTTAGTGGAGATCCAACAGGTTCTCTTATGGCCTGTCCTGGTCAAAACTGTAATCCATGAGCTGAAACAGGACATAAAGCATAGGGAGATTCTGGTTCAAGATGGCAACACAGATCTTGAATTCATGTTTTCCCACTGACACACAATCTACATATGAAACAACTTTCTCTGGGAAAAACCTAAGAACTAATGGAGTAACCCTTACACAGTGAAAAAACAAGGAAAACCCCACTACAAAGTTGGTAGGAAAGGCTCATACACAGTCTTGCCACGCATGCCATCATCTGAAGGGAACGAAGAGTTTGAACTTCACACTAGCACCCTTAACTTTGAAAAACAAAGGGGCTTGTGTCTAAGAGACCCACACACACAATAGTGGTCCCAACAGGTTGTATGATCTGGCCTAGGTATGTAATAAACAATACCATCTAGGTTTGTGTAATTATACCGCTGCACTGTTATCAAGTTGGAATATTGGCAAGAATATACAATGGGGAAAAGATAATCTCTTCAGTAAATGAGACTGTAAAAGAATATAAAAGAAACCAAAGTACTATATCATTCACAAAAATTAACTCAAAATGAATCAGACTTAAACATGAAACCTGAAATCATTAAAATTCCAAAAGAAAACATAGGTAGTAAGTACTTTGATGTCCATCTTGATGATTTTTAGACAGGACTCTAAAACCAAAGGCAACAAAAGCAGAAATAAACAAGGAGGACTAAAAAGCTTCTGCTCATCAAAGGAAACCGTCAACTAAATGAAAAGGCAGTCTGCTGAATGAATGGGAGAAAATATTTACAAATTACACCCCTGATACAGGGTTTAATATCCAAAAGATTAAGAACTCATACAACTCAATAGCAAAAAAAAAATAATAAGGCACGTGAGAAGATCAACATCACTAATCAGGAAAGTGAAAGTCAAACCCACAAGGAGACATCATATCACACCTATCAGAATGGCTTATTACCAAAAAGACAGTAAGTGATGGCAAGGAATATAAACTGGTGCAGCTACTACGGAAACAGTATAGAGGTTCCTCAAAACGTTAAACTACACACTGTTCCAGTGGCTCTATTTCTGGTCTTAAATAAAATGAAAATAACTCAAAGATATCTGTACCCCTGTGTTCACTGCAGCATTATTTAATTAGCATTATAACATTTATAATAGCCGAGACATGACAGCAACCTAAGTTGCCCACCCGTGGACTGATGGATAAGAATATGTGGTATATGAACACCGTAAAATACTATCCAGCCATAAAAACAGGACATCCTGCCATTTGTGACTACATGGATGCATCTTGAGGATAGAGGTATTGTTCTAAGCAAAATAAGTGAGACACAGAAAGACAAATATTGAATTCTCATATGAAATCCAAAACAATGAAAAGTTAATAGAAAACAGATTGTCAAGGATGGGTAGGTAGACAAAATAGATAAAGAAGGGACATAGGTACAAATTTCTAATTATAAAATATGCAAATCATTAAATCATACTATACAGCATAGTGAGTATAGTTAATACTGTACTGCATATTTGAAAGTAGATCTTAAAAGTTTTATCACAAGAAAAAAGTTTTTATAACTTATGTGTAGTTATGGATATTTACTATGTCGATATATTTCAAATTTTTTAAAACTAGATTAAAATAGTTAAGAAATTTCAGCAACAGAGTGTGTTAAGAAAAGATCTCTCACAGGCTGGAGAACTCTGGCCTGTAGATTAGCCCTCGACAGGATTGAGAGACTAACACTGATGTTAACATGAGAAAAGGGCTCTGTCTTCTGTCCCTGTCAGAACGCTTATCAAAAACTTGGAACAAGACAGAGCGTACATTTATTGGCATATAAAGCTAGGAGACATTCTCTCTGGTTAGTTCCTTCAAAACGATATTCCTGGGTTTCTGCTCTTGTGTGGTGCTGAGAGGAACCCTTAATCAGGAACTCTGTGCCCTGACTGATTTCACCGTGTAGGGAAGTTGCAGGAACTTGGAAACTGGGCTAGCTTGTCAGGTCTTGCTTTCTGAGAAGGAACTGAATGCTCTGCTTCCTCAGCAAGAGACTACTTTCTGCTACCACACCCTCCAGCATGATGCATCCTGGATGGAGTGGTAGAAAGGGGCAGGGTGGGGTCCAGACACCCAGTGTTTCAGAATGCGCTCCACTGCCTCCCTGCACAGATGATCACAGTGCTGGGGTCGGGTAAGTTTGAAAACGGGACAACAGTTGCCAAATGACTGCCACTGCCCTGCCAGGGCTTCAGCATGATTCACAGGCTGTGTTTGAGAGATGCTGGGGCTGGCGGGGAAGAGAAGTGCTCAGAGTGAGCAGAGAAGATAACGTCACAGACACCCTCATGTTCAAGTCTCATTTTCATGTGAACTCGCTTGGCCTTCCACTTACAGCTGAAAGGGAAGGAACCCCGTGTACCAAGTCCTCTACAAATATTTTTGTTTCTGTATCCTCCAGAGCTTAGATAGAAACAAAACAATTTTAAAGTAATAACACCAAAATTTTTCTTTCTTCCCCATACCTGCTAGTGCGCTGATCAGGAAGTAAGCTATGGAAAAGAGCTTCCGGTTGCTGACCACATCCTTCAGTCCTGGACATCCCGCCTGCACACAGCACCCCACCAGCTGCAAGAAGGCCCTGAGGTCCTGCTGCTGAGGGGGCTTCAGCTCCCCCAGCACATCCAGTGGTGGGGACAGGCCGCAGACCACGTCATCACACTGCCAGGCGGAGGGGAAGGAAGGAGACACATGATGAAGCTACAGGGCAAGGGGCACACAAGCTGGGCTCTGCCCCACAACACGCAAGCCCTCGTCCCTCACTGCCTCCCAGTAAAGGATACCCTGTACTCTGTGCATGTTAGAATGGCTAATTCACAAGGTTAGATTTCCTTACAAGGAGATAGTAACCTGAGTCTTTCCCAGGTACTATTCTTTCAAAGCAAGGGCAAGTGCCATGCAGGAACTATTGGGTAGAACCTTCCAGGGCAGGGTCTGGCTGGTTGTAGCAGTGATCACACAAAACTAAAGAGGGGACACACAAGCATCCACCCATCTACTTCATAAGCTTTAAACCTGGCATTCTAGCCCCCCGCCATGTTCCCAGCCAGGCCTTGCTGGGAGGTGGGTGGTCCTGTAGTGAGAGCTGCCCAGCCCATAACACCACCCAGTCACTTCTGCTCCATCACAGTGTCCACATCCATTTCTTTTCACATGCCCCAGCACCCAGGCTGTTTGCTTTACCAGAATCTGACAGGCAGCTGGTACTCCCAAGGGTCTGACATTTTCCTCTTGGAAGGAGCTATTTTAGGAAGTAAAAGTCTGGGGTTTTTTTTTAAGCATTTGTGTTATCCTGGCAGCTAACAACTCACTTCCTCGAGCTCCAGACTTGCAGACGTCCTGGGCTATGACTTTTTCAACAACTGCAGGTTCCATAACTAAGCTCTTGGTAAAATCCAATTTAAAGAGGAAAAAAGTAGTATGAATGCTCTCTTGGAGACTACAAAGCATTAAGTCAGAAAATCAGTTCAAACTCTCTTCATACAGAAAAGCCAAAAGACAAACCAAGAACTATAGTATAAAGATGGGTCTGGAGTGTCTGTGTCTCTTTCAGGAGACCACAAAGTCTGGATGTCTGGTCTGTGGCAGCTCATCATTTAACAACTAGCTGTTAAGGAACTCAGCCTTCCCAGAAAATCCTGCTGCTGCAAAACAGAAAAAGACTTGAACTTCAGAATGTGACCCTATTGGATTTTCTTGCAGACATAAGGTAAGGACCCTGACGTGAGACCTGCCTAGATGGGGATGAGCCCTATGACCCCTGGTCAACTCCCTTTAAGAATAAGCAGAAAGGATACCCAGAGGCAGAGGAGAAGGCCATGAAACAGCAGAGATGAGAGAGATGCGGTCACAAGCCAAGGGTGCCAGGAGCCAGCGAAACTGGAGAAGGCGAAAAAGGATTCTCTCCTAGAGCCTTTGAGGGCAACCTGCCCACTGACACCCTGACTTCAAGCTGCTGGCACCAAGACTGTAAGAGAATAGATGCTGTTGTTTTATGCCATGACGTCTGTGGTGCTTTATTACAGCAGCCCTGGGAAACGAATGTTCCTTCAATTCCTGACATTAGTTAGCTGTCTGCAGAGAAAACTAAGGACCTGAGAGGAAGAAAAAAACAAAAACTTCAGGGTTCAAAAGAGGTAGGGAATTTTAAGCACACACTTATTCCAGCCCCATGCCATCCCCTGAGAGGTCTAGCCCGTCCACATCGCCAGGAGACCCAGGTGGAGACGGCGCCTCCGTGTCCGATCTGTCTCACCACTTGTTCGAGGACCATGAGTAATTCTTCATCCAACAGGACCTGCTGGAGGATGTCACTCAGGGCTGTCTGCTGCTGCTCCGGCAGCTGCACAAAGGGGTGGAAATTCTTCTCTAAGAGCAGAGTCACTGTGAAAGCAGCAGACACGATTCATGACTGCCATGCAGCTCAGAACATGGCAGCAACTGGCTTTTTATAGCTAACTGCCCTCCGTTCTTTCATAGAGGCTTCCAGCTGCAGTCAGTCCTAGACTCACGGCAAAGAGGAGTTAAATACCAGCCTGCATGGCTTTCAGCAACCAGTCAAACCAAGTACAAGGAGAAAGGAGGGAGGAAGAAAAAGGAGACAAGACAAAAATAGGAAAAGGGAAGACTGGCTTGTTTCAGACATCACTCTTCTCTGATGACTCGATGTTAATTAAGTCTAATCAGTTATTTTTCTGGAAAAGTCATTTGGACTTATCTTTAGCATAATTTCTGTAGAAGTAAACAATAAAGGCTGAATACCTAAACATGCTTCAGGGCCGTACAAATTCTGAAAGACATTTTTCATTTCTTAACACATTGCAAATTTTGTATCCTTTAATAGTAATGCATGGTTTCAAAGGGGCCTCATCTTATTTTAATGACAAATACTGCTATTCCACTTTCTCCATTCTTCACCTGTCCTGCAGTGGACAGCAGGCCCGTCTAGCTGGGTTATCACTTCTGCAGGGTGCTTGAGCCTCGTCCCCTTAGAATCTTTTTAAAAGATAGCTTCTAGTAAATTAAGGCCAGTGGGGATTTAAACACAAAATTTGATAAACCACAGATTTCATGTGCACACTAACAGATGCACCACCACCATCTGCATCACACATGTATGTGTACATCCTTGTAAGGATGTACAGGTGCTAACGTCGTCCCATGCATCCTAACAAATGCACCATTTCTAATGATGGCTAATTATGCAAGTGGTTGTACAGAACCCCCTGGAAGCAAAATGGAGTCTTTGCCAGGCCAGCCCCCTGCCTACTGTCTGCTCCACCCAGGCTGACTAGGAAGGCCGACTTATGGCCTGGGAAGGGGATGACTGATGGGAAAAGAAATTCTAAGAGCTGCCCACAAACATCTTAGGACAGCTGAAAACTGCATCCAGTTATCAGCCTCTGAAAGCAGAAGAGACCCTGCAGCCCTGTGTAAAGATAGGAAAGCCTGGAGATGGGGCCTTTAGCTGCCATTTCTTCCAACACCGACATTTTTGCTTCAGAAACAAGCATCTAGTTGGGGACTCTGAAGCCTCCTAAGGGAATCTCTCGGCCTCCACACCAGAACATTTGAGCTGCTCCTGGCTTTTGGTTGCTGACCTAATTAGGTGTTTGTCCTTTCCCGTGCTCATCGCCTTCTCTGCACACACTACTACCCCTGATACCCCCAGCACCTCTGAAAACCAGATTTTAAAGCACAAAATCCTACAGGGGAGCAAATGTGCTGCAGGCAAGTCACAGCTCTGGCTGCCGCCTCATCGGATACAGGCTTCATCCCATGTGGTTAGCAGGCCTCCGAGAGCCTGCCGCACTGCTGACAACATGCTGCTGTTCTCAACAGTGAAGCCTGGAATATGTTGAGACAGATGCAAACTCAGTGCCCTCCTTGCTGCTGACAAGTAGTCTTACTAGCAAGGCTTCTGTGGTTTTCAAAAGGAAGGAAAATGCCAGGCCCCTGACTCCTCAGTTTCCCACCCACCCTCAGCACGGCACCAAGACCTGAGGTTCCCTAAGATCCCACCAAAGGAGTCCTGCTGAGTGGACCGGGACCAGGACCAGGACCGGGACTGACTCAGAGGCCGCCTCCTTTCTGTTCTCTCATGTCTGTGTGGAGTCACAGGAGTCACCGCTCCTGAAGGCCACGTCACCGCCGTCGGCCGGCAGTGAGGCATCAGCTGGCCCCGCTCCCACCCTGATGGCAGTACCTTGTTTGAAAGCACTCAGTGGCCCATCACTGGAAGACAGCCCCGGCCCGGCATCTGGCATGTCCCGGAACTCAAGCTCTAGAAGGGGCAGAGGGTCCCGGGAGACTAAGTCGTTTCTCCTCTCGTGCTCAAAGCCGCCGTTCTTCCCTTGTAGGAGGCAGAATTCTGTGATGCAGGAGACAGAGGCAAGCCAGGTGCGGCATCAGCCGGCCCTGCCAGCACTAGTAGACCCACTGTCCCTAACTCAGGAGGCACGTTCCCTCTTCCCCGTAGCCCATTTCCTGTGTGTTCTGCTGTCCGACCACAAAGCAGCCACTTCCTCCGGATACAGGAGAAATGGTGGTTCCTGGCATAGAGCTCACCTGTGTGCACCATTTGAACGAGCCGACTGCAAGCAACGGGTATGAAAACGAGGGACTCTGAATTTGATCAGTTTGATTTCATTGAGCTGATAATGTAAAATAATTATTCATAATATATCTAGGGGCATAAGTGGTTATATTTTTTGGTTATATTTTCAAAGAGCCAACTTTTCATTAGGAAGTAGAAATATACACAGCAATAAAAAATGAACTGATCCCTGCAGTTACATGAATGAATCTCACAGTGGAAAAGTTAGACATGATATAGTCTACATGAATCTGTATGAAGTCAAAACTAGTCCTTAAAGTCGTATCTTTCAGAGATACTGAAATATTTATGTACAAAACAATACAATGCATAGGAACTGCTTAGAAATACGGAGTAGAGATGACGGAGGAGGTGTGGTAATTCCTGAAGGTAGGTACGTGAGGGTTAATTGTATATTTCTAATTTTGAACATGTGCCAAATTTTCCATAATAAAATTATTTTTTAAATAATAAGAATGTGGTGTGCCCTAGTAGAGCAGCAGTTAGGTCAATCGTTTCCAGAGGATGTTGGCCGCATACTCCTGGGTTCAAGTCCCAGGTCCGGGGGAAAACAACAGGAGTAAACAACTAAAAATGGAAATAAATTGAAAATGCTTCTTCCTCCTCTCTTGCTGCTATCTACCTACTCACTCACCTTCATTCTGCCTACACCTTTAAAAAAAAATTAATTAAAAGTTTCCTTAAACATTTGTATTTATGAACCCAGTAAAGTAGATAAAATGTAGATTATGTCCTTCCAAAGCAAAAACATTAGGTGAACTCATAGTGAATAGAAGTATGCTTCTGCTTAATAAATTGTGTACTTAAACAAAGGTTACAGAATAAAAGTATGGCTGAGCTTGGTACTTGCAAAAGAGGTGGAAGACATGGGTATTAGCACATAGTTTCATTTGTAGGCTTGAATAACATTCATAAAGAGAAGAGCTGTCTAAAGATAAATGAAACAACCCTCAATCAACCCACACACTCACTGAGCAGCCAGGCGCCCCTTTGCACCAGGCACTGAGGCGGGTAAGTGTGAACCAGCCCCTAGCTAATGATTTTGCAGGACCCAGGACCCAGGACCATTAACACAGCCTCAGGTCCTGCCAGGAGCCCTACGGAGTCTTAGTTGTCCATGGTACTAGATGACTTATTTTCACACACGCAAAGCCCCTGAAGGCACTGCCAATTCCTTCATTCTTTGAGAGTCAGGTACTGTGCGACGGGCCGTAGGTACTAAGGACTCCGACCAGACCTTCACAGTGACTGCGGTATGAGTGGAGACCGTGCTCCTCGAGTGGCACTGGAAGAGGTGGGTGGCTCACTGAGGCCAGAGTGGCAGATGCAGAGAAAACCTGGGTAGCCTCCTAAAGGATAGGTAGGAATCAGGCAGGAAAGAAGCAGAGCACGTGCTCCAAAGAGGCTTGAGATGAAAGAGTGGGGATAACCAGGTGGTAAGGAAACACTGGCCAGATGGCTATGCTGGGCCGTGCTGGAGGCAAGAAAGCTGGAAATACAGAGCCTGGACCCCAAGGCGCTTGGAGGTGCAGATGTTATTTTGAGATAGTGAGTTTTGAAAAGGTGTTTCAGAGTAGGTGCGTGAAATGACCATCTTTATTTTTAAATCACATTAACTGCACTGCTAAGATAGAACAAAGAGATTCTGAGCAGCAGAGGCGCCGAGAGACGGCAGCAGGAACCAGGAGGCTGTTGGCAACAGAAATTCGTGCTATGAGGACACTGATAAATGCCTAAGTGTACAAAGCACAGGCTGATGTCCAAGACGATGAGAGGATTTTCTGACTGGTCAGAAGAGGGGAACTGTTGGCGAAGGAAAGGGTCACAACTGAGAGAACCCATTGGCAAGGACTGTGGCCTGGAGACCTCTCTAAGTTTCAAAGGACAAACAGGATCTTTTTCCGATGGACTCCCACTAAAGGTTCAAAGAGAGAGCAGGCAGCCTGGTAAGGGCCCTTCCAGTCCTGCAAGTCTATATTTATAAAGCCAGACCAGAACTTCCGTGGCAAGAACTACAGAAAATACAGATGGGAGAAAAGCAGAACTGGCTTAAAAACCAGGCAGTGAGAGCAGGGAGCAGCAACGGGGAAGGCTGGCGGGCAGCTGCCTAGGCCAGAGTGTGGGAAGGGAGTCACAGGAACCTGGAAAATTCCTCTGGAGATCGCCACTTCTCAGCAGCACAAAAAGGAGTTTTTCAAAGAGCACAGATAAAAGGCCTGAAATTGAAATGCAAACAAGAGAGCCACGCCAGGCAAAGCTGTGTCTTACTAACCCCTTAAAAAAAATGAGGTCCCCCGGGGAGTAACAGGCACCAGATGGAGCTGCAGGTGGCAGGACACCACCTCCTGAGATTCACAGGAAGGGGCACCGTGGCTGCAGTGGCCACCTTGGGAGGGCCAAGCTTTCAAAAGGCCTGACAGAAGTGACACCTAGACCAGCAATTCTGTGTAGTCTAACCAAGCATCCTGGGCTGGAATATATAGGCGGTAACTTTGCTTATATACCACACTGGAGGAACAACTTAATCAATAAAGCTGCTTGGTAGAAAAAAAGTCTTTCAAAAACATTTAAAAATAATTTCTTTTAAAGCCCAGGATGACCTAAGTTTTAAATCACAGGTCTAAAGGATGGAGGCCAGGATTCTTGGTATACACCTGTCCCTGCCCTCTCTAGACCACCTTCTGAAAACTAACACCTTCGATTTTTGTCACCTCAGTCAGGCAAATCTTTTCACCTCCCTAAAATGTAGGCTGCTCCGCCAGGGAGGGGAGAGAGGGGGCTCGCTGGCTTTCCACACCTCGGCCCTGTCTCCTCTGGTCTCCAGGCCTGCGAGCTGGTGGACGACCCGTAAGGCCCGTCAGTGCTCTGCATGCCTGAGCTGCATCAGGGGCGTGGGGAGTCGTGTGGGGGTAGTGAGAGCAAAAGGCTGGCTCCACACCTCGTCCCGGACTCGGTCCTCAGCACCTGTCTGGGAACAAGCAGGGGAAGAGCAGGAGGCAGTGCAGGCCTTTTATGGCTCACGTAGAAACATGCCCACCACGGCAGCAGTCACACTGCACAACAGTTGTGTAACGACCCTCCACACACCCCTCGACCAGCATCAGTGATCGCCCTGAACCTCTCCCCACCCCACGCTCATGGACCTGACACCCCACCCGCACTGGGGCAACCCCCAGTTCATCCACGAGGAGCTCAGTACACAGCTCTGAAAAATAAGATGATGCTTTTCCTAAACATAACCATATGTCATTAGTATGCCCAAAGGATTAACAATTATTATCTTACACTTACTGACATGTCCCCAAGTTCAGTTTTCTTGGGCTCAACGTAACACTGTCTCAGGAGAAGCACGAAGCTGCAAACACTAAGAGAGCCAGACACTAGCAATATTAAAGCCCTGTTTTCTTCAAATGGTGCAGTGACCAGGATCTCCCAGATGTGAACACAGCAGAGCAAGGTCCAGTGTGGTGATTTTGCTTCGTGCTGGGGGAAGGGAGGTGATGCAGTAACAATGGCGATAGTATGACAAGTTGCTAAGATCGGATACTAGTAAGCGACGGCTATGCCAGCACTCGACACGTTTCCTCTCACTCGTCCTCACCACAGCCCTGTGAGGGGATGGCTTTCCCCTTCCAGAGATGGGTAAGGATCAGCAGTTAGCAATGTGCGTGAACCCTCGCAGGCCGCCATGGCGCTGGGGCAGAAACCTGGTCTGTCTGATCACAGAGCCCATTTTCTTAATCCTGCACCATGCTGGGGAAACCTGACCCCTCCCTGACATCTGGGCTCCTGTCACCAACGCCTTCCCACCAGCGACCCTTGTTAAGGGACATCTCCAAACTGTCCTAATAGCTCTTGCCCTCAATCCCCAGAACGAGAGGTGATCCTCGAAGTGTGCGTGCCTCAGGGGAAGACGGGGCGTCCCTCAGCATCAGCGACACTGCCTCCCGCGAGCACCCAACAGGAGGTGGCACTCACCGAACTGGCCGTCCTGTTTCACGTACAGCTCAGTGATGCTGTAGGCGATGGTGGTAGACGCTGGAATCTCCAGCACCACGCTGGTGTCCTTGACGACATTCCCATCCTCCGCTGCCGACACCTGTGGGTGAGAGTGCGCGCTTCCACCTGTGCCCTCAGACTCCTCGGCTTCTCTGCCTTCCACACAGAGGGGCCTAGAACATGGCCACGGAGCCACGGAGAAAGGAGGCGACGTCGGCACTGGCAAGGACTCGGTCGGTCCTTGTGGGCCTCATGACGTAAGTAAAAGGCCCAAGTAGAAGGCCGACTTGTGTCACAGACACTGAATTCTAGAGTAAGGGACGCAAAGAAGCTGAGTTCACAGTGCTGAATAAAGGACATCGGACAAATAAGATGCCATCTGGCTGCCCTCACAGAGGACTGTGGAAACAACTTGGGAATCCTAAAGCCATCGACGCCTGTCGGGAAGAACCTAGCTGAGAGCAGGAGCCGTTCCCAGACCCCTGCGGCGGACTGCACTGTGAAACGACGCCAGCAGGGAGGCTGGAGGGACAAGAAGCAAGGCTGAGAGGAGGGCAGGCACCAAGGTTTTCTCTTTCAGACTCGGACAGGGATGGCCCTTTCCCACAATGGCCTGGAGAGGGGAAGACGAGAAGATATCCGTTGCCCCAACACAGAAGACCAGAGACTCAGCAACCTCAGCTGGCCAGTGTGATGATAGTTGGCCTCCTGACAGCCCAGGGGGGTGCCAGCCCTCACGGGGTGGTCATCATGGGCACAAACACTGGTACTGCCAGCCAAAGCCATCTCCCATCGGGTACCACCCACCTGGCCTGCCACCGCAGGGAGGCCCACTCACAACTGTTATCTCCACCTCCTTCCAGTACAACTTTCTTGGGGCTTCTAGCAAAGCCCAAGAAGGAGACCTCTTAGAATATCAGGCACCATGGCAAGCTGGAGAGGCGAGAGTGTAGGACTGACAACCCCCTGGTCCAGCGTGCCCTGGTGGAGTAGCAGTTTGGTCAGCCACCTTTGGAAGCACCGTCCACATACATCCCAAAGATCCTGGTTCACATCCCGGGGTGGCGGGAAACAACCAGAATGAACAACTAAATGAAATAAAGTGCTTCTTCCTCCTCTTTCTGCCTGTCTGCCTCTATTCACCTTCATTCCTGCCTGCACCTTTCCTTTAAAAAGAATAAAAATAAAAATAAACCTCCGGTTCCTCTGAAGGAACAGGCTCAGGGGTCTGCTTAGTAAAAGTATCATTTATTCCAGAAGGACATATTTATAGACAGAGAGACACAGGTACTGATCTTTGCCTTCTCTAACTCAATCAACAAAGGATTTGCCACAGCTAATCCCAAAGCAATCATTTGAGACTGCTGGCTCCAAGGGGATCTAGGGATCACCTGTGCTTTTAGCCTGACCAGTGCCTCCTCATGTGCCCCCTTTGCCTTTGGCAATGTGCCTGACCTGCATGGCACCTATTGCCTTCACCTGAAATCTGAGAGAATCAACGCCCCGGGGAACACAGTTCACAAGTTCTCTGAGTCCTGGATCCAGCGGTGACTGAAGCCCAGCTCACCCCAAACATGTTACATGAACCAGTGAACTCCTTCTGGCTTAAGTCAATCTGAGTTGAGCTCCTGACTAGTGAAGGCACCCCCTAGAGGGGTCCTGACCAAGGCCTCCTCGGCTGGGACTGGGAGCTGCCATGGCCCGGCCCCTCCGAGCCCTGCACGCCCCTTGCACACCTTCAAGGTTTTGGTCTGGATCCCAACCAGGCCGCCGTACTTCTCCTCGATCTGAATGTGCTCAGATATCGCACACTTCTGCGTCGTCACTATCTTCTGTGTCAGGATGCAC
Organism: Solenodon paradoxus; assembly: GCA_004363575.1. Lineage (NCBI taxonomy): Eukaryota > Metazoa > Chordata > Mammalia > Eulipotyphla > Solenodontidae > Solenodon > Solenodon paradoxus. The sequence goes on along the minus strand of RJWH01001717.1, from coordinate 64,309 downwards.
AGCACCTCGTTCCTCCTCTCCAGCACCTGCTGCAGCACAGGGTTCTTCAGATTTATTGTTCTGAAAAAGAAAAACAGTCGTGAGTGGCCAAGAGCCCCAGGGGAGTTGGATGCAGTGTGAGTTTTGTCCTCTCACACAGCTGGCGGCTGCAGCGTGAACAGGAGACACACCGGCATGGTTTATTTCCTGGGCATACGTGAAGGTCAGTTGATCTGGAAAGGCGTAAACTCACCCCTCCTGGGGGCCCCTCGGAGCTGCCAGGCCTCTGGAGTCAGGCTGCAGGCAGGAGGGAAGGGGCCCTGTCAAACAGCAGCATGGGTTGTCAAGGAGGAAAATAAAGAACCAACCTGTGGGAGGGCCGCGATCCCTCAGCCTCTGATCTGGGGACTCTGCTTTGCTATTTAATCAGAAGCTGAGGGATCCCAGACATCATAGTGTGGCCCAGGAAATGCAGGATTACTGAGAGGCCTGGTGACCATGCTTCTCTCAGAAGCAAGAGGAACACGCTTAAAGTACAGGCAGTGGAGAAGAAATGAGACTTGAACTAAAAATGGAACCTTTTGCCACATCAAGAATGTTAATCCTTAGAAGGGCTTTTATGTCACCTAGAGATGGGGAAACGATCAATATGGCTCCCCCACACTGTCACATCCTAAGACGACTCCTCTGGGAGTTGCTTCCAGATGCTTCCAGGTGACACTTTCCTAGCACATTTGCTTATTGGTTCCTTGTCCATCTCCCCGCTCCAGACTATAGACTGCCATCTTATTTACTGCTTATCTCAGTACAGTGCCTTGTGAGCCTAGAGGGGCTGACAATATTTTTGGAATAAAGGATGAAATCTGTTTTTCATTCTATTTGCATTAATGCGTATAAATGATGATGTGTACGTATGCTCCTGGTTGTGGAACGAGGACACACATAGAAGATGGACACAATGGAGGATTAGCAGTGTGGTTTCAAGAACGATGTCACTCTTCTTAAGACACTGTGTTTAGGTCCTGGAGGCACAACTTGAGAGGAGAGTCAGGGTGCCTGCCAGTCAGAATGAACATTTGAACCCATCCTTTCAACTCCTCCTTCTATTGTACGCAATTCTTTTGGCAGATTCTTAAAAATCGACTCCATCAAGTACTGTTAAGGTGTCGGCTCATCTCGTAAACACGCGTAGCAGAAGCAACAGGCCCAGAACTGACAGCAGAGGAATAAATGAAGGCCGCCCAGAGGTGTCTGAAGTGACTGACAGATTAGAAATCACTGAACTGCTTCGTGCCTTAAGCAGATCCACTAAAACCACCCCTGATGCTGTCTTAGCCAGTGTTCAATTATTTGAAAAGAAAACGCAAACTAAACCATCCAAGACCCCATCGTTTCAAATGTCCACCTCCATTTTGAAGGCCCACCTCACCCCCTTCCAAACACCAGAGGAGGAAGAGGGGGAAGGCATCACAGGAACGAACCTTCTTTCTGCATCTGAGGAGAATACAGCCCGGAGATGTCTCCCAGTCCAGTCAAGACCTGCAAGGCTTCCTGCTCTCAGAATGGCCCCAGCACAGGGGGGGGACGGAAGGCTGGTCAGGAACAGAGCTGTCTCTGAGGTTAAGAGTCAACAGACGGAGAGGAGAAAGTAACTGGGCTAAGACTGCCGCTGGCTGACTGGGTGATGCTCCCTGGAAGTCAAGTGCAGACAGCATCTGCCTGCAGGCCTGTCCCCTCAGCTGACAGGGCTGTTTCCCAAGACAGTGCTGCCCCCTTTTGGAAGCTAAATGCTGGACAAGCTTCATCTTCCATTAGGAGAGGAAACCTGAGGTAGACAGAGGGGAAGCTAGTGATCGGGGGGAAATGGATTGATTGACTGTTTACAAGCCAATATCTCCTCGCCCAATCAACATGGCCAGGACCCAGAACAGCTCGTGGGAGAGGGGCCCTGGTCCAGCCCTCCTTAGAGCAGAAATCACCACAGTGAGACTCCCCTGGGCCCACTGAACCAGCCATATTTCATTGTGATTCATTTACTTTGTAAGCCTATGTTTGTTTGTTTTTTATGAACTTAAAGGGGTTCTTCAAACTGTTGTGTTCAAAGAACAAAAAACTTTCAAATCCTAGATCTGGGGCCCCCTAGATGAGGGAAAAAGACCCAGAGAGATAGAAGACAAAGTCACACAGTTCGGAAGCCCAGGTGGTTCGCTCACAAAGCCCCACAAGGTCACAGCAGCCCCGCCACTGCTGTCTCCTGCCTCTAGGTGACGGCACCCCTGGGTGTTCCAGGAATTTGATCTCCATCTCTACTTTCATACACTGCTCTGTCCATTTCTACCTGTCAATAACTTCCTACGCTCACCTACCGAACGGGAGATATTCACTAACCGCACATCCAACAAGGGGTTGGTATCCAAAATACATAAAGAACTCATGCAACTCAACAACAAAAGTCAAACCACCCAATTAAAAAATGGCAGAGGAGCTAAATAAACACTTCCCCCCAAAGGTCATACAGATTGCCAGCAGGCACATGGAAAGATGCAAATCAAAACTATAAGGAGATCCCACCTCCCACTTGTGGAACTGGCTATTATCAAAGAGACAAACTCAAACCAATCAACCCAGGTATTGAGGTAGACGGTAGATGTAGAGAGAAGGAAACCCTTACACACAGCCAGTAGGAATGTAAACGAGTATGGCTATTCTGGAAAAAAAGTATATAAATTTCAAAAAATAAGTAAAAAAGAGAAATCCATATGATCCAGGTATTATATCCAAAGAAAATGAAAACACTAATTTTAAGGGGTATCTGCACCCCATGTTCACTGCAGTATTCCTCACAGTAGCCAAGAGCTGAAAACAACCCAAGTGCCTATCAACAGATGGGATGGACACAGAAGATATCGTGTATCTACACAATGGAAAACTACTCAGTTATATACATATATATATATATATTCCTGCCATTTGCAACAATATGGCTGGACCTCACTGTCCTGAGACAAGCAATAAACAAAAGGCACAGACTCCACTCCCATGGAGTTTATATTCCAGAGTCCCAGAGGGAAGAACTGGGTAATGACAAACAAGCAAATGTGCTTTAATAAGTCAAAGAAAACATCATGATTTCACTCATCTGTGGTACGTAAAAAAACAAAAAGAATGAACTAAACAAAAAGAAACTTAGACTATAAGACCAAACCAGTGGTACCAGAAGGAAAGGGGAAGGGGAGGGAGTAAACTGGACAAAAGGGACCCACTGTGTGGTGAAAAATGGAATTGGACTTCTAGTGGCATACAGATGTTGATGTCTAATAATGTACACCTGTAACCCATTTAATGCTATAAACCAATGTTATATCAAAAATTTTTGCGTAAAACATATCTTACTGACTAGCTAGACCAGTGGCTGGGGGTTGAAAGGAGAAATTATATCCGAATCCTCTGGGAACGTTTTTGAGAATATCGACACCTGCCTGTCCTCCCCAACCCCATCCCCAATGACTTAAGACTTACGCCTTTAGAAACATCTTCCCCAGGTTGTCCTGATTTGCTCCATCTCTCCTGGGTCCCATTAAGAACCTTTGAACAGCATGGACTTTTGAAAGACACAAGAAACTATTAACGGCAGTTCCCCGCTCAGCGGAGAACTAGAGGGCGAGGAGACGAGGGGAAGGAGGCTTTTCACTTTTTCTCTCTTGACCTTTTGACATTTAACCTGTGTGAACATATTAATCAAAATCGTTTTTATTTAAAAAACATGCCTGTGGGTGCACTCTGGTGGCTCAGGCGCTAAGCCTGCAGCTGAAGTGTGGACTGTGTAAAATCCAAGGACCCGGGTTAAGACCAGGGGCCCAGAGAAACAACCAAAACATGAAACAAGTAAACAAAAGTGCTTCCTCCTCCTCTTTCTTTTGATGATGATGATGATGACAATGACGGTGATGTTGTCATCTCTGGACAGTCTGTAAGTTCCTGGAGACAGACTACCCTGCTCCTTTTAACGGGGCCCGGACCTGTCCTTCATCGTTAAGAGCCTGGATTGAAATAAAACTCATCCCTCAATCCAGCCGGGGGTCACTGCCCACAGACAGGAGACATGGGGGAGAAGCTTTCCCACAAGAAAGTGAGCCGCCATGTGTTCGTCCTCCTCCTCCTCAAATATATTTTAAGGACAGTCCAAGGTGCCCTCTTCCAGAGGGCTGACAATTTGAAAGCATAGGAGGCCTACTTTAAAGGGCTGGACCCTGAGGAAGCCATCTGGAGGCAAGGGAAGCGGAGGATGCACCGAATGAGGGAGCAGAGCGCCCTTTCCTCACCCAGTAGACTTGCTGAGGCGGTTCCCAGCGTTCAGCTCCTTCCCTGGGTTGTTCCCTCCTGTCTCTCAGGCTCAGCTTGTACACATGTGAAGTGAGAGCTGGCTTGAGGCCGACACTTACGAAGCCTAAAGCGCACCACGCCTGCCCATCCGTGCGTGTTTCTTTCCTTCCTCGCAGGCAGAGAAGCCAAATCAAGGGTCCTCTCAGGATGATCAAAGGCATGCCCAGTTTTCAGCAGACAATTTCAAGTGAGCTCTCACCTTCACAGGGAGCGACCCTTAAAGTAAGAAAACAGCCACAAAGATAACAGGCAGGAGTTGGCTGGGAGCCGAGGCCGAGCTAACTCTTTCACCCTCAGAAAGTCTGTGAGCATCTTGAGAAAGAAAAGGAGGGAAATACCACTTCAACAACGTGCTCTTTCTATGGGGACTATGCTGAGCACTCGGGCACTGGAAGCCTCTAGCACTCCAAGTATGGCGTACCTATCACCATTTTGTTCAGATTTGGGAGCCCTGAACTAGGGAATCGGCCCCCACAGATGAGTCTCTTGGCCAACCTGGTAACTCATTGTTCTCAGCAGGGTCTGGGGAAGGATGGGACATTCGTCACAGTTCTGGCCATTGAGACCTGAGGAGAAGGCTGTTGGAGGCTTCTGGGAGGGACCACTTTTCTGTCTCTGGACTTAGCTGACTGCGATGAGACCATGTGGGGAGAGAACTAGGCTGCGGGGACAGGCAATGCATGCAGGCTGCCACAGGGGGGCACCATGGAGTCATAGGACGGTCCATCCACCACTAAGGGCTGGTAAAGGGAGACTCACCTCCCCTCTGGATGTTCTTATGTGAGGTAATCACAAATGTTCTTTGCAATAGAGAAACATAAGAACTCGTGAAGCTATTGTCACCTTGATTCCACAAAGGGAAGAGAAGCACAGAGAGCTCATCAGCCCATGACCCAAAGTCATAGGGCTAAGAGGGGCCAGAAAGAGAATCTAGCTGAGTGTGCCCAACCCAAAGTCCTGTGCCTTCTATCGTCCCTCCGTCTGGGCCCCCTCTGGCCACTGCATACAGAAGGAACTTAATTCAGGCTTGTGAATAAATAAGCAGCCTTTCTGTTCAGCCTTCCTGCAAGAGCGCCTGAGAGCCTAGCAGCAGAGCTGCTCAAAAATAAAGCAACCACCCACCGGCTGGCTCCTCACCACCAGCCAACAGTTTCCTTTTCAACTAATAACGGAAATGTCAAGAAACCTGGACTCCATTCCCAGGGGCCTCCACTTCTACTGCAGAGAGAAGGCTTGATGCGCCCTGGTGACTCAGTCCTTTAGTCTGGACTGGTGTCGGGAGCAAAGCTCACAGAAAGCCCAGGACCCGAGAAACAACTAGAAATAAACTGCAAATAAATAAATGTTTCTTCCTCCTCTCCCTGCCAGTCTGCCTGCCCGCCCTCATTCCTGCCTGCCTGTCTGCCTCTTTACACAAAAGTAAGAAATAAAGAAGCCTTGTACTCTTCTCTCCCTTGGCTGTGACTTCAGGATTGTAAATTATTTGAAAAAAATCAATGTGGGGGCACAAGCTAACCACAAATTGTTTACCAAAGTGACCAGCCCACCCTCAGATGCTGACGGCCCCACCTCTGTGCACAGAGTAGTATATGTCACACCTTATCTCACTCACATTCGACAGGGAGAGGCAGGAGAAAATGAGCAATTACAGGCATTCAGCCTTTCAGATGGAGTCATTAATTAACTGCCACCGGTGGAGGAGATGCAGCCAGTCTGAGAGGCGATAAGCCAAATGCAGCTGATGCAGAGAGTGGATTCACACAGGAGCCCTTGGGACATTTTTCTCTTTCCAAGCTATCACAGCAGCCTGACTGGAAGAATCACGTGTTCTGTGAGCCTGAGCTTTAAATCCTCAGTCCAGGCAAACTAATTAACTTCTGCATTTCAGGTTCCTCAGATGTAAAATGAAGATGAACCAATTATTCTTTCAACCAAATAGTACTTGGTCTACTGCCAGCACTGCGCCGGCCAAAGGTGAACAGAGCGGTGTTCCAAGATGGATACAGACAGGGATTCCGGCAGTTACAGCACAGCTTGCGTGCCGTGGGGTTGGTGCTCCGACAGGTGACTTGTAGGTGAGGGAGCTCTTGAAGGAAGTGGGGGCTAATGGAGGAATCGGTCAGGTGAAGCAGAGGAAGGGAGTGTTCAGTGTCCTGTGTGTCTGTGTGCACAGGAGTCAAGATGCTCTCAGACGAGGCTTGGAAGTGACAAGGAGCCTGGCATTAATCCTAGGGCTGAAATAAACTCAGAGGACTGGACTGGGTGGCAAGAGGGGAAATGGGGAGAAACAGCTCTGAAGAACAAAGGGGGACTTAGTCCACTTGAGGAGCGTGTGGACTCACTCTAGCAGAGTGGAGAGCACCCAGCAGTGAGGTGATGGGATTGGCTGCCACGTGGAGAACCAGCTGGAAGGGGTGGAGCGGGTTGCAGAAAGCCCGACCAGGAGGCTCCACAAACATCCAACAGGAGATGGTGGAGGTCTGCACCTAAGAAACGGTTGCAAGGCCTGGGCAAAGGAAACAGGTAAGACCAATGATCGTTCAGAGGCAGAATCAGATGAGAGGCAAGGCGTGGGAGAAAGGCGAGCAAGAACCTCGTCTGACACTCAGGCTGAGACACCTGGGCTTGGGCCTCCCCAGCCAGGACCTCGAAGGGTGGCAGGCAGAGAAATGGCTTTAGAGAGAAAATGAAAAGTTCTGTGATGGATAGAGCCCATGTCAGACACTGTGTGAAAAGTTCAGATGGCACAAATGTCCCTTCGATCCAACTCCTGACTCATTCCAATCCACCCAAATTTGTATCACACTGTATCTCACTGAGTCTGGCACATTTTTGAAAACATCTTAATCTCTCTGAAATCAGGATGTCTTAAAATTGATGGGGGACATGATGTAATTGGCAGTGTTCTTTCTTAGTGGTACATACGAGAGTGGTGCATCTTACAATGGGTGACACCTTGGATTTGATGAACTACAATAATGTCTATCAATCTTAGAAGAAAATAGTATTGAATGACTTCTCTTAGGACTTAAATCCTACCTAGTTCCAAAAAGATCTGAAGTAGCTTTAAAAGTAAAACTTATAGTACAGAGAATGATTTCTGTAAAATTACGAAAACAATTCCAGGGGTTAAAAGTGGGAAAGAGGCTCGGGTGGAGTAGCAGGTAGGTCGGCCACCTCTGAAGGAGCACAGTCCATGTACATCCCAAGGATCCCAAGTTCATGTTCTGGGTCCGGAAGGAAACAACCAAGATGAACAACTACGTAAAAATAAAATAAAATGCCTCATTTGCCTGTCTCCTTGCCTACTCTCCTTCATCCCTGCTTACACCTCTCCTTTTAAGAAAATGTTGGAAAGAATTCCCAGAACATGTTTGCGCAATGGATGACAACTCGCGGAGCAGCGGTTAAGTCGATCTGAAGGAGCACAGGCCGCGTGCCCTGGGGTTCAGTCCTGGGCCTGAGGGGAAACGAGTGTGAACAAGAAAATAAAAATTAAAAATAAAGTGCTTCTTCCTCCTTCCTCTTCCTGCCCGCCTTCATTCCTCCGGCACCTTGAAAACAAATGATGCGTCCTGGTGGAGCAGCAGTTGGAAACAGTCCATACATACACTCCAAGGACCCGGGTTTGTGTCCCAGGGCCAGGGGTAATAACCGAGACAAACAACTGAATAAAGAAACAAAATGCTTCTTCCTCTTGTCTCTTCCTGCTTGCCTGCCCCCTATTCATCCCTGCCTGTACCTTTCAGTAAGTAAATAAATATATACATAGTTTTTTAAATCTGAATATCGAGAAGGCAACTGAAAAGGTCAAACTTCCAGGAAATCCTGATGCTGAACTAAGACTAAAACTAGGAGATGGAATAATTTGGGTGGAAAAAGGCAATAAACTGAACTTCGAAGGGCACAGAGGTAGGCGTGGTGAGGGAGCTGTTCTTCCAGAAAGATACTGTGTAAAAACAGTGCCTTCGGCGGGGCCCTGAGAGTCCTAGTTGAATTAACGACAAAGAATATGGTGACGAAGACAAGACCCATTGATGTCTTAGTGATACTATCCAAGGGCTTCATTTCATACGTTTTTATTCCAGAGTTGGACAAGCATCTCCTGCTATAAACAACACACACAGAGAGGAGCCCGTGCACGTCCCCAACTTCTCCACGGCACAGCGACATCCCTGGGCCCACACAGAGTAGGAGAAGCCAGGCTGTTCTCGCCCACAGGAACCAGGAGTGCTCCGACTTTCACTGCAGGGAGGTAATCCTTCCTCCTGGGGGGGGCAGGGGGGGGATTCTGAATGAAAAGCACCGTGCTGTCTGCTTGCTCTGGAGCAGCGAAATAAGAGCTCAAAGATGTGGGCAGAAACGCTCTACCTCAGAAACTCGGAAGACTGACAATGTCTCTTCTGTAGCTCCTCATCTCTCAGCTCAGGCCACCCAATGGTCACACCTTTCCCTCCCAGGCCTCTGACCTTCCCAGTGTTTTCGAATCAGCCTCTATTTGAAGCTTGTAATAATTGCCATAAATGAGGGAAGTATCCACACTAATGGCTAAAATTAATGAGAACCTACCATGTGCCAGGCGCTGCTCTGCATGCTTTTTGCATTTCCCCTCATTTAACTCTGATAGAAACATCTTGGGAACACTAATCCTAATTTATTAAAATCCTAGACTGCAGAGGCAGTAAAAGATGGTTCCTATGTCTTGGTTTAAAGAAATAGATCTTTTCTTAAGCAGATGGTATATCAGTATTTGCTGTATTACTCCTTATACTTCTGTGGTTTCTACATTTTTAATTATTTTAATTTTAGGAAGCAAGCCTGAAGTTCACCAAACAGCACTCAGCCTGAGAAGACCTCCCCTCCAGCCTCCAGAGCAGATGCGGTGCTGCTGACCTCTCCCACCCCCAGACATTGGGGTGTCTCTACCTGGATTGATTTGACTACTTAAAGGCTGCCCCTGAAGGAGAGACAAAGAAAAAAAAAAAGAACAAACAAAACGACCAGCTTCAGGGAACTCTTGTTGTCCAAGTGCATGAGTCCTGAGTTCTTTAAACAGTTTGGCAGAAACTCTATTAAAAATGCCACTACTGAGTCAAGTACAAAGACAAAGGAAATGATTTTCAAACTTTCTGCTGGTGGCCAGGACAGTCACCAAGCAGAAAAGACCAGTTCCAACTTTACTGAATGATTTTCCCAAGAAAGAGATGAGCCCTCAAATCCCTCCCCTCAAAAAACTCCTAAATAAAGGAAGGTTGATGGCATGTTGAAACATGCTTAGCAGAGCTACCGCAGTAACTTAGAGGTCGAAGATGGGTAATAAACAGCGTTTCTATGTGTAAAACTTGTAAAATATTGGGAATATTTAGATATAATAAACTTTAAGCATAATTTTAAAATATATTAAGCAATCACAAAGGTTTATCATGATCATACCATTGCTTCCATGATGTATATTATTATTTTTTAATCTTCGGGAAAAGCCAAAATTATCATATATACATAAAAAAATAATCTGCTCTACCAAAATTTGCTTTATAACATGACAACAAATGAGAGTGATATCTGCCTTTATGATAACGCCCACCTAAAAAGCCAAAAAAGCAGAAAAGAAAGCATCTCTGGGAATCAGCTGAAGCCCAAGGGGAAGGGCAGAAGTATGCACTCTGGGGTTCCCTCCCTTCTAGACATTCAGCCAAGAGGAAACCTTCAAAGATCATCTAGTCCAGCTATTTCACCTATGGACTAAGGAAACTGAGGCCACAGGCAGGCATACCAAATCTACAGAAGTCATGTACCAAGTTTAAAAAAGTCACTTACCAGGAAAAACTTCCCTAGACCCAAAGACATTAGAAACAAAACACTGGCAGAGATGGGGTGGGATGTGGCAGTTACACTTAGAGCAATTTACAAACGGCAACTTACAATGGAAGACAAGGCAGAAAAGCGAAAGGGTTTATTATTGAAAAATACTGGATCTTAAGAATAAAACACAGTGTCAGCTTTTGGCATCAGAGTTATTGTTGGAGTCATGGGGAGTATGTGCCAGTGTTCCCTGCTCTTCAATACTCTGGAGATGTTTAAGAAAAACAGGTGTTGATTCCTCTCTGAAGGGGTGAAACTCAGTGGAGAAGTCATCTGGGTCCTGCGCTTTTATTTTCAGGGAGACTTTTGATGACCTCTTCAATGTCTTTGCTGGTGATTGTTCTGTGGGGCCTATTCAAGAACTTGGCAAATATTATCTTATTTAAGATAAGCCTATGACATATGTTTTATTATCCCCACTTTATAGATGAGAAAACCGAAGCTAAGAAGTCTGCCTGAGGTTGTACAGTATTTGCGTGTCAGAGCCAAGGTTCAAATTTCTTTTATGCCCAAGTCCTGTGCTTAACATTCTATCCTGTTCAGTTTATTGTTATTGATACTGCTTTATTTGGAAAGACAATGCTATTCAAAATTTTGTAATTTTACTTTGATCACGCTGAGCTTTTCTTTTTAGTTACCTTATTTTTCTTGATTCCAATTTTTAACTTTTCTATATTAAGGAATTATGATTCAAGCTTACATTATGAATTTTATACGTTCTATATTCATTTGAAAGTTTAATTATTTTGGAAATACCAATATCCTGAGTTTCTTTTGAAAAAAGTATTGAATATGACAAATTATGTTCTTTTCTTGGCCTAAAAAAGTTAAAAAAAAAAACAGATGGGTGTTTCTGTCTCCTCTCTCTTCCTGCCTGCCTGCCTACTTTAGCCTACTCTATTCCTACCTGCACTTTACCTTTTTAAAAAAGGATAAAACATGATTCTGAGGCATTATGAGAAGGTCCTGATGAACACATCCATTATTTTCCATTTTAAAACATGAAGAGCAGTACATGACATAGCATGGTTTCTATCAAGAATGTTTTAAGAAAAACAGAAGGCTCTCTCTCAAAGGGGCCAGCTCCCAAAGTCTGGTGCTGTCGTGCCCAATGATGCTAGACAGACCTGTCTTTTCAGGGAGAGATTAAGTTTGTTTCTGAGCTGTGTACACATCCTGTGGACAATAAAGTCAATATTCTGGATTCTGAAAGTGAAAACAACCTGCATCCAGATGAAAAAAATCTGTATCCAGATGATCTTATCTAAATGACCTGAAATAAAAATGACCGACTTGTAAGTCAGCCCTGGAGAACATGCAGTACCTTAAGCATCACTAATTACCACTCCCGAGGCCACATGTGTCAAACAGTGTCCTGTTAATCAAGGATGTTGTGGGAGCCCGGAAACAGGCAGACAATATAAATAAGAATTTAGTACAGCTTGTTACCACTTTGCATGCTCCCCATCCCGAGTGGGAGTCCGCCTGTGTCCCCCCAACTCCAGCTTATCTTTACCTCTTTGCAATAGAACAAGGAAGACGTGTCTCTGTGATATGACACCTCTTTCACTTCTAGACCTTAACTGTCCTTTACATGATCCTGGTGCTGCTCCACCCCCACCCCTTCCCCAGCACCTCTACAATGGACAGGGTTTCTGAAGACCCTTCCAAGGTGATCTCATCCCATGTTCATGTTCAGGTACCTTCAGGGGGGCAGGTCTCACGATTCACATGGATTTGCTCAGATCACACCTAGTCCAGGTACTCTCACAGGAAGCCCAGATTCATTCCTTTCCCTTTACATCCTGTGTTATAACTACTTTAACTTCAGTGAATGTCCTTGCTTCACAGTCACCTAAGCATGACTCAGAGGAGCAACAGGATCGTTGGAGCCAGGAAATCCTGGGTTGCGTCCCAGCACCGAATTGAGCTCTGAGCCTGAGAACACATCATTTCTTCCCAAATATTAGATCCCCACGTTTGAAAGGAGACTCTGAGCAGAGTAAATGAGTTGATATCCACAAAACTAGGCACACAACAGGCACTCACTCAGCGGTGTTTCCTTCCGTGACCTCTCTCCCTGCTTCCCCATCCACCCACCAACAACTGCTGGTCCAAGCAGCCTTCTCCCCAGGGGAGAATGTCTTCTCACATCTCTGATCACTGACCCCTCCTTCCAAGATTGCTGTTGGCACTATCTTCTACACCTGATCATGAAGAGTGTTTGAGAAATCTATATTGGGAAATGTGATGATAGGGCACTGCCAAGCTCTGGTTCTTGAAATAGACACTAGATTGCAAAACAGAGCTTAGCTCTAAGGCGCTGTCAGAGGGAGAGCAGAGACCCTAGGCCACTCCCAGCCCTCCTGTCCCTCTTGTCCCTTACTTGCCAGACCTAGCAAATAAAAATGCAGGATGTCCAGTTAAAAAGATAAGCAAAAAATATTTTTCTAGTATGTCCCAAGTGTAGCAAAGAAGGAGAACACCTTCCCAGCAAAGAAGAAAAGCAATAGATAAAGGAAAATAATTATTTCATCTTTATTTTACATGATGACTATCAGAGAAAGAAGTATTTTTCCCTTGCAGCTGGTGCCACCAGAGAAAGCTCAACATTCTCAGACCAAAAGGGAATTTCTGCCAAGTCCTGATTCAGCAGCGTCCTGGACCCCTGAAGTGCCAGGAGGCAGGAGTTACATAACAGCCATGAGTGTGCCCTGTTGGCCTAGGAGATCGGGTCACCAGACATAGTCCACATACAGTCCAAGGACCCAGGTTCAAAACCCAGGGCCAGGGGAAACAACCAAGATGAACAACTAAATAAGACAGATGTTTCTTCCTCCTGTTTCTTCCTGACTGCCCGGCTACTTGCCTTTAAAAAAAGAACAAACAGCCATGGTCTTTGAATTCCATTAAGCATCAGAGGTTACTGAACAGGTGAATGGGCTCTGAAGATGCTTAAGCATCCTCAACGCCTGTACAAAATCTGCCCACCACATGCAGAACATAGGAGTTTTATGGTACCCGCCACTCATTTTTAAGCATTTCATTAATATTGCATTTCATATTTATATGATCCTGTGAACCTTGGAAAAGAAGAAAGGAGCCACTCATACTTAAATGCAAGTGAGTTTTCTAAATTTATTTGGGTTTGGAATTTTTTAAAAAGAAAGATGATAAAAGTATACCAGAATATGCACGTGACTACACAGACTGAAACACCACTTCTTATCAAGATAATTACAATAACCTCCTGATCGAATCCCTGCTTCTGCCATGCGGTCTCTTCTCAACCCAACCATCAAAATGATCTTTGCAAAACGTAAGTTGGACCATGTCACTTCCCTGCTCTAATAAGTCTCTGGTGGTTTCCCACCTCACTGCAAGTAAGACATGTCTTTCCAGTGACCTGCAAGGTCCTACCTGACCTGCCACCTACTCCTTTCACCCCCTCTGGCTTCACCCCTTCTTACCAGGCTTGCCCGGATCCAGACGCACTGACCTCGGCTCACATTCTTACCCCAGAAGCCCGATGGTCACTCCCTACCAGACTTCATGTCTGTGCTCCCATGGTCACATTTTCCAATCACAGTCCCCCCATTTTAGCCTGCTCAATGCCTGTCAGTGGTTTCTCTCCATACACCAGTCCCCATCAACCTAGTCTACATTTTCCTTTGACATATTTCATGTCTCTCCCCATGATCACATCGGATACACATGTCAGCATTTTGTTCACCCAGCATCCCCAGCACATGGAACGGTACACAGCACGTGACAAAATTATTTACTGAATGTTGAATAATAGAAGGTCAAAAGAATGACAAGTTCTACTAACTTGTTTTTACTGAAAACCAAGTAATGAGTAAGTGTGGGGTAGCCTTCAAGACTGCAAAGTTGAAAAACAATTCTTACCCTGATATCCCTCCCTCACTTTCTTCCTTTCCGAATCAGAAAACTATTTAAAAAAAAAAAAAAAGGGAAAGGCTTGTGATTTTACTATCTGATATTAACATTCAAAAATGTAAGACACGACATTCTCACTGGCGTCATTTTAAAAACTGCATAACATGAAAAAAGTACGTATTTGCCTGAAGTAACATTGTTTTTTTTAATTTTCTTACAGGAAAGGTACAAGTAGAAATGAAGGCAAGCAGGCAGACAGGCAGGAAAAGAGGAGAGGAGGAAGCAGCATTTTAATTTTATTTCCATTTTAGCTGTTTACACTGGCATTTCCCCCCAGATCTGGGGCTCCAACCCAGGGGTATGTGGCCTGTGTCCTTTGTAGGTGGTTGACCCAAATGCGCTCCACCAGAGCACAGCTGAAGTAACATTCTTTTAGAGTGCTTCTCAAGGCCACTCTGACTAAAACCGTCCCGGAATTCTGGAGTAAAGGACTAGCTCCCTGTAAGTTTCAGCACAGCCGATATTCAACACACGTTTGTTGACTGGCAAACTTCCCCACTGCCGCCTTTAAACAAAGTTCCAGCCAAGTAACCTTTAGAAGCGAGACATGTCAAAATTCAAAATGCCGAACCTCTCCCATTACCTGTCCACAGAATCTCGGATGAGCTGCTGCAAGTCCACCTCCTGCTTCCTCAGGGCTCCGAACGAAGACTGGCTCTCCACCAGGCCTCTGCCGCCAACACTCAGCTGGACCTTCCCCAGCGCTGTCTCCACGGTCCCACTCAAATGGTTTTCAAACTTGCTCTCATACTTCACAAAGTCCGACTCCACGACCACTGAACAGGAGAGATGGCCAAAGGAATCTGATGACAATCGGGCCATGTCTGTGCCTTAGGTCACCTGGCCCTCCGATCTGGGGAGCGTGAGGCCTGCGTCCAGAACGGAGAGCGGCAGCCATGCCGTGTGGGCGCAAAAGAAAAAGGAGGCCGCCCACCTGCATGCTGACGGGGAGCATGGTGTGCACTGGTGGCCAAGGGCTTGAGGGCTGCTTTGCTGCTTTTTTTGTCTTTTAATTCTACCATGTACATACATAGGAAAGTGTCCAGAGCATTTGTACAGTTTAATGAATAATTTTACAGCAATCACCTGTTTAACCATTATCAGGTGAAAAAATAGAGTGTTTTATATGTGCTCTTTTCCAGGGTTAAGACGATACAGGGTTCGAGATGAGGACACCCCAGCAGAGAGAAACCAGCAGTGCCCCACCCCTCAGGCTGCCCGCACATGCCTCAGTCTGGCAGGTCGTTCACCTGCCCCATCCTCGGCCATCTGCCCTGCCCACCCACTCCGCCTAGAAGGCATTCCCCTGGCCTTCATTACTATCTCCATGCAAATAACTACCTTTCCATACTTACCTGTTTATACGTGACCTCTACCCAGTTATTAAATTTCTGCGATTCCTTATCTCTATCTTCCTGATAAGGTTGGCTGGGCAAGCTCTTCTTCCCTCCCTGGCACACAAGCTCCACACTTTCCAGTCTTCCTTCCCGTCTTCCCAGATCCCACCGAGTATTCTGATTTCCATCAAGGCCACTGCAAACAGCCATGCTCCTCCACCCAGTCATGTCCAGGAGGCTACGATCAGATTGCCTTCAAGCTCTGTCCTTGAAAAATATCTGATGATCTCATACCTCGACAGGCAGCCTTACCTTCTCTCCCGGTTTCTACTAATCTTTCCATCTAGCCAAATGACATCAGAAAGAGTCTCAGTCATCCTCATTCTGGGCTACACATGGAGAGTCCCAGGAACTTCACAGTCTTTTCCATTCCCCTGACCTCTCTCCTGGACTCCTGGCTGTACTTGACAAGAGACTCACATCCACTTGGAGGCTGAAAGGCTTCTTTCCATCTACTTGGCCCCTAGTACCTGTCATTTTTTTTCACTCCAGTCAAGAAAACTATTCCTCAACCAGGATTAATGAGAATTAATCACCATTCCTTATCTTTGCAACTTACAGAGTAGGAAACCACCTCCACTACCACCAAAAACTATCATCTATGAAAATGCTCCCCAACTCAAAGCATTTTCCTGGTAACATCTTGTGGAATACAAACACTTTGGGAAATGATATGGGGTACAATTGTTAAGAGCTCATGATTCTATACCTACTGTAATATTCCTAGCTGGGAGATCTTGGATAACATTCATCTCCTGCAACCTCAAACTGGTCATATGTAATTTCGAGATAATATATATAAATAACATATAATAATATATGACAATAATAAATACATATCTGATGGACTCTGTTGCAAGTTGATGAATCTAATACAGAGCCTGCAACAAAAGTGCTAAGCCATCCACTGTGTTTAGGGAGAAGCAACATCATTTTCTAATAGGACAGTCCTAGGTGCTACAAAGTGCTACCAAGACAGAAATTCTGTCTTCAGGTCACAGTTTTGATCTCAGTCAAACTTATTCCCACCCCTGGAAAGTCTGTCCCCAAGATTGGATCCTATAGCAGATGGGGACAATGAAGACTTGTCTACACTCTGGACACACCTCCAAAAAGCGATCATTTGTGGACTCTTGTGCATCAAGTCGATTACTGCTAATGGAAGAGAAGGAGTAAGGAAACCAACCGGCTATCACTGGGACTTTCAATAATCAAGGTACCAGCCCGTCAACCTTCACATCCCTGGGCAATACAAACACCCCAAAATTGTTGCAAGTAACAAAAGATAACAAATGAGAAGCACTGCAAATCTGCTCAGTAGACAAAGTATAAGGACACCTCTTATCACAGCCCTAATACCAGTAAGACCCACGACCAGGGATGAGCTCTGCCCGCAGATGACTAACGTACCTGGGACGTCTCCTCTACAGTGACTCCCCTGCCCCACCAATCTCACATGGGTCTCCATGAGCTTTCAGGGGACCACAGAGAAGCACTTCGACAACACAACAGTGAAATTCCAATCGCTCAGGAGTCCAGGGTCCATGTTATGATTATTTTTTCTCTTGCTTCTATTCATATTTAGTTATTTCAATAGAAGTTTTACCAGAAATTACAAGTCCAGGAGGGAAACGACATAAAATTAATATAAACTCGTGTCCACTGCTTGGCAGTTCTGATAATGAGCCTGGTTAAAGAAAGCACTGGCTAGAATGCTGGTCTGGAAGAAAGTTCGGAGGTTATCTGTCAACTCCTCAAACGATCTCCTCTCTTTTCTTCCCCTTGAATAGAGATGCCGTCACAAAATTAGAGAAACTTAGAGCTGAAAGACTCAAACATAATTTAATCCAATAACTAAGAGCTAATGATACTTTTAATCATAATCTAAAAAACAGTGTAGTAATGAGTAGAAGAGTCTTCAAAAGGCTTTCAGCTTATAAACCACTCATTCTATCCCTGAGAATCTATGCTAAAACAATTGTTTGAAGGAGAAAAATTCAAACAAATAATGCTTATCACAGCCTTATTAAATACTCAATTGGAAAGGTCAAGCCAATCAGGGTGCATACATATAAAAATAATAGTATGTGTTTGTTGAAAACAGTATTAGAAAATATTTAAGCCTATGAAGGAAAATTTAGGAGGCTAAATAAAAAATAAATAAGGAGTATATAAAAATTACCTGTAGTTGTTTCCAATTGTCTTTGAAAATTTAGAAGCAGAGAAAAGTCGACTACAATCTAAATAATAGTGGGAATTACCAACTTAATGATAGAATTTTTGTTAATTTATTTTCTTCCTCGTGCCTTTTCATATTTTATAAACATACTGCAATTACTATAAAAATGAGTATGATTCCTTTTTTGATGCTGACAACTTTCAAGCCCACCTTCCCCACTTCCTTTTCCATTATACATTTGGGCAAGCTTAGGAGACAACGCAGGTGCTTCCTCCATTGGCGCTGGCAAAATTTCAAAACTTGCAAGTCCCATCCCACACACGGAACTCTCATCCCAGGCCCACGCCCTAATCGAATAAAAGTTAAAGTCATCTTCGTGTACTCCATTCTCTCTAGCTATTTTTGGACCAGCTTGGGAGACTGTCCTGCTCTTTCTAGAATGTCTCATTATGTGAGTAACAAAAATCTGCACACTCTCCTGTTTAATACAAGGAGCAACACCAAGCTAACTTTTGAGGAAAGGACCCATCCCACTAATGCTGAGTGTCTATAACACCTACAAAAGGCATGTCTTCTCTTTACACCCAAAACTGCTATATTATTTTTATAGGCTTGCAGAATTTTGTTCATTTAAGAAAGAATATGCCTTTAAGGCAGTAGACAAAAAAAAAAAAACAAAAAACAAGATGCTTCATTATAAGATTTCATCTTAGTACCACTCGAGACAAGAAGTCTAGCAGCAGTATCTTCTGTTCTAGGTTGAATTACAGAATATACCCAAAGAAACCTACCTGAACTCAGAACTTGGTCTTTTGTGAGTACATCTCCAAGGGTGACAGATAAAAACTGGTACTTGGGTCTCTGCCAGCACCAGAATCTCTTCTTTTTGGTCACCAGGCTTAGAAGCTGCAACTTGTCAGAGTCATTCAGATTTGACACTGCAACAAGGTCACCGCCAGCATCAACTTCTCTAAGAAAATTCCTTGTTGCTTTTGCAAACATCTTGAGAGCTCCAGGTTATCTGAAAAAGAAGTTACACCCAAATTAAAGAAGCTCCTATTTTATGGCTTTTTTTCTAAAAGTACCTTATTTTTATCAAGTATCAATCAGTTGACATGAAAAAATGCCTGCTTCCTGGAAAAGTCTCTAACTGGAGTTCAGCTGATGACAAAGAACTCAAGATGAAATACTGAACGAGAATATTTATGCCAGTCGGAATAAGCTAGGTTATGCTTCAGAAACAAGCCACCCTCAAGTCTTGGTGGTTTATAAAAATAAAGGCTTATTTGTTGTTCACTGTCAGGACAGCACAGGAAAGCTTTGCTCATGGTGGTCATTCAGGGATCCAAACTAAAGGGGCAGCTGCCATCATGAACAGTCAGCAAACATCCAGCAGAAAGGCGGCTTCTGCAAAGTCTCACACCAGCAGTTAAAACCATAGCCCCAAACTGACATTCATCATGGCTACTCACAGCTTGTCAGACTAGTCACACGGCCTCTGCAAACCAAAAGAGTCGAAAAATACGATACCAAATATCCGGAAGGTAAACACTTGAGAATGTTTATTGAACAACATACCAACTATTCGAATTTGTATGTTACTTCTGACATCTCAGAAGTATCAAATATGCTTTTTTTTTTACACTTTATGAGATTTTCCCTATTCAAAAATGGAAAGGAACTAGCTATTGCAATTCAGAAATGAAGACACATTCATACTTCAACTGGAGGGATAAAAAAGACAACATCTGAAGATTTTTAAAAGTACTATATTCTGTGGAAGTAGTATAGACTATTCAATAAATAGTACTGAAACTGGCTAATTATCTGGAAAAAAATAAAGTCAGGTCCCTATCTCAAGTCATATACAAAAGCAAATAAAAGTACTAGAAAAAATGCAGACTAATAACTATAGGTTGAAATAGGTTTAGGAAGACAAATAGCAAACTGGGAAAATACTAATATTAATAACAAAAACTATAATATTTTATAAAAACTCATAAAATCAAGTTTTTAATATGCTTTAGAAGAAGCATAGTTACAAAAGCATAGTTACAAAAAAATTCATGACAGGTAAACTACACATAGCAAATACATACACATACATGTGTGTACATATCAGGTAGAAATTATAACTCAAAAAAGTACAAAATACAATAAGTTTTTAACCAGCCATAGTCAAAGGATAAAACGTCTCATGGATAAGCAACGTGTTTAATTTGTATTGTACCCTGGTATCTGGCAGTCACATAGATAATAAATTCATAGAATTTGAGAGTTGGGAGCAATCTTAGACATTAAGTATTTCAACCACTTTCTTTGACAGGAATCTTCTCTAGGACATTAGGAAACACTGGTCTTACCTATCACAAGAGAACTTTTTCTTAGATTATTTTGTAGCTACCTAAACTTATTATTACAAATTAAAAATAAGAATGAACATTTAAGGAAGGGATTCTAAAACATGTAAAAAGTTACTTTCTGAGAAGCAGTGAACTATAAAGGAGAACTAAGTATGCCCGGGCTTTCATCTCTAATTAATCTCTCATTATATTAAGCATAAGGCTTTTACATGCAATGGAGCCCTCATTCATTAATTATACAAGCATTTATTTTATTATTAATTATTCTTAAGTATCTACTATACCCAGCCAGGTACCATGCTTATTAAGCACTTAGGATACAGAGACAAAAAAACAAAGTCTCTCTTTAATGAGTTTGGAGGTCTCTTTAACTAGTTTGGAGGTCAGATGGATAAATAGACAGTTGAGTTTTAAGCTACTATTTACACAAATTTCTATAAGGAATGAGCCAAGAAAAAACCATCTAGGCACACCCTTGTGATTCAAACCAGGCACAGTTCACATACATCCTAAGGTCCCTGGTTCAGGACCCGGGGTCAGGGAAACAACCAATGATTAACAACTACATGAAAAAGTGCTGCTTCCTCCTCCATCTTCCTGCTTGTCTACCTACTCACTTTCATTCCTGCTTGTACCTCACCTTTAAACAAAAACAGAAAGAAAGAAAGAAAGAAAAGCACATAAATTCAACTGGAGAGAGGGATAAGGTTAACAGAAGTCATCCTGAGACAGATGGCATCCACGCTGCATGTTGAGGGAGAAGCAGAAGTGATAAGGCCAAGGGGCACTGTGAGGGTGCTCCAGCAGAGGAGCAGCCATTACAAAATCCCAGAGTTTATAGGAGGTAGTGGAAGGATAGGGAAGCTCATGCAAGGCACAGTGAAATAATGATAGTCCAGGAGACATTGTTTTATGTTGATTTGTCCATCATCATTTTCTTAACAGACCTGAAATTACTTAACAGACCTGTCCAACTCTGATTCCTGCACTGGAGTGCAGGGTTCTAGAATAGGGAAGGACAAGGGACAACAGTGTTGAGGCCTCTGTTCCAGGTACTGAAGACCCTGCTGGGGGCCAGGAAAGAAGAAGCCATTAGACAGGAAGCAAGGTGACCAGAATGGTCACTTAGAAGGATCTTCTGGAAACAAAATGGAAGGAACAAGAGGTGGACAACTAATGATGCTGCTGAAGTATGTTAGTGACTTAAGGATAGAAAAGATGCTGGTTTGGTGGTTTCCCTAAAACTCTGGGAGGATGTGAGGGTGGTAATGAAAGTGAAGTGGAGGGACTCCCTAGGATGGCCTTCAAGTGTCTCAGGTGTGGCTTGGCTAATAAGATAGAAATGCCAATTACCAAGAGAGTGAATTTGAGAAGCAGCAGATTGGTGTGTGACAATAAGACATGAAGTGTATCTGTGATAAGGTATATATCTAGGATAATTTATTTATGTATCTAAGATAACATTTATTTTATCATAATATTTCTAGGATAAGGTACAAGATCTATTTTGCCAAACACACGGAAGGAACTTATAAACAAAATAAGATCTCCCTAATGACGCGGAGGAATTCTCCCGCTTATCCATGACATGAGTCACAGCAAATTCTGCTTCAGTTTACCATTGGTGTTGGTAAAAGGAGACTGAGATGGTCTACTTTTATAATTTTTATCCTTTTCGGGACAACCGGAAACAGATTTGAAATCAACTTGTCTTCAGAACAAACAGGTTTCTAAAGAAGTCAAATTAGGATTGCCACTACAAAACAAAAAGTAACATAACCTATCTGTCATGGGCAGTAAAGTCTTAGTAATGACATGAATTGTCCCAGAGGGATTACAGTATAAAGAAAGGGAACTTCTAAATTAATATTGCATGAATTTTTTTCCATCTCATTTTTCACATCAATTCATTCAATGAATTTTTCATCTCACATGAAAAACAGTCAAGCTGATTTCTTGACAGGGTAGATCACTTTAGGAAGAGTTAATAGAACAGGCTACTATTTCAGAGATTTTCATTAGGATCAGGCCTTTTCAACCAAAGAAATCTGAGAATATCAAATTACCCAATCAAAAGTTGTGCAAAAGATCTAAACACTTTTCCAAAGATGAGCCAACAATTCCATTTCTAGATGTCTATTCAAAAAAATACAAAAACACAAATTTGAAATGATAACTGCACCCCTATGTTCACTGCAGTAGTACAACCAGTACATGGAAAGAACTGAAGTGCACATAGACAGACGGTATGGATGAAGAAGACGTGGTATACATACGCGATAGAATACTACACAGTTGTGAAAAAAGGGAAAATCCTGCTATTTGCAACAACCTGGATGGAACTTGAGATTGTGCTAAGTGAAATAGGTCCGAAGAAGAAAATTAAAAACCAGATGCTCTCATTCATATGCAGAATATAAAGAAGCCAAGCAAAAAGAATGAAATAAAACTAAGCTGAGAACTCTGAAAACAGAACTACAATAACCAGAGGGACAGGAGGTAGGACTGGAACAAAGGGGAGTGGGCTTCCGACGGACAGTGGCCGTAGGTGATTACAATTTGGTGGTGGGTGTGGTGTGATATCCTTTACTTAATAAAGATTAAACCTGCACGCTTAAAACTTCTATAGTGTTACAAAACAATTTCACCTCAATAAAAAAAAATAGTTTAAAAGTTTAAAGAATGAAAACAAAATATTCTGGTCTCTTCATGTTGTATGAGACACATAAATAAATCATTATCCTTAAAAATGAAAAATGTGTGCTCACTTGCTAACTCGGCCCTGTGTCTATTCTCAGTCTTTCTCAGCTGCCAGAGCTTCAGTACTTCAGAGAGGACACTTAGGAAAGCCCAGAGTTGGGATGGAGATGGGGCCCATGGGGATCTTGCTCCCCAGCTGTGGAACTCAGGGTAGGGAGAACCCAGACCCCACCTTCCAAAGAAGCTAGTCTCTGCTCAGAAGAGCACAGGGGGTCTACCTGGGACCTTCACCTGCACTGAAGTGATAGGCAGCCCCTGTGATGGACACAGTTCACAGCGGCTGAATTTGAACTGGCTTCCTGGCTAGGGAACTGCAGAGAAGGTGAACCCTCGATCATCACAAGAAGCTTCAGGTTCTGAACTCAGAAGAGCACGCAGGACCGTCCTTTCACTGGACAGCAGTGAGGAGGGAGCCCCATCTCCCCAACACCAACAACTAGAAACTGCCTGCTGGTTTAGGGTTCAACAGAGCTCACAGGGGCTGCCCATGAACTTGGTTCTTGGAGAGCTTCCTATAAGCAGCTGGCAAGAGAAAAGTTGCCCCCAACCCTACAGAAGCCAGGGGGCACCACTGAAAGAGTCTTAGTGGCCCACCACAAGAGAGCATTCTAGAGGAATAGGCTCCTCCCTCCACTGAAGTCAAGTGGCTAGTACTGGCCACACCTGGACCCCATGTCATCACTCAGAAAGAAATCTAAAGGAAAAGGAAAAGGAAACCAGACAAATTCAAGGCAGAGAAGAAAGCCATGCCAAAATCAAAGTCACCCAAGTAAATGTAAATGGCCCAAAAGAAAGGAAGATGCCAGGATCTCCCCAGAGAAGAACTTCATTGACATTGACTGGGACCACCAGCAGATAAAGAATTCCAAATAGTAGTTATAAAAAAGCTGAATGAGATGCAGGAGTCACGCATCACTTCCCAAAGGCAACTGGAAGACCTCAAAAAAGAAGTGACAGATCAAAGATCAACAATCACCAAAGGTGACCGAAACCATGAACAAAGTCCTAACAGAAATGCTAGAGATAAAAGATCAGTCAAGAAATTAAAGATAAAAATGGAAAGTTCCATAAGCAGACTCGATCTCGCAAAGGAACGAATCTCAGAAAGTAAAGACAAGATCATAGAGGCAGATCTCATACAAGAGAAGAGAAACAAGATTGAGGAAAAATAAAGAAACCTTATGAGAAATAACAGACACCAGAAAAAGAACATAAGGATAAGAGGTATCCCAGAATAAGAGGAGCGAGAAAAAGGAGCGAGGAGCGAGAAAAAGGAGCAGAAAATATACTCAAAGAAGTAATAGCAAAGAACTTCCCACATCTGTCACAAAAATTAACCACTGTGCTCCAAGAAGCAGCTAGAACAAAAAAGATGGAGCTACCAAGTGATGCATCGATCCCACTCCTAGGCATATGTCCAGAGTACAAAATTCCTGATGAGAATCAGGAAAAATATCTACACTTTTATATTCATAGCAACTCAGCTCACAATAGCAAAGACATGGAAACAACCTAATGTCCACCAGCAGGTGACTGGACACAGAAGCTGTGGTCTCTATACTAAGTGGAATGCTATGCAGCCACGAAAAATGATGAAATCATGCCCTTTGCAACAATCTTCATGGAATTGGAGGGGATCGTGTTAAGTGAAATAAGTCAGAAGGAAAGAGGGAAATACAGGATGGTTTCACTCAAATGTGGAATATAATGAAAAACAAACAGATAAAGCCAGCAAACTTCACAAGATACAAGATGATGGCTGCTAGGGCAGTGGGGTGGGAAGTTAGAAATTTGAGTTATCACATGACATTGGAAAACAATAAACTACCATCATCTCAAATAGTTAGAGTAACTGTCGAGTCAGGAAAGATTAAGTAATATGACCAGTGCCATCTGAAGGATCTAGAACCTAGGCTGCCTAACAGAGAAAAGCACAACTGTGTCTCCATGAACTGAACTTGGGCTTCAGATGGCAATTTCTAAAATGTTCTAACCTGGAAGTAGACGAAAATGGCTTTGTGGGATCTAGCTGACATTGCTCATGGCCTGAAAGTCCACTGCACTTCCCAGCTGCACCACAGATGCCAGGCGCTCACACAGGCCTAAAGAAGTCTAATAAATACACAGTCCCTGTTCAGCTACCACTGTGCTTGCAGGTCTAAGTAGATGAGCGCTCAGAGCCAAAGCCTGAATCTGATTCCCGGATAAGAGACCTTGAAAGAAGAGACCAAGAAAACAAGTCACAAAGCCAGAAAAGCATATGGACAACTGGGATCACTGGTTCCTAAGATGTTATAACCACCAGAAACCATTCTTAGGACTGATTCAACAGTGATGGAATTATCCAGTCTCTGTGTGGAAAAGGACTCAGTTCCTCCTCATATGCAATGAAGGATTCTTCTCCAGAGAGCAGCTCTAGTTGCTCACTGGGCCTCTCTTTGAACAGTCAGTTTTAAGGAAAGAACTTCAACATCAAAATACACTAAAGAGAGAGGCAACCGTAGGCTGTAGGCTGGGTACCAGCTATGTGCCGGGTATTGGGCTCAATCCTGCTTTTTCATTTGCCCATTTAATCTTCACAACAGCCCTGAGTAGGCACTGTCTACATGTCACAGAGGTGAAAGCAGAAGTTAAAGGATGTTAAGCAACTTGCACAAAAAATGAGGAAAACAGAAGCAAGCCCGACCTCCAGGAGCTGGCCTACTACTCTGGGCTGGCCCCGGTGTCCAGGTGCTGGCCTGCTGCTCTGCTGGAGAACATGAACAATGTCACAGAACATCAGCTCCAGGTAAGGCAGCTCTGTGGTCATGAGAAATCCAGACAAAAACAAGACCTCTCAATCTGTCTGGCCACGAACTAAATATGAACATCGCCCAAACCACAAAGCTAATCAGATACCACCACCACCACTCCTGGCTAATAAATGACTGCTGCTTCTTGGCCAACCAGGGTTAACCTTGCTCCTCCCCACTTTTTAGATAAAATGTGTGAAGATACTCAGTCAGAATCTCCCCCACCTCCTGACAACATCCCATCCAGAGCAAAATCCCATTTCCTTAAACTTTCCCCCAAATTTCCAACAAACCCAAATCCTGTAAGTCCTAATACCCACTTACTAAGATGGTGCAGGGCTCACCATGGTGTGAGGTCTGCTTCACTCCAACAAGCAACAAACCTAATTTGTTCAACTCTAAGTGCGTTGCTGGAGCCTTCAGCTGGAGGGCATTGAAGGTCACACAGAGAAATAGTGCTGAGTCCAGATTCTAACCAAGGTCCACTTGTCTTCCGAACTACTGGCTCTGATGATTCCCCAGTCAAGGTCTCCTTTTTTAAGGTTGGACTATGCATGATTGATTGTGTATAGTCGGGCAGTGTACTCGAAAGAGTAAACGCCAGGGATGGTAGAAGTGAAAATCACAGCTATAAATGGAAATGAGATGTCGCTGTGTGTACTTGTCTCATTGTTAACAAGTTCAGCACATTCTGATTTATTTCCAATCTTCTAAATAACAAAATGAAGTTGAGTCTATTAAAATAAAACTGAGGTGTCATCCTGCTATGTCTTCCAGGGCTTACGGCCTAGTACCAGAGCTCATTTCTATGTAAGACAAATTAAAAATAAGGTGCTCATCATTTCTAAAATAAAAATCAGTATGTGAAATAATAAATGATGGTCACACGACAGGAATGACTCTGAAAAGGTATCAGGGTGAGGCAGCAAGGGCTTTTGGGAAACAGAGTAGCTAAACAAGAGAAACGGATTAAGACTAGAGAACCTTCTCATCATGAAGAAAAACAAAGGCACTCCTGAAATTTATAATGCTTCCCCTTAAGGTAGGGTCAGCAGCTGGGAGCTGGGATCCATTTCTCAAATCTCTGTCTGAGCCCAACTTCTGTAGTGAACACTGGAACCAGAAAGTAAAACGTGGGGACTATATACTACATTCAACAGACAAAATGAAAAGTACTTAGGCTAACAAAAGCCTGGCAGGTGAAGAGGGGAAGAGAGGAGTTGAGACTTGTCACTGAGTCACCTCTGCAGCAGCTGATTTAGTCTCACACCAGTGGAGCACATCACACCACAATTCTGGCTACTGATACAGACGCATCTGCCACTGACAAACTAGCTAAAGCAAATTGAAATAGGCATGAACACTGAAGGAAAAAGCATGCATATAACTGCACAGACTCCAGAGACACTAGTCTCACCTATGCTAGCGTCTTTGGGACGGTTTGCTGAGACTCAACGCTGGAGACTTCCCCTGGCAAGCTGTGCACTCACTCCAAGCCAGTTACCCTGTCTCTCTGAGATAGTACCCTTGCTGAGATCTGCTTGTGGTATAGTAGATGTGCCTTACCACTGGCGCTGCCACAAGTTTTCCTGTGACGTGCAGAAGTGTGATGTGTAAATAAACCCAGGGTTCGAAAGACAATATAACTTGTAATTATTGATTGATTACTCGCTGCTGATCACAACTTCTCCCAGCTGTTCTCCTTTATAAGAAGAGATCCTTTCTGGGTGGTGGGTTTTCTTACGTTTCCTCAGTTGCTTCTCTGACCTCACAGCACTTCATTCCACCCTCTCTGCCTGTTGTGAGCAGTGATCCCCAGACACCCATCCCTCTCACCATGCTTTGAACAAAGCAGACTCTCAAAGAGTGGTTTAACCTCTACAGTTAGGGCCTTTTTTGCTAAGGGCCGCCCTCCCTTTCTGCCTTCCGCGCAAACAAAAGGCGGGCTCCCCTTGGGGTCTGGGGGTCTGTGCGCGTTAAGCATGAGGACCTCACTTGGGCAACTCTGATGTCGTCCCACCCCAGGCCGCGAACGCCCGAGTTCAGGACCAGTACCCCGGACCCAGTTGGACAGGGGCTCTGTGTGGTCCACAGAGACTTAAGTCCGTAGCGCAGGGAAAGCCTTCGCACGCCCAGGGGAGAAACCAGGAGACAGGACGAAAGCGAGGGGAGGAGGCGGCGAACCTGAGTGCGGGGAGAGAAGGTACCAGCGGCCCGCCAACCGCAGGGGAAGGAAGTGGGGAGCTGGGCGAGCCGGGCTCGGAACCCAGAGTCCGGGGGCTGAGACAGCTGTGGGGCAGAGACGGACTTGGAGGGTGGGGGATAGGGGTGAGAAAGGAGAGAGGCGGGGACGCGATAGGCTTCGGCGCAGCTTCGAGGAAGCCCACCGACTCGCTCCCTTAGGAGGAGTGATGTCCCGGGGAGAAAAGCGCCGCGTGGTCTCTGCTGCGCGGCGGGGCGCCCGCAGGGGCACCGGCGTCGCGGGCACTTACCTCCGCGCACCCGCCGCACAGCCCCGCAGACGCGCGCTGGGCGCCCCGCGCCGACCCGAGTACGAGGAAGCCCGCGGGGTGGGCGGGCCGGGGGCGGGGACTCGGGCGGCTGGGGGGCGGGCCCGCGAGTCTGCCGGGCTCCCGCCCCGGGTGCGCCGACGGCCGCGGGAGCTGCGGGTCTCGGCGGCCCAAAGGAGAGCGGTACCGAGCGGGCCGACGTCTCTGAGGTCGCCGGCCCGCGGAGGATGGGGGCTGCGGACCTGGCGCAGTGCTGCGCTCGAGGCGGGACCGCACAGGCGTGCGGCGTGCTTGCTCCCCAGGACTGGGCTCTGCCTAAAGACCGGCGCAGTAGTCAGTGCACCCGGGAAATATAGGGCCTCCGGGTAGAGAGCTGCGGTCCCTCCCGGAGTCCCCACCCCGCCCCGCAGCGCCTGGGGCCGGACTGCGGGCGGTGCCTGGAAGTGCGCGGGAACCGGGATCGGGCCTGGCGCCGCGGCTTCTCGGCCCCACCGGCAGGCAAGTCCGAGGTCGCTCTCCCCGTGGGGTTCCTGGGCCTGGAAGTGTCGAGATTTGTAGTTGACGGTGCCCACACTCAGTCCCGACACTTATGAATAATTCATGTAACTAGTGTAAGCTCCTTGAGGGCAGATGCCAACATCCCACATATACTAGGGCCAACGAATGAATAAATTTGACCGTAGTTGGTGCTCAAAGACACTGCTGATTGACTGACTTGAACATTACATGCTTCAGCAGGTATTTAGGACTGATCCCTGAGCAGTGGTCTCTGCTAGACTCAGCAATGGAAAAAAAAAAAAAAAAAAAAAAAAAAAAAAAAAAAAAATCTGTCCTCAAAGAACTTACACGCAGGAGTAGGGGAAGAGACAGGACTTAACCTAGGGCCCCCTTATGCTTTGGCATATCCCTAGATTGCAGTCACCAAACCTTCCTGTACAATGTCAGTAAAGCTCTCCCTAACGAGTCAAATTAAAAGTGCAGCCAGTTCACCCACCTACAGGAATACTCCCTAGTTCCTCACCTGCTTCTTTTTCTCCTTTGCACTGATCATCCTCTGATAAATTCTACACATCATACTTGTTTTATGTAATGTCTTTCTCTTCCTTAGAATGTCAACTCCAGGAGGGCAGGGACTTACTGCTGTTGTCACTATACCCAGCGCCTAGCGTAGCACCCAAAACATGGTAGTCAGTAAATAATTATCAAATTAATTAATGCATCCCCTTGTTTCTCCAACTAAATTGAAGGGATTTTGTTTACTCACTTTTGCAGTGCCTAGCACAAGGCTGCTGCACAATTAATTATTGTTGTATGAATGAGTGAATAAAAATGGTTAGAGAGGTTGTCCCCTTTGGATTCCCTGCCTTGCCAAAGTGATTTGGTATTGGAAGGAAAAACAAACAAGCAAAAATGAACCACTGCCCTGCCCTTAAAACAAGAGACTTTTCATCTGTGCTCTCTGTCTTCATAAAATCATATCGTAATGACTCTGGCTTGTTATCAGTGACTATTGCCTCCTGCCGAGGCCATCCACCTTCAGAACATCTGTATAAACTGCATGTTTATGAAACTTACCACCAAGCCCATCCTTCTGTCGAGATAAGAGTTCTTGTGGTTGAGAGGACATGAGCTATGTGGTGCAGCAGTTACTTAGTGGCTTCAAATTCTTTCACTTTTGGTCTGTCCAGCACCTTTCAATTAAATGCCTGAGGATGATAGTAATAAGATCAGCTGCTGATATGTATCTAACAATTTCCACTTACTGTTACCAAGTATGGTTTTCAGTACATTACTTCAATTGATGACTCATTTAATTCTCACAGCAACCGATTGAAGGACCCAGTTACAAATGAGTAAACTGAGGCACCAGCTGGGTAGTCCACCACTAGGAAGAGAGTCAAGATTTACAACCATATCACTTGATACCATCTGAGCTTGTAAACCCTTAGTACAGATCCTTCAGAACAGATACAGGGAACACAGTAAGAGTCACCTCACCAAGTAGGGATCTGAGCACTAAGTGCGTTGGGAGAGAGGGTTGAATTTTATTTAAGGAGATGCTCTCCTCTCCCCTCTCTTCTCCATGGCTACTTATCCTGTTCCATAGAGGAAGGGGTCAGGAGGACTCTGGCACAGTCCTGAGAGCCTCCTCTTTTCTGCTTATATTTTGAACAGTTGTTCTTATTGTTATTAAATAAAATATTCGAATACTCCATATAAATACAAAATGGGAACTTTAGCTCAACTAGAAAAAAAAAAAGAATGACAGCATTGCTGAACTCCTAGGGTATTATGCTAAGTGAAGTAAGAAAGACATACCATATGATTCTACTCACAGGCAGAAGTTAAGAAACTAAAGAACAATGAAAACAAGACAAAAATAAACTTAGACTATAAGAACAAAATGATAGTTATCAGAGGGTAAGGTAAAGGAGAATTGGGTAAAAGGGGTGAGTTGACTGATGGAAGGTGGAAATTAGACTGACATATAATGTAGTATATCTAGAAGGGAAATTATAATGCTATACACCTAAAACCAATATAATGTTGTAAACCAATAAACTTCAAGTAAAAGAAATAATATTAAAAAAGGAAATATCAGCCCCAACTCTCATTCCATTGTAGATAATTCCCATTAAGAAAATAGAGCTCTATGGAAACAGAATTTTGCAGGAGATAAATTGGGGGTGGTCATAATGATGGCAAGTAATTGCTTTTTTAAAAGATACATTATGTAAACTATGTTTCAAGTTATAGAACTTCTGAACACATCTATGAGGTGCTGTGTATTCTCTATTGTATTTCCAGATCCTTTCTGAGTGAACAACTTGTAAAAGGAAAAATTGATTAAATTCATTCATGGGATGTATTTTATAAATGAACATGCATGGCCGCCATAATCGCTTCCTAGTTCTATAAGAACCACTTTTGAAGGGACTTGGACTCTTAGGTAAATTGACTCTCTTGTGGAGAAAAAACAGGTTGGTCAGACATGGGACAGTCTAGTCTATTTTCGGCTATGTAAGCTTAGGCAAATTTTTAACTTTCCATTTAAAAATTACTTGTGGTATGGTCATGAGATTTTTTACAAGAGAGAGGTATGCCCTGTTGTAGTGGTGGTTTGGTCAACTACCTCCACCCGAAGCGCAGCCTACATGCATCCCAGGGACCCAGGTTCACATCCTGGACTGGGGAGAACAACCAAGATGTACAGCTGAATAACAATAAATAAAATGCTTCTCCCTCCTATCTTTTCCTGCCTGCCTACCAGCCTACTCCCCTTTATTCTTCCTGTACCTTTCCTTAAGAGAGAGAGAGAGAGAGAGAGAGAGAGAGAGAGAGAGAGAGAGACCACTCAGCATATAGTAGGCCCTCAATAAGTTTATTTTCCTTAATTAATCATTAATGTCACCTTAAAATTTAGCCTAAATTTATTTACCTATGCATAATTTCATCTTTTACCATATGGAGTGGCTCCAGAGAAACATAGGTACTAACATAAATGAAAATAAAATTTGGCATACATTGATATATCATTTTTTTAAAGGAATGGTGTAGGTAGGCAGGAAGAGAGAGGAGGAAGAGGCCCTTTATTTTTATTTAGTTGTTCACGTTGGTTGTTTCTCCTGGGCCTGTGACTTGAATCCAGGGGTATGTTCCCTGTTTCCTTTGGAGACAGCTGAACTAACTGCTATTCCATTAGGGCACTGCTGGTATATTATTTTAACCAGTTTAACTCCCTGAAACCCAAAAGTGTTTCTCACAATGGAGACTATGCCGCACCCTGGTAGACTAGGAGTTGGGTTCCCCACCTCTGACCAGGTGCAATCCACATACATTCCCAAGGACTAGGGTTCATATACAGGGGTAGAGGGAACAACCAATATGAACAACTATATAAATAGATAAATAAAGTAAGTAAAATGCTTCTTCTTTCTCTTCCTGCCTGCCTACACCTTTCCTTAAAAAAAATAAAAGGGAGACTATATTGCCAATGCTTGTTAGCAATTATTGCTTTAAAATAAAAAACTTTATGAAGCATTATATATGGCACGAATTAACAGCCTATTTCTTTCAGTGTTTCAACAACTTGTTCAATTGCAAAGTGTAGGTGCACACAGGAGAACTGAAATTTACTTGGCAGCCAGCAAATAATCAACCAAAATTGTCAAAATTAAAAGCCTCGGTGCAAATGTTATTGCAAAAATAAAGGATGAAGTAATTTGTTCTGTTCCTATTATAATTTATTGCATAACAAACTACCCTAAAATTAAGTGGTTTGAAACAACTGTTTTATTATATCTCATGATTTTACCTCTGAAGTTCAGGCAGGGCTCAGCTGAATGGTTATTCTGTTCCATGTGGCACTGAATAGAATCACTCAATGGAATTTAGCTAGTGAATGACCTAGTTTAAAGGGTCAGAATGGCTTCAGCCATGTGTCTAGTGCCTTAGCAGGGGTGGCTGGAAGGTAGTGCTCAGCTGGGGTCATTAGTCAGATTCTCTACATGTGATCTCTTTATCATGGTTTCAGGGGAGTTAGACTTCTTATATGGAGCCTCAAGTCTCCAAAAGTGAATGTTCTAAGAAACACAGTAGAAACTATAAGTTTGAGGACTTAGCCCTGAAGACCCAGAATGTTACTATTGTTGAAGCAAGCCCACATTCAGAGCGGAATTATACTTTACCTCTCAATGGGAGACACAGCAAAGTTTTCCAGACATTGTCAGTTGTCACACTTGCTTTTGTGAAAGAGTTAATAAAAAAGATCCTACGTTTGTCCATTATTCATATACAAACATTTATCGTTGTTAGCATTAAGGAGATTTGCAGTGAAGATCAAAAATGATCACCAAATGACAAATTCACAGAAATATTCAGGAATAACACAGTTCAGAGCTACACAAGCTTTCTCGCCCCATCATTATTATTCCTACAGATTGTGCAGCATCCAAGTTGTAATATTCAGCTTAGACAAAGGCCAAGTTGAGGCAGCCAACATTTTGTTAATTTAACAGATATTTACTAAGGACTATGACTAGACACTGGAGCTATAATGGTGAATAAGGGAAATGTGCTCCATGTTCTCATAGAGCTTGGGAAGTCTCTGGTCAGGCAGAGAGATAAGCAATAAGGATAGAGGTGAGAAATCCAATCGTCAGGCACCATGTTTGGCTGGAGCTCTAACAAGACGAGAGGGAAATATAGCTCAATCAAGGAAATTCAATTTAGGGTAAACTAACTGCTAAAGCAAAGAAAGTCCAGAATTTTAATGGCTCCTCAACTAATACTCAAAGGTAGTTTTAGGATATGAGAGGTATGGATGGAGGAGCACAGTCTTGGTTCCTTCAGGAGTCAGGCTGATGGAGACTTGTTTTCAACTCTATCTCCAGCAGGCAGAGAAGCAAAGAAGATGGGCATTTTCATGGGTCTGGCACTTTTGTGCACCTTCCTTTGGCCAGAAATCTGTTGCGTGGTCTCTTTCACTGCACAGGAGGCTGGGAAATGAAGTCTCTGTGCCCGGGGGAAATAAGGAGCTAGATTCCAAGAGCAGTAGCTTACTCAGCTTCCAAGTGCTTCTAGAGGACACGTTAGCCAAGCCCAGAGCTTTCTAAAGACCCCCAGACAGGGCAACCCAGATGCTGAACTGTTTGTTAGTTTCGATGATTTATTTCCAGATTATATAACATGTCACATAAAAACATTGAATTTCTTAATCTTATACCTGATTTAAAAGATATCTAGAAAATATGGAGAAACTGGTGAGAGTGGGTTAGGGTTTTGTTTTGTTTTTCATCTTTAGCAATTACTGATAAAACTTCTTGTTTTCTTTGGAGCAGGAGAGCCAGGATATATGTGTGTGTGTGTGTGTGTGTGTGTGTGTGTGTGTGTGTGTGTGTGTGTGTGTGTGTGTGTGTGTGTGTGTGTGTGTGTATATATATATACATATATATATATATATATACATATATATATATATATATATGTAGCCCCAACCATTTATTGTTTGGTAAGCCTTTTAAGAAAGGCTAATTGCAATAGAAAAAGAAGTTTGGCTGGAAAAATTGCCTTGTCATGTGACTCCACCTTGACTGATTGCAGCGCAGGAAACAGATTAGTCCGAAGGAGGGAGGAGGATCTGCTCCGGAAGTTGAGGCCCTGCCCGCTCTGGGCACCTTGGGCACCGTAACAATTTCACTTTGTTTCAGATTTCTGGTAGGAGAGGAATACAGTATGCTCCGATATACTACCACAAAGTCTACAATACTAGTATATTATATACTGATACACTTTGAAATCTTCAAACTTCACTTTTCCCCCAGAATTGCCCCTGTGACTCAGCGCAAGACTGGGCTTCTCTGCGGAATGTGGACAGTCAGCAGGTCATGAACGCGCAGGGACTTCACATTTCAAGGAGTCTTGTTTTCTGAAAGCAAATCCATCTTCTTCTACTGATATTCTCTCATTTAAAAGCATCAACACTGTGATGGTTCCTTTTTTTTATGACAAACACGAAAAAGGAAAATTGCCGGCAGGAATGAAGGCAAGGAAGAAGCAACATTTTATTTATATTTCTTAGTTGTTCATCTTGGTTTTTCTCCCAGTCCCTGAGTCTTGAATAGGGAGCCTTGGAATATATGTGGACGACACCTGGTAGACTAAACCGCTAGGCCACAGTGATGGTTCATTTTATTGTTAACTTGACTGGACTGAAGGATGCCCAGACAGCTGGTAAAACATTATTTCTGGGTGTGTTTGTGACAATGTTTCTGGAAATAGATTAGAATTTGAGTCCGTGGACTGAATCAAGTTATCACTCTCCCCAGTGAGAGTGGGCACCCTCAAATCCGTCCAGGACCTAAATAGAAGAAGGAGGTGGAAGAGGAGTTGGCTCTCTCTGCCGGAGCTGGCTTATCTTCTCCTGTGCTTGGGCATCGGTGCACCTAGTTCTTCAGCCTCAGACTCAGACTCAGTGATACCACTGGCTTTCCTGGTGCTCTAGCTAGTAGATGGCAGATTCCAGCACCTTTCATTCTATAATCATGTGAGCCAATAATAATGTAGCTATAAGGAGGAGATACATTAGATACATTTAGATACATTTAGACAGATACATTTAGATATCTATAGAGAGAACCAAACATAACCAATAGGACAGATCCATATATGTCTTTCTTTGTAGATATACTGAACATTTTCCCCAGAAAATGTTATATTTCTGTGCACGTGTCTGTAAATCTATATAGATATATCCTATTGGTTCTCTCTCTCTAGAGAACCCTGACAAACACTAAAGACCAATCAAACACGGAAATCCAGGCTAGCAGGGCAGCTGCCCACGCCTCAGTGTCCTTGTGCCTAAAGAGGGTGGTAATGCCTTGCACACATGGTGACGGTGATTGGTCTGGCACCCAGTAGGCATTTGAAATGTTGGTTCGATTTAGGTTCAGAGTCCCTGGAATTCCACTCTGTTTCACCATCATGACTGAGGGCCCACTATGCTCCTGAATAAAGTCATTCCCCGCCCTTAGAAGCTCACAACTATAGAGGAGTGATCTGCTGAAAAATTATTGGGAAGAACCCAATAATGCTGACTTGGGAGGGGAAGTTGTGGGGAAATGTGTCCTGGAATGACTAGCCTTTGATCAGGGCCATGGAGAGGATCCAGAAGAGTCAAGCCAAGTATTCTGGAAAGATCCTTACGTGCCCTTCCTCACCAAAAACGCCCTTCCCCGACAAAGGTAATGTCAGACATGCCATCCAGCAAGGATTAGCACACGTTCTAGGATTAGAAATAGCCTTGAAATGTACATATCCTATAGGGAGGATACAATCTCACTAAGGCAAAGCTGTTGCTACAGATCTTCTCTGGATGGCAGGATATGAGCAATAGGTTGAAAGCTATTTTCAAAAGGGAAACCACTATTTCATCATTTTGCTACTTTTAACAACACAGTGGGCACCAGGTTAGATATCTTTCATCACTATGTTTTCTGAAAGCTTGATTTATGTCCTTTCTATATATTATTTTATTGAATCTTTGTACAACTCTATAAAATATTATTCTCTATTTTATAGATTAAAAAAGAATCCTGAATTCTGAAGAGTCTGCCTCCAACTCTGGCACAGTTGATACCAAGATATAAGCTCATGTCGGAGTCCAAGCCCTAACTTTTGACTACTGCCTGATAGGTGAATTTGGGGGAAAAAAAATCAAACCTTTACATATAATGCTGCAAGTTCACTTTTCACCTACAGGTAAATTAAAATTCACTTCCTCGAAACAGGCTATTTCTTCTATTCTTGAAATTTCTCTGAAAGTGACTCATAAAACAACTCTTGCAGTGCAAATAATTTCTATTGCCCTGATACTAAAATACATTATTTTTATACCTCCAAGAAATCTTTTTCTAAGAAAGTGGGAAATTTGGGTAGCCCAGCTTTGGATGCCTTTTCAAAGAGAGCAGAAATCTTGGACCTTCCTTTTGTTTCCACTAAAGCTTTTGTCATTTCTTCTAAACTTGTGACAATACACAGTCATTGTAAAGTTAAGAAATCTGGGATAAAATTTACATTTAAACTATTGTATTATCCAAAATAGCTATAAGAACCTAAAGCATTTTATTTTCTCAGATCACAATCTAGAGGCCACTTTCCTCTTTTATGTCTTGTCTGATGATTCTCTATCACTTAGAAGTCCAGAAAAATTGCTTTTGATGGCTCTCAGGCAAGTTTGTATAATACTTTATTAAATGCCATCTGCTTTTTGCTTGATTAATGTTTTATTAAGGACCATCTGGCTGTTTCTACAGATCATATAGACTCTCCACTGAGCCAGTTCTCACCCATCAATAAATTATCAAGTGTCATCATTAGCAAAAGAGAGATTAAACCGTGTACTGAAAAAAAGCAGGAGAACAGCACACTCATGTCCCAAGGCTGCCCTCAGCTGGTCTCATGGCCACCATGGACCACAGACCTCTCTGTGCCTATATGTGTCATCTGAAAATTAAAAATTGGCCTCAATTTCCAAGATGCCTGCAGACTTTAACAATTCTGGGTCAGAAACTCCAATGCAGTGCTCTAAACCCAAATCCCAAGAGCACAGGGGAGGGGCTCCTGTGTGCATAAAGATCTCTCCTGCTGTGTCCTTGGACCTAAAGGACAAAGAACTGGTGAGACTTAGGACCAGCAGGGAATGGGGGCAGCCCATACAGAGTCACGTGAGGCATTATGTAAGGTTTGGGGCAGGGGTGAGGAACTGAGACTAGAAAGAGTAGATTTGGGGTAGCAGCTTTACCTAACAATGGAGAACTGATTGGTTAGATCTTTTTGCCACACCATTTCTCCCTTTCTTGCCTTTATCTCCTTACAGCAGAATGACGGGATCCCCATCTCCCTATGTGGCTTCTTCCTGTTTATCTTTAGGTCTCAGCTGAAACTGTACTTTCTCTAGGAAGCCTTCTCTGACCCACAGATTTAACAAGGTCTCTTTTCATTGTAATAATTGGGTGTGTAATGATTTAATATATGTGGCTTGCTCCCTTGGAGGCAATTGACTGAATCATACTCCACCAGGGTGCACGGCCTCTCCTTCTGTGTGCTTAATGGCTCTTTCATTTACAGAGGCCGAAGATGAGACTTGATCTTAAATGATGAAGAATCTAGTTGTCATGGACTTCGGTTATTTCAAACAATGAAGCACCCAGTAACATCCAAGGACCTGTGGGATGTGGTGGAGCAGTGAGATTACAGGAATTGCAGTGTTGAGGGATACCATGCCCTTGAACCCTGAGCTACCTCCCTGGTCTAGGAGGCCACAGGGAAGTTGGCACTCAGCAACAAAATAAGCTTTTCTTTTTCTCATCCCTGTAGACTTTGTCATTAGTCTCTGGGAAACTCATCGGTTGCAATAAAAAATATTTTTCATCTTATTTTCTTCATAAACTTAATTCCATCCAGTCACTTATAAGCTCTTGGGTATAAACCAACTCAGTGTTTAGTCTTACATCACTGTTTAAATCATTTGGGCTATAATTCTGTTTTATGATTAAGACGTCTCTAGTTATATAACCAGTACCTGAAGCACACTGAAAAAAATTAAGTTTGATCGCTTAAGATAAAGTGCTATTAGTATTCTTTCACATTTTAGTGCAAATCATAAATCAACATATCCATGGCCTTCATTTAACATAGTTTATGACCAACTCATTTTAACTGTTCATATTTGATGGCAATTCATAT
Organism: Solenodon paradoxus; assembly: GCA_004363575.1. Taxonomy (NCBI): domain Eukaryota; kingdom Metazoa; phylum Chordata; class Mammalia; order Eulipotyphla; family Solenodontidae; genus Solenodon; species Solenodon paradoxus. Next base: position 25,879 of record RJWH01001717.1, on the reverse strand, counting down.
TGTTCTTCCATAAACTGATTTGTAATTGGTTCTTATTTTTGTATGTTTTATGGAGACTCAGCTTCAGATATATTAGACAGATCTGAATGAATTTTAAGGCTAATTAACAATCACAGTTATGCTGTAATTTATCAGTCGAGCTTTCCCCCACCTTTTTAAGAATCTGTGTCTTCAAAAATAGTAATGAGATGGGTTTTGAAGAACCAGGGTATAAACACACACACACACACACACACAAACACACACACACACATATATGAAAATATGTCCTGGAAGAACCTCTTCCTAGAATTTAGTACTCTCCTCTGAGTTGGTATAACTCTTTGTCAGCTGTGAAAAATTCTGTGACTCCTACTTACTGGGGGACCAGAAGGTTCAAACACCATCGTCATTTCTCCCTTTATTCTCAGTACAGGCATCTCCTTGCTTTTTCTTCATGGTTTCTGGTCTCTTTTTATCTTTAATTGCACTGTATTTATATAGATATGCAACTCTTAGATGGGTAAATCTCTTTAGAAAATATATGGAATCTACATTATCAACACATTAGCCTGCTTTCCTTAGGAAGGGGCAATTCTGTCTTTCTAGAGACTCTTGTCTTGTGCCAGTCTGAGTTATAAGGAATTTCCAGGCCCTGTTCATCCTACTGGTTTATTTTGCTCTCTTGGGAACTCTGCCTATCTCCCTAAGCATTTGGTAGCATCTTCCCCATTTATAAGCTTTGTGTGGGTGGTGTTTGTGTAAATGAAAGTCAGGGGATGAATTCCTTCACTGGATCACCTCCAAAGAGAGGAGGGACCAGATAAGCATAGGACAGTTTGCAGACCCAAGATCTTAAAGCCAGAAATGTGTGAGATTTAAGTCACACCTAGCAGGAATCTGAAAAATGTCACTAGCTAGTTAACCATATGCCCAGTCAAAGGTCCTAGTTTTGGATTAAGAGGACAATAGAGGAGGGACACCTGGTATACTCTCATAGTACTGAACAGCTAACACTTCACAGTGCTGGCCACACTCCACCCGACCCTCTGCCGAAAAAAGCAAATGAAATGGTCTAAAGAATAAGGACTGCCATTTCACATATCAGGATGTGCAAAGTTAGAGCAGTTCCAGTGTGGCTAATTCAGAGGCTTAGCATCATTAACAACCCCACCTCTGTCTGCCATTTCTCATGCCATTCTTAGCATCCTGGTACCAGGCCCTATCCCCCCAAATGTTCATTTCCAGCTATTCTTGAGATCGCAAAATGGCAGCAGAGAGAGAAATGTAATGATAAGACATCTATTCGCTGTTGGAGCCAAATGAATTTGCAGAAAGTAAGTGACCTAAGTCTCAACACTAATTAGAAATTGGTTTCCCAAGTCCCACCTCAAGGTTCTTTCCTGTCCATTCAGCTGTCCACGTCAGCTTTACAGACATGAGGAAAGCTTTGCAACCAAAATGAGAGAACAACTACTGAAACTGGAAGGGGGAGCGGTGTTGGGATTACTTCCTGTCTCATCTGTAGTATGAGGAGATTTGAAAACAGGTCATGTACACACATATAAACACATGATTATATACTCACATGTTGTCAACAAGTTATGAGCTTGGTCAAATTGTTTAACTTCTGGTCCTCAGTGGACTCTTCTGTTCAGTGAGGATCACCTACAGGGCGTGTTGTGAAGTTTCCCTTGTGGAGTTCAAAACTGTAAGTTACAAGAGAGAAAAATATCCCTTCACTGGTCAGAAATAACTGCTCTTCTTCATGAGGCCTTCACCTATTTGTTGTCAAGAAAAAATTAAGTCAAGATCCAGTTTTATATAAAATTTATTCTAAATAGGTACAGAATTTCAGGATGGGATGAAAAGTTTCTGGAGATGATTGGTGCTGATGGTCACCCAACAATGTGATTCCACTTAATGCCACTGAGCTGTACACTTAGAAACATCCAAACTTAGAAGATAAATAAATTCCAGAGATGTTAACTCTGCTATGGAAAAAAAAAAATCCTTTTTTGTTTTCTGTATGATGATGGATATAAATTAAATTTACTGTGATTATTTCATACTATATGAAAGTCACTACGCTGTACACCTAAAACATACTCTGTCAAATACATCTCAGTAACTAACTGGAAAATGAATTAAAATGGTCAGCATTTATGTAACACAATGAAAACCTTAAAACATCTGCTCATTTAGACAGGCTGCTCTGGCAGCGCTCAGTCACTGCGGAGAGAGGATGAACTGCTCCGATTTCTAAAGTGGGGCCGAGTTCGCCCACTGAGCCTGCGTTCTTTCTGCTTTATGGGTGGGAGGGGGGACCCGGAGCGGCGGACCCGTGATCCGCAGCAGAGCGAAGAGTGAGCTATTGGGGTGTGTCTTTCCGGGCTTCCTCCAGTCCCTCTGGGCACCAGAGTGCCGGCTTCCACTCCCCACCCTTGTTTCGTGGCTCCAGGCTGAGAAACCACCAGATGTTGTGACACATCAGCTATTTCACTGTGATGCTAGTCGGGAAGCCGCGTGGTGACTTAACTGGCACAGCGAGGAACCCTGAGTCATCGTGGCTCCACCATCACCCAACGGTCCCTCCGTCTTTCCCTGGACTCCCAGCGCCCTTCTCTGGGTTCACATCCGAAGCTTAAACGGAGGCCCCATGACTTCTCTCCCCACCCGCTGGGCCCTCTTTCCACACACTGCGATTATCGTCTGACCCACAGGCTTCCCACCGGACCGGAGGCTGCTCAGGGGCAGGAGTGGGCGCTCCCGCTGTTCAGAACCATCTCCGGCCCAGGAACGTTGTTTCAAAATAATCCCTCACAGAAGCTGCTGTCTGCTCCCCGTCTACAAGCGCTTTTCCAAGTACACACGAGGTGTCACAGGGGAAGGAGATGGCAAAGCCCCTATTTTTGCATTTCAAAGATAAGAGCAAGATATAACATTTATTGAAAAGAAATACAAAGCTGTTACCAACATGATACTTTTAAAATCCTAAAGCATTCATGGGATTCAAGTGCTGTCCCAGAAACCATAACAGACACAGAAGACCACATAAAGGATACATCCCATGACATCAGCTCATTAAAATGTAACAAGAATATTAGTATCATTGAGAATAAAAGAGTTTTCAAAGACCACAGTTAATCATAATTCATCCTTGGTAAAATAACCAGGAGCCAAAACAATTGAGAAGATTCAATCATTTAAAAACAAACTTGGCTCTTAAGCCCACTTACTGAAAATTCCTCTGGAAGCTCAGCCGCACACTATTCCTTTCTGGCAAGCGTGAGGTTCAGGTGCTGGTCTGTGTTTGCCTGGGTCCTCCCCCGTTGCAGGGGCTGAGCTCTAGGAACTGCATTTCAGGGGTCCCCATGCTCACTTGGATCCAGCCCCTGGGGAGAATGGGGCCAGAGGAGACACAGGTTCTGACTCTGGTCAGAATTTCTGGCAGAGGCAGAAGTCCCTCCACGACCGCTCCTGTGGGCCTCTCACCTTCAGGGTCCTAGCTATGGCTGGGGCGGCAACAACTCTCTGCTGCTGGGGATCTGCCTCAAACCTGCTAACAGTGCTGCAAGGAGCCCCTTCATTTAAGTCTCTTAACCCATCAGGATGGCTTCTGTTTCCCCACAGGGAATCCGAGCAGTATGTCCATAATAAGACTTGACTGGTGTCAACTAGTTGTCAACTGGTGTCCTATTTGCTGGTCAGAGATGGACTTTAATTATGGTAATATTGGTGTTCCATTCGTATGATTAGAAAATACCATGACTAAGTTTGTAAACCAATGGCTTCTAAAGTGTACCACCCAAGCTTATTGCTTCTTCAAAGTTGACACCCTATAGTACTTTAATGTCATTGATGGCCAACCTACTAAAATATCCCGAGACTCCCTTTTTATAGTTCCTTTGGTGTTCATCACACATTTTTAAAAATAATGCTGGCAAACAGTCCTCTCAAGGGAAGATTTGATTCTGATCAACGGGCAATATCACAAAGCTGATATGAAAATGAACAATGATTTTATTAGACTTCATATAAATTTTACTATTGGTTCTGAAACTATAATAGCTTGCTTTTCATTTAAGTCAGGATCTAATCAATGTTCATGAATTACAATAATTTTATTAGACTTCATATAAATTTTACTATTGGTTCTCAAACTATAATAGCTTGGTTTTCTTTTAAGTCAGGATCCAATCAATGTTCATGAATTACTTGTGGTGTCTCTTTGGCATTTTAGGGATACAGACATGCGACTGTATGTGTGTAACTCAGATCTAGCATGTTGTATAACTCCGTAAATACATCAACTGAATCGAATGGAACTTTCGTGAAGGTTAAGCATGTTCCTGGTATTGTCAAAGACCAGCGTTTAAATGCGGGAGATGCGTCAGTCCTTCCTAAGGGCCATTACATTGCTGTGAATAGTCAGCACCTTCTTTTTTTGTTGTCAGAACACAAAGAAAATTCTGCTGTTTCCAGAGCGTGCTGGGGTAAAAAGGGCCTCCTCCTGGACTGTGCGGCTCCAGGGGCCTCAGGTCTCTTGTCTTGGGCTGGGGAACCGATATTTACAGTACACGCACCTTGGAAATGCTGGGACCAAAAGTAGGGTAAATTTATCATTTCCAAGTTTCTTTTTTGTCCTAAGATTCTTATTTCCAACCTCTTTCACTTTAGGGAACCTGGTGTGTTTCTTCCTTAAATGAGCCTAGAGGCTTTCTCTGTCCTTGGCCAGCAGCATGTACCCATTAACCTGGAAAAACAGACAAAGGCAGCCTTTTCCATGTTATTTATTCACAGTCAACTAGCTACATGAGGGAGATAAACAAATTAGTGGGGACTTCTGGGGAAGGTATAGGGGAATGGGTGGAGGGATAAGAGTTAAACAGAAAATATTATAAATGGTTAAATGGAAGATTTACAGATATCCACTAAAAATAGTATCCTCTGAGGGTAACATAGGAAGAGAAAATGATAATGAATAAAACAAATTAGCAACTTCTGATTGTTCCCCCCCCAAAAAAAAGTCTCCAAAGTGGTTTGTATTTTAGAATGTCATGATTTGCAGATACTTCTAAGATACATATTTAAAACAGAGAAAATACAAACAAACTGCATAACAGAGTAATACAATGCAGAGGAAAGCTGAGCACATGAAAATAGCTATCATCTGGTAGCAAAAATAGATTTATGCTGATGTTAATATCAAAATTAAAGACATTTGAATAAATTATGTCAATACACTGGAACTATTAGCCCTAAAATCATTAGACAACTTATTGCTCCTACTCATAACTGAAAGGAAACTCTACGATAGCTAAAAGGCATAATATCACTTGGAGTATATGTAGTAGGCCTACATCAAGATTCAAAAACCAGATAAACACTTCATTATTTTCTTTTAGGGTCGACACTGTTAACAGAATAAGACCACTCATAAATCTGGAAAGTACAGATGAAGGACAATGCTTGTGGCCCAAGCAAATGATTTATTGGAAGTAATTAAAAGTAGACTCTGAGAAAAGCAGCAGCCCAAATGAAGCAAATGTTTAAAAAAAAAAAATGCTCTCATATATTTTTCTCTCCCAGAGTCTCAAAGGAAGCACGTGGAGACTGGGGGTCGCTTTCAGCATTCTGGGGACCTGATACCTAACTGGATCGTTGTCCTAAAGTGAATTCTCTTTAATTAGGAGAAACAGCCTGGCTCCCAGGAGGCAAGATGCCTGGAGAGGAACAGAGCCCTGCCACTTTGATTACTACATTTGTCTCTGGGAAATGTCAGCAGAGCCCCGGGGGCCAGGGAGGGAAGAGGTCTGCTGCCCAGTCACGCCAGTCAGTGGGAGGAGGAACAGTGCGCAGTAATCTTTCCAAGATGATCTGTGGTTCGCACACATTTGGGATAGAATAATCAGGAATTAAACCTGTAACTCAAATGGTGTAGTGATTGGCATGATTTACTCAGGTGAGTCCAAGTTAGAAAATTAAATCATACCTCAATTCTTCCTAAGCAATGTCATGTTTCTATTTTCTTTAGTTTAAAAATATAAAATACTCTTGAGTTACAAATTAGATGGGAAGGCGCTTTTGAGAACAGGGCCTGAGGGTGAAGGAAAAAGCCATCTCCCTTTTTCCCTGTCCTCTTAAAACTTAAAATATCAAGATACATCCCTGAAATTTAAATTTCAGAAACACCCTTTCCAGATGCTGGTACTAAGAAGATTTTAAAATGTGTATGCAATTTGTATTCTATTCTAATTCATCTCCATTAAGATGACTACAAAGGTGATATTTGGTCCATTTATCATTGTGATTCCAAAATAAACTCAGCATAAACTCAATTGAAGGAATAGCATTGGGGCAATTAAAGAATTTCCAAATACTGGCATGACAAAGCTACCTCCTTTCACGCTAAACATTTTGCTTTGTTACTTAAAAAAAATTAAAATTTTTTGAGCCAGCCTCTGGAGTAGGTCTTGTTAACAGTGGAAATATCTAAATTTCCACACTTACTTTCACATTGTGAAAGTCAGATTTGTTTTCCCCTGGAGTGCTTCTAAATCTACAGTTTGCTTCCTCCTGTCTGTGAGCAGAATTAGAACACATGCTTGAACAGAAAAGATCAATGCACATACCAAGAATCTGATTGAGTTGTTTCTCTGCTTCAAAATGGAAAAGATATTCACATGGTGTTCATCTTGGCTTCTTCAAAAATGGAATGAATTAATGAAATATCTATTATTTATTGTTTTAAAAATTCTATTCACTTGCAGATTCCACTATAAGTAACTTGCCATTTTGAGAATGCAATATTGTCCAACTGATTATTTGGTATGACATTGAAAAATCATGCACTCTTTCTCTCTGTTTTCTATTCAAGTTTTCATTCATAGCATTCTACATGCTCTGAAGTTATTTAAATATAAAAAAATGCATTTTGGAGAAATCTTTTTACCATCGCATAATTCTTACCATTCCATAGACTTGTTATGGACATTAGAGTAAAAGGCTTAAAATTAGGCTTTGGTTTTAATGACCTGATTAGAGGTTGAAATTGCTTTGATAATACAACTCAACTACTGCACAAATTCTATTATTGTAATTGAAATAATATATTTAAAAGACAAAGTTTCCCCTTTTGGTAGTTGTAATCAGTATTATTCAAGATTGCTGCCAAACTCACATGAGTGATACAAGTAAGAAGAAAGTACAGGAAAAGGATAAGACACTTAAAGACTTACCAGAACACAACACAAAAGAAGACTATCAATTCTCTACATTTGTCTATAAGGCAGATGGTCAAACTTTTTATAGAAGATCTAAAATACGGTGCTTATTAAGAGGTAGAAAATACCAAAATAGCATTTAAGAAAAACATGTTATTGAAAATAATCATTTATTCTGCTAACCTTTTAGAAAGTCCAACCGCTGTGTGGAACACACTTTGTGTTTCACACTGAACCAGGGCATTCCCCATTCAACAGACAAGGGGTCAAATAGGTGTGGGGTGGAAAGCAGAAAATAGTTTCAAATAGTGTCAAGGAGTCAGCTCTTACTAAGGAGAAATTCCCTACTACCTCTCTGGAATGCCATATGGCATGAATTACCAGGAACTCCTTGGATTAATGACCATTTCTCTGACTAACAGGGTAGAGTTTTGCACATAAGGCAATACGACGACAGGGAGAGAGAAGCTCAAAAGCTTCCCCTTCAAGAGGGTGCCATGTTCATCTTATATAAAAATATACATTCCACTAAACTTAGACCAACCCCTCAACCACAAGAGTGCAAATGCAAATATTCTTCAGACTCCAGCACCAGCAGAATTGTTCTGTGTGAGCAATTCAAGAGCTTTCTGAGACAAAAGGAATGTGAGCTACCAAAAGATTGGTGAACTACTTGCGTAGCTTACCCATGTAGGTGACACGGGGTGTTTTTATTCCTAATGCACCTGGGAGATGGATGTTTTTCCTCTAACATAATTTTATAAGGCATACATTTAATTTAAATTTTCCTATCCTTTGGAAAATTAGTGTTAAAGCTTCTTTTTTAATCCATACATTAACATTCAGTCTTTCATTTTTATTAAATAGTTTACATATAAAAAGAATAGCAAGGTGTTCTACATTCATATAAACAACTGTGGTAACATCTGAAATTGTAAAGAAATCTACTGAAGAAAATATAGACTTACATACAACACTAAGCTAAGCACAAGAGACCATTCTAGATTATTTTTTAAATATATGGACATAGGTTTGTGGCTTCAGAAAGCAAACACAGGAGATATACGAAGAGGTATCATTCTTCTTTACTTTTTCACCACAAGACAGGATGGTCCAGTTTGGAAAAACCAAGATCTTTCCTAAGTTCCAAATAGGTGCCGTTGCTCACCCAAGAGTCATCGCTGGATTTCCTATGAAAGATGGAAACATTTCTTGAAGGCACTTGAAAATATTCTCATGGTCCCTCTTCCTCCCCCTGATCTGTCACTCACACTCATGCCATGTCCAAAGAGTCAGGACTGGGACTGTGCGGGAAAAGGAGGCCTGGCAACCATTTTGTCACCTTGACTTTGACTTCTCAAACATCTGAGAGAAGCATGGGTGACGGAAACGTTTGTCCTTTAAAAAACATGGCTGGGATGACAGCCAATGGATATGACTATGCAAAAGGTCTAAATCAGCCAGATGTTCACATCAAGTGGTAAATTAACATTTTTTGAAAAAGGAATTAAAGTTATAACTGTCTGTACAAAATAGCCTTAGTTCACTGTTCTTTGAATAGATAATATATTTCACAGATCAAAACTCAAAAGGTAGAGAAGGGTGGATAGCGGAAAGTTGTCTTCTAATTCCTATGTCCCAGTCTCCCTGTTCTTAGAGGCAATGATGTGATCGCCTGATCCTCTCAGAGAAAGCTCTTGCCTGTGTGTGTGACAGCGGCACACACTCCGCCCCTCTCTGGTCGTGGACACGATGGCAGCACTGTGTTCTTAAGCCCCTGACTGACAATGCACACTGGCGATCATTTCCCATCCACACGCAGATCGGCAAGCTACAGCCCAGGAGCCAAATGCAGCCTCCGGCCTGTCTTCTTACCCCTTTTCTTACCAGAACACAGTCATGTCTCTTCAGTTAAGTGTTATCTACAACTTTTTCAAATTTACCATTTCCTTTTTACAGGAAAAGTTTGGTGACTCTGGCAATCAGGGGTCCTCGTTTTCATTTCACTTTTCAGTTACACATGTTGCCATTTTACTGACAGATGAAAATTTACCTCAAAGGTGCTCTTCAGGTGGGCACTCAGGAGGCTGCTTCAACCTTAGCTATTAGAAACAAGGCACGTGCTATTACGTGTGCGCACAGGTGCGGTTATATTAGGAATTCATGCAAACTGAATTGGTAGGTCAAAGAGTATATAAACTTGTGTTTTTCCACATTCTCAGGAAAATAGATTTTTTTTTAATCACATTTATTTCTCTTCTCTAAGAAAAGGAAGTATTTAAAATGAGACACTCTGCATGTCTTTACTATGGAAACGATCTGGAGAGTTTACTAGAAAATTAAGTGGCCTGATTCTGCCCCAGCTTTAGCTTGGAATTCCTGGTGATGTTTCCTTGGTCCCTGGAGAGGCTTTATGGAGACCTCCCACTCTCCGCCTGCCTCTGGTCACTTCTTTACCAGGATTCCTACTGCTGAGCAGCTCCCGCCTTCCTCCAGTTTTTCATTTGCCACATCCAATACTCTGATACTTCTACCATCAAAAGGAAAAAGAGCCATATTCCCTCAGCTGCAGCTGTGTTCAGTCCTTTTCTACTCCAGGCATAGTTCTGTTGTAAAGAAAAGGTGCAGGCAGGAATGAAGACTAGCAGGCGGGCAGGAAGGCAGGCAGGAAGAGAGAGAAGGAAGAACCACTTGATTTTCATTTAGTTGTTGGCACTGGTTGTTCCCCGACCCCTGTCTTGAATGCAGAACCACTTTTTAAAAACCAGCTGCACCCAGGGTGTACTTGATACTAGACCGTGGGCCCACCAGGGTGCATCCAGGCATATTTCTTACATGATTATCAAGAATAATTTAAGGTGTCTATTGAGAGAACTAAAACAAAGTACCCCAAGTTTCTCAGAATTGCTCTCCTGTATGTGCCCCACTTGTGACATGAAGACATGAAGAACAAGGACAGCGGAGGGCAGCCCCACAGGCAAAGAAATTCCTGTTCTTCTAACCCTGAAGCCCTTCCCTTCATCAAAGATGCCATCTGCTGCCCCCTGGGTCCCCACCCTTCTCCTCATCCAGAAACGGTCTCTTGTCCCTACTCTCTAGGAGAATGCAGAAAAGGGCAGTTCTTTAGCTTTACATTCTTTTTTTTTTTTTTTTTTAAAGGAAAGGTACAGGCAAGAATGAAGACAAGCAGGCAGGCAGGAAGACAGAGAAAGAAGAACTTCTTTTCATTTAGCTATTCATCTTGGTTGTTTCCACCTCTCCAGGAACCTGGGGATGTTTGTGGACTATGCCCCACAGACTAAAGCACTAGGCCACCTGGGTGTGCCATTTATCTTTACTTTGTGAGTAAGGAAGAGTCATTCCTCCTTGCCATGTGGTGACCCCCTCTTCTCTCCCCTGAGACCCCAAATCCCCTTTCATGCACCTCATGATATAAATGTGGGTCTCCGCCCCGGTTACCTCGTAGTTTACTACCATGTAAATTCTCCATAGGTACATTATTAAATGAGCTTTTCTCTTTTAATCACATCTAATGTTAATTTGCCTATTAGTCGAGCCTGTGAAGAACCCCAGAGAAATGGGAGAACTTTTTCTTTGATCCTCATACTATCTTATTTTCCAAACATTTAAATAAAGATATGAATATTTCCAGATGAAATTCTGGTCAGTTGATATTCAGCTGATCATATCCTGAGCTTAGAGAAACTATCAGAAGGGATCAAGCAAAATTCACATCAACTCTAGGAGAAAAAGTATTATATCTGGGATACACCACTATTTGTTGACATTTAGCTGTTTGAGGATACATATTTTATTGCTGTGCCACTAGATGAGTAGCTAAATATCCCCTCGAAGTGTTTCTGTTGCCCATTAAAAAACAATGACAAACCCTAAGTCCTCCAAACAACAACAAAACCCTGGCTTCTCTAGAAGCCAGACTGGGGAGAGAGAAAGCAGGACAGGTGCTCACTGCTTCAATGTTGATCTTTAAAAAGTGAACACCATCTAAAACCATATAGAGCAATGCCATGCAGTCAAGAGACGCAGGCCACAGCCTAGGACATGCTGGGTTCTTCTGCAGATCACCTGTGTCCCTTGGGCCTACAGTTCTTCTCAGTTCAAATAAAAGCTGGCTGATGATCTCTGATGCCCCTTCTAAGTCTTTTTTAAGTCATATTTTTTTTGTCATATTTTTAATATAACTCTCAAAGTCATTTTTAAAACAATAGTGTTGTAAATCGAATCCCAAGTATATGGGAACTTCTGCAATTCAAGATATAGACCACTTAGAATTTCCATGTTGGTAACCAGTGGGGCAATCATTAATTATCTCTGTTGTTGGGTAAAATATATGGGTAACCAGCCACTGGCATGGGTGTAGTAAACCATCCTGGTGTTCAGAGCCAGGTTTGAAGGTGTCCGTTGCTTCTTCCGCCGCAAACTCACTGGGTGAGGCACTGAGAGGCAGCTGGGATAGAGCAAGAGATGCAAAGATGAAGATAGTACTCCTGCCTAAACCAGCAGAAGGGACTGCCTGGAGGCAAGTGTCCACAGAAAGACCCCTCCTTTTCCCTGGCTGGTGGCTCAGGGTTACTGAGAATGACTTGAGGCGGCAGTGTTAAGAGGTCTCTGGCAGCCTTTGCTCAAAAAAAGTGTGGGTGCACCCTGGGGACTCTGGTGTTGTCTATGGCTGCAGCACATACATCCCAAAGACCCAGGTTCTCAACCACAGCAGAGAATCAACCAAAATGAACAACTAAATACATGAATAAAACGCTTCTTCCTCCTCTCTCCTGTCTGCCTGCTTGCTTCATTCCTGCCTGCTTCCTTCCTCAGAGAGAGGAAGGAAGGAAGGAAGGAAGGAAGGAAGGAGGGAGGGAGGGAGGGAGGGAGGGAGGAAGGAAGGAAGGAAGGAAGGAAGGAAGGAAGGAGTTTGGGAAGGTGAAAGTCACTGTCAAGTGTCCAAGCAAAAAGGTGCTTGTTCCCTCTGATGAGGACTGGTTCTCCAAGAGATGTTTCCACTGTGTGGTGCCTGTGCCTCTCGGTGGCACTGGGGTTGGTTCCATGACCAAGCTCTATGGCAGAAGTCAGAGAAACGGTGCCAAGTCTGGCCACAGCAGGAGAAGTTCCCAGAACCTGGCCACCTGAACCTCTGAAAATGGTGGAAAAGGATCAAGATGGGGGCAGCAAACTGACACCCCAGGGCTCTGGACAGAACTGCTTCAGACAGCTGCTACAGGAAACATTAGAACAGATGAGGGAGGCAGGGAGGCCCTCAAACAGAGAAGCTTCACTCCTCTGAGGCTGGAAACTGATTGAGAATGTGCTCATTTGTGGAGGGGACATCCCTGTTCACTGTCTTCACACGAGAAGGATCAGGGGTTCCAAGTACCTGCCAACCAGTGCCCCACACGACTTGATGTGTGCACACACCTGAAAAACCGCGGCTGGTGCTCCATGTTATTTTCTTCTAAGACCCGCCGCCTTTCTCTCTGTAGCTGTTCAATCCTCTGCTTTTGTATTTCAGCTTCTTCTAAGTTCCCTTCTTCTAGAAACCTGAGGCATTGAGGGAAACGCAAACAACAGAGTATGAATTCCAAGAAGATATAACGATCATTACTACCAGAACTGTATGTGTCCATGAATGGATAGTCAAAGTGCTTTCTTACACCTACGACCCTGCTATATTCCCTAAAATATTTTGAGGTAATAGAGAAAGGTTACTTTTGGAATTGATGATTTTTACATGGGGAAGAATCATATCTATAAAACGGATCTGGGGCAACGTGTCCCTCTCATCCCTACCTCTAATTCCACCTGCTTCCCTCAGCACTCGCCTTCATGCCCCCACTGCAGAGAATCCACAGTCATCCGCATCCTGCATCCTCTAGAGATCCTTTGTGCAGCTACTAGATAAACTAATATAGATTCTTGCCCCTCCCTTTTAGAAACATAAAATTTTAGCAGGATACACATACCATCTATCTTTTTTTGTTTTTCGTTCAACTCTTAAACACATATCTTGGAGATTTTTCTTGGTAGTAAACAAATATTTTCATTTTGAATAGCTATATAATATTCAGTTGTGTAGCTATTCCTTAATGTATTTAAATAATTCCCTAGTGATAGACATTTGGCTGTTCTCAACTTTTTAACATCACATAATCAATGCTGCAATGAATGACGCTGTGTAGTCATCGTTTTGCACATAAGTATGTTTGTAGGAGAAATTTCTGGAAGAGGGATTGTTGGGTTGAAGATTGATTTTGTAATCTGTATATTACCAACTGCCTTTATAGAGATTATAGCAATATACACTCTGCAACAATGTTATGAGAGTGACTTTTCCCCCCATAGACTCAAGTAAATTTCAATTAAACTTCTGAATATTTGTTAATCAGATATATTAGGAAATATATCAACTTCTTAAAAATTGCACTCCTCCTGTGTGAATGAGACTGAGCATCTTTTCATTTATTTAAGAGATATCTACATTTTGTATTTTATAAATAGTTCCATTTCTCTATGTCCATTTTTTTCTAATGGGTAGATTTATTAATTTATAAAACCAAATCATGGCATGAGCTACAGAATACAGATTCTCAGTTTTGTCATTGACTATATTTTATTTTCAAATGCATCAATCTTTGCTTTTATCCCCCCTCTTGGGTTTTGAGTCTTAATTAAAAGAAAGACCTAAGAGTAGATTATTTCCATTTTACAGAGTAGGAAACTGAGTCTGAGAAAGATGAAAAGACATATCATATACCATAAGCTTGTCAGAAGCAGTTCTAGGATCATAAGTTAGGATTGTAGTACATTAAAATAATTTACATTAAAATTTTTTTTTAATTTAAAATTTAAATGTTAATTAAAGCTGGGTGCTTTTTGTTCAAATGCACAACATGTTCTTCTTTTATTATATGCATTGAAACTCTTACAAATAAATACACCTTTTGTATTTAGTAGAAATGGGGTCCTACTAATGAATAAGGTCACTTCACACAGTCATCTAAGTTGGGGTCCATTCCCTCCATAACAGGGTTGCTTAGAGTCCCCTGGATGGCTCCAGCCTGGTGACATGAACTCTCACCCACCTTTGACAACCTAGGAGTTGTTAACAAGAATTTTTATGAAGAGTTTTACATCTCTAGGGAGAATGATCTTCAAAAGAAAAAATCCTTACCTTTGGTCTGGCCGAAATCGAGTGTCAGTAGATGGCAATAAAGACTTTGACAATAGATCTATTTCATTTAGTTCAAGTGCAAATTGCGTGAAGCCGTAATATTGCTCATAGCCTTTTGGCATGGGATCTAAAAGGAAAAGAAGTCATGAATTTCATTTACACTACATTTTAATTCCTTCACTTTTTTCATCTTAGACCAGCTACAGTTTTTCTCCCTAGCTCTTAATGCTTTCATTTCTATTACAATATTCTAGCTAACAAAGAGATGCTGACTATATTTCTTCATGTAATGTCTTCTCCGTAAGTTTTCTTCTACCTACAATGATAAGGCCTCCTTTGTGTCATCCCATAACAAATTCATGCACGCTTCTGAAGCTTCTATACTGCTCAAGCTATACAAATAATTTGCTACTAAAATAAACACATTTTAAAAAAAGAACATTGGTTCATTTTTCCTGGCTAACAAGACTTTCCTCTCACTCTAGAGAATTTATTTTTTCATTTAAGAGCTACCAAATTCTCTGAAATTCTGTCTAGCACCTAGAATAGGTGTTGAATCCATAGCCAGTGGTTAATAAATACTATTTTTTCCCCCATTTCTGCCCTTCTTCTCACCAAATCTTGCCTCTCCAAATATTACAAATAAAACTTTAAAACCATGGCTTAGAAATGGGCTTATTCCATCAGAAACACGGCCGGATGGAACCAGCGGGCAGAATGAAGACAGGCGGTGGGAATGTTGGTATTTCACAGGAAGGGGCAGCAGAGCTATCCTGCCAAGTCAGCCTTCAACAAAGGGAAGAAGGAGCCTGAAGGTGATTCTGAGATCAGCAGGCCGCCACGCCCGCCACAGGCCCAGACTACACCAGCCCTGGGGGACAAGGGAGCCTCCCTTTCAAAGGTGGGGCTACAGTTGCAGTTTGAACATGCCAGGCTGCCAGCACCCCAAGCCTGGGGACCTGGGGGGAGGGCCACTGCCCCCACTGGGTTCAAAAGTAGGGTGTCAAGCCAAAGAGGATGATGTGGAAACAGGATCTCATGGCATTTGTCTTTCTGATTTTTCAACTTGCTTGGGACTCCATCTTTCCTTTCTGCTTTTCCATTTTCCCCTTTTAGCATGGGAATATCTGCCCTGTACTTGCCCTTTAAGTGTTTTCTGGAAGCACGTTTGGTTTTCCAGGCTCACAGTTCCTGAGAATGAATCATACCTTGGGTCTCACCCATAGTGATTTAGATGATATTCAGAGACTTTGCACTTTAGCATTTGATGCTGGAGTACATTAAGACTTGGGGCTGTTGGGATGGAATGAATATATTTTGAATACGAGAAGGGTATGATCTGGGGGGATCTGGGGCAGAAAGTTAGAGACTAAAGTTTGTGTCCCCCCCGCAAATCTTGAAGCCCTACTGGGTTTCTCTACTAAGCCTAAATTTGGAAATAAGGTCTCTAAGGAAGCAACACAGTCAAATGAGGCTAGAGGGCGAACCCCCGATCTGGCAGCTGTCTGCAAGCTGGGAAGAGGTCCCTTGTGAGAACCAAACTGGCCAGCACCTGGATCTTTGATTTCCCAGGATCGAGAACTGCAACAAAACCACCTTCTGCTGTTTATACCACCTAATCAGTGGTGTTTTGTTAGAGTAACCAAAGGAGACTAGTGTAAGCATTGCTCTATAATGAATTCCAGCTAAACATCAAAAGAAAAGTACCTAAATTTATGTCCTGGGTAAATCAAATGTAGACTAATAATCTCTACTCATAGCCTTAGCTCTAGGTGTTCACACATAGAAATACCAATGCTTTCCATGAACTTTACTGCAGATCATATTTCTAAGCTTCAGAAGTTATACTTGTCTACATCTCTGGGTATCTGAAGCATGAATACAGTAGTAAAGCTTTCAACAACACCTGAAAAACACTACCCCACTCTCCCAATCACTGGAGTGAAGACGGGGTGTTTTCTTGAAGATGGGCCAGGGATGATCACAGCCAAGGTAGAGACATAAAGAAGAAGAGCAACACCAGTAAGAGCTTACACAGTGTTCTCTGAACAAGGCACTACTTTGAAGTAGTGTCTCATCTGTGACACCTACTCGCAGCACTTCGTGGTTGCCCCTGAACTTCTGGCTATGGAGGTGGTCACTGGTGCCAATTCATTCTAGCTTCCTGTTAACCTCTACGTCCACGGAAGATGCTAGCACTGCAAGAGGCATTGTTGGTGGCCTACTCTACCGCCATCTCCGTCTCTTACTTGCTACTGGAAACTGATTTGTTCAGGTGTCATGATGTCCTTCCTAGGGGACGCAAGTAAGCCCAGGTGAGTCTCTCCTGGCCGAGACTGGCTCAGGGATGGGTTTGGCTCCACTTTGGGCTGACAAGATATACACACATTTGTTGTGGAATCCTAGGAAATATAGTTCATTGCTGAGAAAGAGAAGCACAAGAGAGCTCTTTGTCCTCCTTCCCTGCTTTGTGTGCTGTCATGTGGGGATATGATATTGAATCAGGATGATAATCATTTTACACGTGTGAGGGGAAACACTGCCACCATACTGAGCATGGCAGAGTGTGTCCTCAATGACTTGGGTGCCTTACACAGGCCGGTCGTCTGTGTCAACTTGGGCCACTCACCCTTCACTTTTGCTACTAGCACATATCCTAATGATGTAAGCCACTCAGAATGGTTTTCATGCTTTGTACTGATCAACTTAAAGCATCCTAACGGTGGTCTCTCAGAATCATGGCTTTATAATGAGTGGGAAGCATACTTATCAGAGTAAAAGATGATTTAAAGTCTTAAAGTTATTTTGGGAATATGTTATAAATGTTTGCCCTCCACAGTCCTTCTCCCCAAGGCTGCTTCAAGGATTCAATATCCCGAATCACAGGAGAAAGACTGGAGTAGCTATGGTGTCAGGTGACTCCAAGGATCCCCAGCTCCTGAGACCCCTGGCCACTGCTTGTCCAGTTACACTTTTCTCTTTTTCCTCTAGAATGACTTCTTGTACTTCATTAGCCTTCCTTCTCAGAATCCAGTACAGACACAGGTAGGAGTGTCTCGACTACAAGATTCCCTCAGAGAGTGACCACGGATGAGCAATGGCTTTGCTCTGGGCTTAAAAACCCAGGACCCGGTGGCCCAGCTGAGGTACCTTCAGTCTGAAGATGCGTTAGAGATGTGACTGGGTGAATGAGAGAAGGGTCATTATCTCCAACAAAGTTCAAAGCAGGTAGAGGCTGCACTTGCCGAGTGGACACGGGCGCCTGAAGTCACAACCCCCAGACACACGCCTGCCCACACTGGGCGATTCGCCCCGACCCACACTAACTTGCTCTCCAGATACAAGCAGAGGAGGAGGAGCCGCCGCAGTAGAGGCTTTCATGCCATTTCCCAAACAGCCGATGCACCGCTTTTCCGCTCTTGTCAAATACCGTGCCTTCAATCTCACGGGAATTAGGGCTCCAGTATTTCGCCTAGGATTCAGATGAGAGTTGTCTGTTTAGTATTTTGGGGTCAACTTTTTAGATATTAAAGGTAAACCGATCAAGAAGGTTGCTTTGTAGAGCAATCAATATTTAGTCTGTCTTCTATCCACCCCTCCATCTCCATGAGATCTCTTCATCCACCCCACAGAGGTCCGATGCAGTCCAAGTTCACACAGCATTGGTCCAGGTGGATCTGAGACCAACCAGCTCATCAGCTCCGCCCTGACGGTTTTAAACAGTACTACACTGCGGCCAGCAGAGGGCACTCCAACTCCCCAGAGTTGATACTTTTCAAATCTCCCAATCACTGAGCTGCCCTAAAAATCTCTAACAGAAGGCATTACACCATAAATCAAAAATCCTAGTGCCTAACATTTTCAGGGAAAACAGAATCCATATTTGGAAACTGACAAAGTTGAGTGGCATTTTCAGGCTATATTCTGGAGGTTCGGTTTTCCCATGCCAAGTCTATGGTAAAACTGGGAGAACAGTGATATCTAACAGCATTTCAGAGCTAAACCAGAAATTTAAAATTGAGTTCTCTAGCACGTGCAGATGGTGGTGGTGGTGGGGGGGGGGGGGTTGGGAATTAAGCTCTCCAGGCTTTTAAATTAATTCTGAAACAGAAGTTAGATTTTCTCTTTCTGTCAACAATCTTGACCATGGATAGGAAGCCACAGTGGGTGACAGCCACATTCCACAGGGAGCAGCTGTGTCTGCTTTCAGCTCTTTTAACAGCAGAGTCATGTCCAGCATTCTACTTTTTTCCTCCCATCTCTTATAGCTATGTAAATCTATAACCCAGTCCTAAATGGAAGAAACTGGAATCAAGAACATTTTAGGGGGAAAATGCTGAGAATCAGGTGGTTCTCACTGGATCAGGGGTAAATATATATCCCTGCTCCAGACTGCCTTTTGTTTCTTTTTGTAGAGAACTTAGACAAAGCTTCAAGACAGGGTCAATTTTGATTTTATGACAAATCACTAGCCTTGTCTGTACAGCCCAGTTGGACTTACAGGACAGAATAAAGACCATAATGCACCTTGCCATTAGTGTCCCTGCACAAGTTATAGCTGGTACATAGAGGGGCCACAAGAAATTCCACAATTAGGACCTCATCTCTCAGTTAATTACCCTGACCTTAGTTGCAAATGTGTGTTGATGAGGCTACTACTTAAGCCCATTTTAAGTGCAGGAGACTTTCTAAGGGCAAGAAGGAATCTAAGGAGGAAGATAAGTTGGGAGAACTCAAATCAAGGCAGTCAGAAAGGTAAGCCCACACTTTTTGTTGCAGTTCAATCTGTTCGCTTATCCGTGGCTGTTCACGAGCCTCTGCAGTGTGCTGATGCCATTTCCGGACATCAGGCTACAGCAGTGAGCAGATCAGACCAGGCTTCTGTTTTTCTGGAGTCAGGGGTAGGGAGGAGGGTGTGGGCCACAGACAAGAAATACGTAAAGCAACAGTGAGCCAGTGAACTGCAGGAGGGATTATCAGCCTGAAGAAACTGAGAGATGATGAGGCTATGAGGCTAACAAGATGGCTGGTGATGGAAGAACCTGGGGAGAGGGGCCCAGCAGAGGGAAATGAAGAGAGAAAAAGAAATCAGTGTGGAATCATGAGGAAGGAGGAGGATAAGGGATCTTCAGAGCTGAGGTTCAAGAGGAAGGAGGGTGACTGTGTGCGCGTGCATGTGGGTGTGTGAATATGAAGTGTGGGGTGTGGACTGCAGGGCTTTGGAGGTCACTGGAAGGATGGGGGCTTTGACTCTGGGAAATATGGAAGCTGTTGGAGGATTTTGGCCAAATATAACTTTCTTTTTTATAAAATAGTGGTGAAACACATATAAGTTTTACCAGGGTAACATTGTAAGTATGCACCTTTTTCAGTGGCATTAAGTACATTCACATTGATGCACGATTATCATCTTACACATTTCCAGTCCAAACACTCATCTCCCCAAACTGAAATGCTGTGCCCATTCAGCAGTCACTCCCCACTTCCCGCAGCTCCTGGCTGCCGTCATTCTACTTTCTGTCTTGATGAGTATGAATGCTCAGTGTGGCCCCTGTAAATGGAGTCATTTGTCCTATTGTGTCTGCTTATTTCACATGTCTTGAGGTTCACCATACTGTGGCATGATGACTTATGTCGTAAAAGGGTCCCTCTGCCTGCTGCACTGAGGACAGACGGCAGGGTAGGAAGAAGGCCAGGAGGGGCCGTGGCCCAGGACCAGAAGAGACACGGGGCGGGGACCAGGACCTGCCTGCTGACATGAGGGTGAGGGCGGGAAATTCTTCAAGACTCCAGGGCCCTGAGGCCCCAGTTCTGTCTTTCTAGGGTCCGCGCTCACAGGGCCAGCTAGTTACCTTTATAAAGTTCACTTTGCAGTGGCAGGAATCATCGCTCAGATTCTTGATGACAATCTCTCCATAGTGCTCAATCCACCTCTGGCCACTTAAGATGTTATGGATGCAAGAGGTCACTTTGTTCCACTCGAAATGATCTCCAAAGCTACACAAGAGGAAGAAGTGAAAATCACAGCTCTCCCAAGAGCCAGCAGCAAATGAATACCACTAATTTTATTTTATGCTATTCTTTTTATTTTTAAGTTTTTATTATTGGTGCGCCCTGGTGGAGTAGTGGTTGGGAACAGTCTACATATATTCTAAGGAACTGGATTCACACCGCAGGGTCACAGGAAGAACTAAGTATAATTATAAATACAGTGCTTCTTCCTCCTCTCTTTTCTTGTCTGCCTGCCTCTGCTCCCCTTCAATCCTGCCTGCACCTTTCCTTTAAATTTTTTTATTATTAAAAATGAAAGTTCTTACTGATTTTTTTGTTTGGTTTTGTTTAAAATGATTTTACTGAAGAATGCTCTTAGGAAAGCAATCACATTTGACCTAGCATTTTAACAGTTCAGCTTCTTCAAGCTGTATGACAAAGGTGATGTAAGAGGCTACAGAGGTATAAACTTCTTTCTACCGGAACTCTTGGATGTGTCGAGCCCAGAGTAGTCATTTCTGAAGGGCTAGAATAAAAATTTTAACGTCTCTTCTATGTTTCTCTTTAAAAAGCGATGACTGATGAGAGACGATGGCATGAGCAGGTCCTGTTTTCCTATTCCTTCTGTAGAACTGGAGACACTATTTTGACCAGTTTTCATTTTATCCACTTTAATAAGCTCTGTTGCCCCTCTGAATTCAACATCATTCCCGTGGACTCTGTGCGCATTTGGCGCGCCCCTGAAACTGGCTCTGTCCCTGACCCCCAGAGCCGAGGCAGAAGGAACAATCATACCACACTGAAGGAGAACCTGAAGGACGCGCTGGAAGGGGCTCTGCTGAGTGTTTATGAGCTCATCGAGCCTCTCCTAAAGACTCACTTCCATATAAAGACTGTGATGGCTTAGGAAGAAGAAACCTTTTCTGTGTGATGGGCCCTGGCGTCCAGTGGGGAAGCCATTCTGACTGCAGAGCAACCAGGAGCCCAGTGGGAGGTGCCGGCTTCCCCAGCTGCTTAGAAAGGAAGTCACATCACTTATTCCTCAGTCCTTCATTTACACAACCAACACTGACTCTGGGCGCAAGCCAACCTGGAGCTGTCCCTCTCCAAGGAGGCATGGGCCCTATGGAGGTGACAACGGTTAGACTCCTGAGCTCTGGCAGCTGCCGGCCTGGACCAACCCACACTCCCCTTTGCAGAGGGGCGTCTGAGGGCCAGGGGTGCTTGTCTGAAGTCTCAACGAGGGGAGGGAGGTGACTTCAGAGAAGGTTTGGAAAGTTTTTATGACCTGTTCTCTTATTACACACATGTGTGAACACATCTACATATGTTCAGGTAACATACATGTGGAGATGTATATATGCATCATGTGTATCTTCCTATAAATCTTAAGATCCATATATATCTAAAATCTTCTAGAATGAGATAGTATTCAGGTACTACTTACAGAATTAAATCATTATGAGGATGACGGGAATGAGCAAACACGTGACACATCCTTTGTGTCAAAAACTATTTAGGTGCTTTACATATGACATCTGTTTAAACTTCACAGCAGCCCTCTGGAGGTGGTGTATTATCCCTGTTTTATAAATGAGGGACCTGGTGATCAGAAAGGCTAAGTAACTTGTTTAAGGACTTGCAAATAATAAGAGCAGATGCACCCCAGTAACTCAGGGGCTAAGTGCAGGCCATGTAAAGCCCAAGGACCTGGGTTTGAAGTCAGGGAACACAGCGCCCCCCATCCCTACTGGCCCCACCGACAAACAGGAGTTAGTGAGTCTCGATGTCCGAGGTTAGAGGCCGTGCTCATGAAAATTCTGCTGCATGTAAGTAAGTGCCCATAATTCCTGAAAGATCACGGTTATATTTTTCTTAAAAGGAATTTTAACAGTGGGGCTGGGCAACAATGTTAAAGCAAAATGACCACTCTTAATTTTGTAAGGAAGGAGAAATCAGGTTTTTAAAAGATTTTCTTCAGGGAACTTTGGTCTCCAGGAAGCACTTCCATTTGAGAGAAAGAAAATGTGAGGTTGCCAAAATGAAGAACACCTGGGGAAAGAGATTAAGAAAAAAATCTACACTCAGTGCCATGGGGGACAGTGGGCCTCTTGGTACTAAGGTTGTGTCTTTGTCCTAAATCCTATAAAGTTCTTAAACACAGAACTTACGCAGGCAGAGTCACGTGGGTTGTGCCAATGGGAACAATTTCCATGGATTTTCCCCAGAATTTGTTTTTCCATCTCACGTCTGAAATGAAATACCAAATATTACATTATATGAAATTATCTCTTCAACATAAAATCACCACTGCATCACCTTTCACTCAATGTATGTACTGACTAAGTACCTGGGAGAGAATCAAGGAAACTAAAATTATGCGAGACAGGCCCTCCTTGAAAGAGCTCACAGAATGGAATACAGGTAGAAGTGAAAACAAGCAATGGCTGCACAGAGGCAGCAGCTATAACTGATCATGCCGCGTGGTGAAGAGAAGAAGGAATGACTGACATGCTGGGGGAAGACATCAGAAAAGGCTTGTTTGAAAGGGTCACTTAAGCTGGACTTTGAGCAGTTCACGAAGGAGAGAAAAAGCAGTTGAAGAGAGAAGACATAGCTTGTCTAAGGGTGGAGGGGTTCTTAGACGGTCTACAGAGAAGAGCAGACAGTCAGATTAAGTGAAAAAAATCAGTGGGTTCTCCAAGTCAAGCGAAGATGTCTGGTTTGGATGCCCTGAGGGAAAATAAGATGTCTGTTTAGACAGAGAGCTGGTGTGATTAGACAACAGACTTTGCAAAGACAATTCGGAGTGCTATGGAGAATGGGATGCAAGTAGGAGAGATGAAGAACAAGGTGCTAAGAGGCTACTATCATTCAAGGGACAAATGAGGATAAAGTGAACCAAGACAGTGGCAGTGTGCATGGAACAGCAGGGAATGGTCTCGAACCATTAAAGAAGCAGAAATAGCACTGGGAGACAAATTAGATGCAGACTGTGAAAGAGGGAGAATTTGTGGATGATTTCAGATTTTTCTAACTTGCAAGAATGATGGTGCCAAGCAGAAGACAGGGATAGGTAAAAGAAGGGCAGAGACAGTCCCTCTGGCTGCAGAAATGATGAGGGACAGATCGGAGGGGTAAGCGCGGACGTAGGGAGGCCAGTAAAGGCCTAGGCCTTGGTCCAGGGAAGAAGTGGAATTGGGGCCAGTTGGCCTCTGGTCACATATTGTATGAGCCTCTTGATATGAAATGTCCAGAACAGCAAATCTATAGGGATAGAAATTAGGTTATTAGTTCCCTAAGGGGAAAAGGTTGAGGAAAATTTAGTGGGAAGAAGGCATTGGTTAAAGGGGTTTTTTCTTCTTAGAGCGATAAAATGGTTTAAAACTGAGGCAATTTTTGTAGAACTCTGACTATACTAAAATCATTGAATTTTATCTTCTAATTAGGTGAACAGTACAGTAGTGTGTAAGCTATGTTACAGTAAAGTTAATAAAAAGATAATAGGCTGTTTGGAGTAAAATTAATAGCAATATAGGACATGGTTGATAACGAACCTAAGCAAAATGTATATCTACAACAGCACAAAGACTGGGAGGGGGAAATCAAAGCATACTTTTTAAGTCTATTACAAAAAAAATTTTTAAATGGCATAATATTACTTGAAGATCAATTGTGACATATTAAAGACATATAATAGGAATCCTAAAGTAATAACTTAAAGAATAAAACAAGGAAGTATAGCTGATAAGCCAAGAAAAGCGATATAATGGAATCACAGAGAGAACTAAATTAATGCAAAAGAAGGCAGAAAAAGAGGAAATGGGGGGCAAAGAATAGATGCAGCAAGCAGAAAACAGTAAGAAGTCAGTTTTAAAGCCAATGACATCGATCAACACAATAGATGGAAATGGTCTCTACAACCCCATTAACAGAGAAATGTCAGACTGGATAAAATAAAGCAAGATTATTCAGGAGCCCAGAGCCTATGGGAGTGAGATTGACCAAGAAAAGGCTGATGAGGGAAAAGCAAAGGAAACAAATGACGATACTGAGCAGTGCGAGGAGCACGCAGGAACTATGTATTCCCACCGAACGGCAGACAGCTTAGAAAAATAATAAAGGGCTTTCGGGGTCAGCCATGCTTACCAATCAGGAGGTTAGAGAGCAAAGGAGAATTATTTCTAGAAGGTTTCAGTGACATTTAGAGAAGAATCAAATCACATTTCAATTTTAAACTTGAGTAGAAAAGATTTGAAAGCCAAGAGTGGCTGCACCTTTACAGTAGTAACACTGATTGCTTAGAGAGGGACTGGCTAGCTGGGGTAAAAGAGGCAGGTTTTTTGTTTTGTTTGCTTTGTTTTTACAATGCACTCTTTCATATCTTTTAAAATTCACTCATATATTTAAGAAGGCAATGTGGCAAGTCAGGTGATTCACTGTTAGACACGTGCTCCATGTTTGAAACCTCAGGATGCTTAATTTTCCTTCTAGAATACATATGACTTTTGAATAAATGAATAATACATTTAATTCATTCATTTAGGAAATATTTTCAGCCTTCATTATTTCTTTGAATAGCCCCTACCCTCTGAAATTCAAAATATAAACTGAATATAGGAGCAATGACCCCAAAATGAAAAAATAGCCATGTGAAATATGATTTAAAAAAATTACATTTTTCAAATGCGAAGCCTCTCTACTGTGTAGACTCTGATAAAATGACTGAGTATTTAATGTTTCTTCAAATATAGGAGGTATTTCAAGTGGTCGTAAAATAAGAAAAAGTAACAGGAATAAGTGGTGGTGGCCCATACAAAGATAAAAGGTTTGTTTGTTTTTTAAAGGAAACAATTAAGTTCTCTTCCTAAATCCTTAACTATGAAGTAGTCAAATATCAGCTATTATTCAGAGATGAGAGACAAGAATATCACATATGCAGATCCTTCCAAAAGGCCCAAGTCCAGGGCCTGCTTTTGATCTTAACAACAATTTACAGTATTTATTTCATGAATAAAATAAACTTAGAACATTACAAAAAAATGATGGAAGTCAAATACATTATTAGCACATTACCTTGCCAGAAAACAAAATTTCCAGACTCAGCATGACATGCAGATATAGGTGGGTGGTGGCTGACCTGATGGAAACAAAGGCCAAAAAACAAAACGTTAATTAAGTTTTGTATCTTGTGAAATCCACCCCTTCTCTGTTGCACGGAGACATAAGGCAATGTTGTGTTTCATTTAACTGAATGAAAAGTTTAGTTTTTGTCAACAAATCTGTCCTCAAGAGGGCGCTCTGGATGCAGACAGCTCTGACTAACAAGTCTGCCAGAGGGGAGATGGTAGATGGAAACCCCTGGAAGCTCGGGGGTGGGGGCGGTGGGGTAAGGTAGACAGCATTGAGTGGGGAGAGATAAGCAAACTGTGGAGTTTTGCAGATGTGAAAATACAACAGGACATGCAAAGACTTCCCACTCGTAAACCGCAGAATC